>OY977939.1:34606665-35206665 GCA_963854355.1 Epinotia brunnichana
TTGTAATTGAAAGTAGTGAAAGGTGATTGAACACTGTTTGGTGTATATATTTTGTGACAATGCCACCGAAAAGACGGTTTATTATGTGTGAAATTTGTGGAAATCGCGCTAGTCAAAAATCTCGAAAAAAGGACGTTTATGGCGAAATTTCCCTTGGATGAAGACCGGTAAGCATTAATTTAGCCATTTTTAGATATATTTGAGTGCAGCGGGTTATAAACAAGCTAAATTAGATAATTTATTTCCATTTTTATTGTGTACAGAGATGTACTGTATCAATCGATAACTATACAGGCTTATTTGTTTATCAATGCAAATAATTACGTTAAGTAAGTCGAATTGAGTGAGAACTAGCATGAAATATGACTTTAAAAATACTGATTATTTAAAAATATACACAGGCAGCTTATACATGGTGCGTGCAAATCAATATCCATTTGATTTTTATAGTTTTTAAATTTGTCTAGTCACTTTTTAAACGAATTTATTGACATATCAATGATTATTCTTTAATTTATTTGTTATGAGTCTGGTAATTATTCATGATTTTAACCTTAGATGTAAGAAATTGAAACTCGACTTTAATTATAACATATTTTCAGATGCAGGCCGAGGAATCAACTGCTGACATTACTAAAAAAGCATAGCAACAGGGCATCGCAAAATAATACAATAAAAGTCCTAAGTGATGTATAAATGAATGTACCGAAACCGAACAATGTTTATAAATAATTACATTTGTAAAAAAAGTTTCTTATTTTATTTCGGGTCCACATTTAAGTCCAACCTTGTACATGCGACTTAAATGTGGACTCGAACCTAACCTAATCTCGATAAAAAAATTGTTGCAATATTAGCCTGCATTTTAACCCTGTTCCTTTTATCGATATCGATAGAAAAAGCAAGCGTATAGGCCACTACACTATTTAGTCTGTTAGGTTGGTACTGTTGCTGTTTGTTGGTTCTTTGACGTACATGTTTTGCATGTTGGTATCGATGTGCCATGCAAACTGATTATATTGGCTAGTATGACGAAATAAAATTAATATATATCTTAAAACAAAACACGTAAGTATTAATAACGAAATATCAAGCACCAATATTGATTTACTTATGATAAACAACGGTTGGTACTTGGATAAATCCTAGAAGCGGGAGAAGAATTAATTGCAACCCCCGTAGATGTGTACAGATTGGTGAATTTTTGTAAATATATTATGATTTGGAAATAAGTGTGAAATAAACTGTATGAAATATTTGTTCTCCTTTTATTATTTCATACCTAAATCGGATTAGTTTTAGATTTTGTAAAGCAATTTGCAGTGAGCCCAACGACGTCCCTAATCATAATTTATCGATATCGATGGGTTCTAATATTATCAATATCGATAACGTTAAGTACTACAACCCTACTATCGTCCTCGTTCGTTAGGTTGGTAAGTCTACTTCCGTACTAGCGTTTATTTTTATTGGTATTGTGGTATTTCAAACGAGCTAAAGTTCGAATGAGCTGTCATGTCAAAATCAAATGACAATGTCACTGTCATCCAAAACCTTGTTCGAAGTCCCGTCTCTTATTTATATTCTCTTTGTGTATACGCTTAAGACGGTATTTTGCTACCGAGTGGCACATTCTTTTCATACTTTCTATGACGATAGTTGAAATTAAACGGGGAATCTCAGGGAGAAAACTACAACGTTGATCCCTTGAGGGCAACAATTACTCTTTTCTGATTAGGTGTGAAAATAGTACATTACTGCAGACGCCGGGAAAGAAAAGCGCTTGCCGGCTTCGTATCACTATCCGGCCTCCCTACGGTTGGCCGTCTATACCTACTCACCCGGTAAGCCCTTTTCTCAAACATGCAATGAAATAAACAAATAAAAACTCCTCAAATCAAACTAATTTTCATAGCTAAATGCCGTGATGCTGTGCCACAAATAGTGGAATGAAAATTTAAAAAAAATTACTTCCCGGCCTAGGCCTTCAATTTCGTATGAAATTCCTTAACAGTTCTCTGGAGTTGATCCGCCCGAAACGTGATACTTTGAAGCCTGATATAACCCACGTAATGACGACATTTCATTGCATGTTTGAGAATAGTACATTTCGATGCTAGTGCGGAAAGTACTCGGGACGAGTGAAGAATGACATTTCCGCACGTGTATAGAACGACGTTTTTTAATACAGTTGCGAAAAAATAAAAAAACAATAAGTAAAATTTTTTTTAATACTGTCTAGTATTAAAAAAAACTTTTTTTTTGAACAACTTCATTATTTTTCAACTGTATTACAGAATTAATAATGTAAAAGTTTAAAATTCCTTACTTGTTGTTTTTCTTATTTTTTCGCAACTGTATTAAAAACGTCTTTCGATACACGTGGAAAAGTAAAAAGCACTAGTGCGCAAAATGCAACTTTGCGCACGATTTGCAGCTACAAAAAGTACCACTTTTTGAGCAACTGTATTAAAAATACCTTTGCCTGTTTGCAGGGAACAACACAGATCGAGAAGAGCTTTTACGGTATTCGTTTTCTCGCGAAGAAGTAGAAAACGGAGGACATATTAATATAGAAGACGTAAGTCACTAATATATCCGTTTTAGTACTTTATTTCTACACCACAATTTTATTCAACCTCTTTGCGCTTTGATCTTTGTCATCATAATCATGCTAGCTGAAAGTCCACTGCTGGGCTGTTATTCGCTACGCGTTAATGCGGCTCATCCCGCCGGTCACCCGTTACGGAACTAGACCTGTACCTTTGCTTAACCACTCACTTGCTTGTGGTAGCTACAGCTACCAATTTCGTGCACGCCTAAATTGCTTCTGGTAGCTGTGGCTACCAAGCGAAGTATGAGCGCCTTAGTAAGAAAAAATTCAAAGCAATTTAGGCTACCTTTTGTAAAATCCGAAAGCAAGTGAGTGGTTAATTACTACGCATCGCGGTGTCAAGGAATAGTTGTGGGTGAGCGTTGAGGTGTGCTTAAAAAAAGTTACAGAATAGGGGGGCAGGACAGAATGCCACAATGACCGGTCCTGCGCCACCCGCATCCAACTGACTCCTGCGACATTTACCAGGTCATCATTCCACCTTGGTCTACCCACGCTCCCTCCTTGCATCGGTTTCCTCATTACTGAGGGTCGTGTTCATATCACTGAAACATTTTTTCTCGGATGATGTCTCCCCATCTCATCCTATCTGTAGCATAGTGCAGAGCGTCGTGAACGGTTGTACCAAGGGCCTACGATAATATACATAAAAAAAAATTTTTTTTTGTCAATCTTACACAAATCGACCTAGTCCCAAACTAACCAAAGCTTGTACTATGGGTTCTAGGCGACGATAAGCATACCTATATAGATAAATAAATACTTAATACATAGAAAACATCCATGACTCAGGAACAGATATTTGTGCTCATCACACAAATAAATGCCCTTACCGGGATTCGAACCCGGGACCTCCGGCTTCGTAGGCAGGGTCACTACCAACTAGGCTACAGACGTCTCGTCGTCATCAAATTATATTTGCATCAATGGTATAATTTAGTTTTTGGTTTATTTGCAGTCCTGCGATTTCGGGAAGACGATCGGAGTATCGATACACGCCTGCAACAGCCACCACAGTCGTCTTTTTACTAACGGACAGTCACCAAACGTCAGCTTCAATATGACTCATGCGCATGTCCAGTGTGCGGCGAACGCCTGTCCTACCGGTGTACATGTGGATATGGTGAAATATTGTGACACTGGAAAGTATGTAGATATGCCATGAAAGCCTAGTGTATGAAGCGCTGAAATTCAGACAGTTGATTGAATCGGGCGTTACTTTGACGAAGTCCAAGATAAGTTACGAGAGCAGTATATCTTTGCTATTCCGCAAAAAAACGTGCAGGTATATTAGCGATGATGAAATTCAATTTGCGTACTTTTGATTCAGACAATTGTCGTAATTTCCAAGTAATTTGCGCAGTTAAGGGGCTCCCAGCTCCCAATGACCTTCGATCTGTAACTGCCTGTTTATTCGTGTTTTTTATGGCTTATCGTATTATTAACTACGAGGTTTACTGAAACTATATCCCATGTTTACTACAAAACTTACCGTTTTCGAGATATATGGCACCGAACTTTGGCAATTTTAGGCCAAAAAACCAGTTTTTGGGACGTAACTTTTGTGAAAATTAGTTAAAAATAAAAAACGCTAATCAAAATTATAGGTAAGTTCACTATGTATGAGTAGGTACGAGTTTCGGTAGTTAAAATGAGGATGTAGTTAAAAAGTTTTAATGAGGATGAAGTGTCGCGTTTAGTATTTTTACAGACCTTTCTTTAAAAATGGATATTTAATTCTTTATTAACATTTTTCAAGTTCTTCTAAATCAATAATGTTAAACAAGAATCAAACTTTCCCATATCTGCACCTGGAAAGCTAGTTTCAATAAACCGAGGACGAGGAGGAATTTCGTTGAATTTTGACGGGAGCCCCTTAATTTTTTTCTTGTATTAAACTTGTTGAGTACCTATAATTATCGAATTTAAACATTCGTGAGACATGTTGAAATTATGCAACAAATATACGGTTTAACTCACGTAGTAAATGCCTCTACGGGCGACATGTTTCGAACCCTTCGGGAGTTCTTCTTCAGGATGAGTAACACCGCCGTGAGAACACTCATCCTGGTTTTGTGGCAACCATGTGGAGCCTGGGAATAAAATTATCATAATTTGTATTAATGCAATGTAGGAACTTTTAGATGGGTACAAAATTAAATTGTTGAAATTGTATTTATATAATGTAGAATTAGGCCGATATGAACTCGTATTATTAATAGTTTTTCTTATGCACCTAGTGTATTTTTTTAACGGCTTAGTATTTATTATAGATCATATAGTATTTTAAGTTTTAATTGAATAGTTTTATATTTATACCTAATGTCTTTTGTTTTTCGTCAAACTTTGTCACGAATAAATTATATAATTTAATTTAATTTCAAGTGAATACTCTAATGTATCAGCATGGTCTAATCCCAATAAGGTCTAGTTTTCCCTCTGGGTTGGAAGGTCAGATGGTAGTCGCTTTCGTTAAACTAGTGCCTATGCCCACTCTTGGGATTAGGTGTCAAAGCGGACCCCGAGCTCCTTTAGGGGCACAGCCGGGAATAACGCTAGGAGGATGACTCTAATGAATCAGCACCTTATGTATGAATTATGGTGTTAGATCTCCTTGTTCCCGTCATTCACCTTTCCAAGTCTATACAAAATCGACACGGCACAGTATTGTACAAATAACTAGTTTAAGAGGCTGACAAGACCAAATTTGTTGAAATTGATATTAATTAAGCAGTTGTTTAAGAAAAACTGTTTGTTCTAGCACATCAAAAAAAATATATGTTAATATTCATCATATTTCCAAGACCGTAGATGGACTCGAAACATAATTGGATGAAATCGGCTCGAAAGAAAGTAATTGCAAAGATTGGTCTTAAAATCATCTTAAACGGTTCTATGTCCTTATTTTTTTGACGTATGGGTCTGCAATTAAAAACATGAAGTCCACATATTCATACCTAAACCGTAGACGAGCCATATTTCACAAAAAATCCACACTTTTTTTTAATTTTTTTTTTTCATTATTTTCGTCTAAAACCTGGCCGCTCAAGTTATACTCGCTCTCGTTTACTCCAATACAAATAGACAGTGTGCGCGTTTTCGGTGTTGACAGCGCCTTAACAGAGCGATAACTCGGACTCTGTAATTGGTCAAACGGGCAGTATGAGGGCAATCTCCGAGATGCGCCGCGCGGCTCAATTAGTCTAGGACAATGGTTCTCAAACGTAAAATGGACTACTTGGATATTTATTAGACCATTATTTTTCATGTCATTTCGGATAATCACGACCTTGAACGAGGGAGCGAAGCGAGCGAAGTTTGCTGCTTCAGCTTGGGTCCAAGTTGCTTCGTATATCCGTTTATCCAGCTGTTCTCCTCTACAGGTCGCATTTCTCAACCGAAACTCGTGAAATTTTGTGAGCAGCTTCAATATTTATATAGTTTTTTTTTGCAGTTTGCGAGTTACAGCTCACAGAGCCACTAGTATAAAATGTAACAAAATAACATTTGATATTGATTAATATCGATAACCCAATATCGGTTTCCGTTTTAACCTGAAATATTTTAACAGCTAGGTAATGTGAAATGGTGAAATAAAATTATAGTTACTATTTAGAACATTGGACTAGTGCCTATGCCAAATCTTGGGATAAGGTGTCAGAGCGGACCCCTGGCTCCTTTAGGGGTACAACCGGGAATAACGCTAGGAGGATGATGATGATTTAGACCAATGGACATACACAACAATGATTAAATTGGGTATTCTCATCTGGGGATATTATAATAACCATTCCACTAGAATTGCACCAACAATACGGAATCAAGATAATTGATATTGCATCCGATCTGAAACCCAGCTGTTCACTATTATGTAGTCCTCGAGGCATCGTTACTCCGGAGTTTCCCGTTCTAATTCTAGGTGAATTTGGAACTATTATGTAGTTAAACTCGACAATGGAACCTAATACGGACATGACAGTATTAGTGAATCACTCTAAAACTGTTTTCGGTCACTGTGGTTTAAATACTGGCTAATGTTAAGCGTGTCAACGAGTCTTCTACTTGAGAGAAATGAAATCCGTTTTGATCATTTTTCGAATGAACTCTTGGAGAAATGCCTCATAAAAGCTTTATTCATAAATTTAAGCAGAAAGTGGGTTTTGATAATCGCTTGGACACAATAAGTTCGGTGCACTGCCAGCGATCATTATCATCATTATCAATCAGCCTGTAATCGCCCACTGCTGAGGGCCACTTATTTATATTTATTATATAAACACACACATGTCCGAAAATTATAGCGAACATCGCTAAACAGAACACCAACGAAAATAATAATAATAATAACAAGTTTACTTAGTCGGTAAGTAGTCTGATGTCTCATCACGTCGTCAACCCATCGAGCTGGAAGACTTTCCCCTGTAAGTGGCCAGCAATCTGTCAGCGATCGGGGGACACTTCTTACCTACGATGTCTTACGAAGGACCTCACACAGCAAGTCCAGCGCAAAACTGACCCCCTCCCCCGCCTTGTCGGCGCGTGCGTCTTGAGCTTCTTCTTCTCATGCCGATGGTTTCCTATTTCCAGGGTTTAGATTGTGCGGGACCAGAAACTAGCGACTGCTAAAGCCCTATCTGACGCGTCCCCGAGGTCTTGTGTGGAGCATGTGTACGGGCACGCCGGACAAGACAGCATATGTGCCATGGTTGAGCTCAGGCGGGCGAATCGAGCAGAGTCAGTGCGCGGGATAATCCGGCCGTGAACATCCTGAAGAGTTCGAAAAGTGTCGCCCGAGGTGAATTTAATACACGAGTTTAACTATTTTAGTATGATTTAAAGATCTTTTTTGCGGAATGTAAGATGTGGTATTATTATATATACATCTTTTTTACTCGTAGTGTACCAATTATAGTATTCCCCAAAATGATTTTCAGTTGTTGTGAACACTATTGTATCTACTAGTAGTGTACTGTGAGCTGTAGAAATAGCAAGCCTGTCTTTTATCTTTTTCTATTTACGTCGAAAATGTTAGTTGACAATTTTTATTTATATAATTAACGAATCTGCTCACAAAATTTCTGGAGAATCAGTTGAGACATGCGACCAGAGGGGTAATCACGTAACGTTCCGAACGCGCGTCAGTACGATTTTCCATATAAAAAGTGACATTTAGACCTACCGGACGTTCGTACAATGCGTTACGTGATCGACCTACCGGAACGTTACCTAATTACCCCTCAGTACGGCTAACGTGAGTTTCAATCGTAACCTTACGATACGTAATTACATACGAGATCGAATAAACGCGCTTCGAATAGATTTCGATCTCGCTTTGATATTCTTTACCCTTCAAACTTGTAACTCACACTGCCGTTGTACTACGAAACCAACTGCAAAAGCAACTCTAGCGTTTAGTTTTCGATACCAATCGGTAGTGTGCGACATTTCGAATCGAAGAATACCGTCGCGACTGTAGTTTACTATTTCACTTGCAAAATGGCCCGTGATATCGTATTATACCGTCAAGAGTTACCGTAGATCCGATCGAAATTTATCTCAAATTAAATAACTCATAAAAATAAGGGTTTTGAATTGACCACAATATCCGCAGAATTCGAATTGTCGCGTATTTTGTATTTAAAAATGCAAATAAATGGCCCACGCGCCGCCATATTGTATTGACACTGTCGACGTCGCGATGTGCGTATTCTGTAATGTCATAACCGACAAACGCTAGCATTTAAATTAAAACGATAAATGCTAGTGATATATGGTTGAATATTGGAAAATCGATTAAACTATACGAACGAACGTGAAGTCGATCGCGAATTAAGTAATGTATAAGTGACTCACGTTACAGTTTGGTAAACGCGACTCACTTCAATCCCACGCTAAAGGTCAATCACGTAACGCGTTGTACGCGCTTCAGGTGGATCTAAACGTCACTTTTTATATGGAAAAATGACAGTAGGATCTACCTAACACGCGTTCGAAACGTTACGTGACTAGCCCTCTGTAGAGGAGAACAGTGGGACAGACACCTGACAGACAAACGATTTTCGGCCCAAGCTACTACCAAATGTAAAAATAAATCCTAAAGTTTGAGAAGCACTCTGGTCTAGGTTGTCGAGGAGCCAATTAAAAATATTTCCGTTAAGAAAGTGTGATTGTTTCAATACTAGATCTGAAGAAACAAAGGAATCTTAACCATAATTCTATTCATTTGTGGTTCAAAATAGCTTGCAGTTAAACGAGTGTTACACCTTTCATGCATTACAAGGTGAATTGAATGTTAATAGTGCAGATATTGAGTTGAAATTGGCTCGTTATTGCGAGGTGAGGTATGTAGAAGGTTTTGATTGGGACGAGATGGGAATTAACTGTGCTACTTACTGTACTTGTACTTTGCAGTTAAATCATCTTTGGAGAGGTTAGAGGAGTAGTTGCGTATATATTTCGTCGATTCGTCATGTCTGTCTGTCTGTTTGTCCGTCCGTATGTCATAGCCACTTTTTTCCGAAACTATAAGATGATATGATGATGTGTATGGATTATTATATCAGTATAGGATTGGTATCAAATTTTAATATAATTTTAGTCTCAAAGTGCCCTTAAGCACTTAATCTCCCTAGTGCTGCATTTAATCATCTCAGAGCTGATTCTGAGGCAACGTAAATACTCTTTTAGGATTTGTTTAGTGCTCGGAGTAACGAGAAAATCTTATGAATCTCATAATTTGTTTATTTTGAGTGGTTAGTGAGGAAAGCTTTCATCGAGATTAAAAGCGATCGTTTCGTGTAAAAAATTGTAAATAAACGTTTGGTGTTGCTTAATATGCCAGACAGTGGGGTTCAAAGCGGGGGGGTACGTTGCAAAAGGTGGTGTAGAAGATTTAATTTTGTTATATTGTGTATACCGACAAAATCGAGCATATATCAAAAATGGTTACCTACACGAGATATCTCGGGACAGTTTTTGGTAGCTACAGATCCTCGAAATTTTGGCACTTTATTTGGTTTCTCGGTCGTCAATTCTATACAGTGCATCCTAGCGAGAAGTTACTTTCTAACAATTTAAAGAACATTAAAACCATACGTCTAATGAGTACCAAAACTTAACAATTCGGTTCAGCGACATAGTAGAAAACCATGGTCGTAAACGAAGTTTTCCCCAACTTTGTAAATGAATTCAAGATGTACTTTTTAAACGTCTGCGTTTGAATTTTGAATTTACCTATAACTAGTCACACTTGGTCACACTTGGTCACCCTAGTCACACTTGGTCACACTAGTCACACTTGGTCACCCTAGTTACAATTGGTCACCCTAGTCACACTTGGTCACCCTAGTCACACTTGGTCACCCTAGTCACACTTGGTCACCCTAGTCACACATCAGTTCAACGAGAAAATACCGCCAGCATATTCGGTACAATGCCTCAAGGGCCTTTTTAGGGTCACGTAGCCAAAATGGCAAAAACGCAACCCTTATAGTTTCGTCATGTCTGTCCGTCTGTCCGTATATCACAGGCATTGTACTCGAGAACTATAAGGTGATTTTGAATAAAATTTGGAGGATAGGTGCATTTTGTTAGACCCTGTAATGAAATGACAAAAAAAAATCTACGTAACTGCAAGACAAAAAAAAACATTATAAGTCCACGTGTGGCACCATCAATCAATAGGCAAACAAAATATATAATGTTTCTCAGCAAGTTTTTCGATTACGGGAATCGGAGATAACCGCTCACGCCAGTCAGTTTAAAACGCGGGCGTAGCCGTGCAAATTGCCAGTGAATCATAAAAGCGAGTGTCGATGCGTGAGCACGGCGACAATATCGGTGTAATGTCGGGGAAATATTTTATTATGACTCGCGATACATAAAAATTATTTACAACATCTGTATTTACAATAGCTTCATATTTACAGGGCATTCCAACAGGCCAAAAGATATACCTACCAAACCTAACCAAACCTAAAACGTTAAACAACACCTACCTACGAAAACGTACTAAGGGTCACAACGTGGTTAAGTAAACTTTCCGCATTAGAGAGAAAGGTACTCGTTTAGAGCACAAGGCATCAGCACTTAGCTAAATGGCTTAGTAAACGGCACTTTTATTACCAGTGTAGTAAATTTGATCGTCCAAGTTGTTTTTATCTACTGGCGTCTAAGTTGTTTTTAGTACTTCACTTTGAAATGCTCAGTGACCCGTTCCACGAAGTTTCGTGTTACTATTTTACTTCTCATTCTCTCTTCCAAGCTGGCCGTCCACCAGCTCGATGGGTGGACGATATTAGGAAGATAAGGCAAAGATAAGAAGAAGTGGCGTACTCGAAGATGAAATCTAAACCGCCAACATGGGTCAAATGGCCGGTCAGTCTTTACTGGTCGTTTGCGTCATTGTTGCCAGAATAGACTTGTAAAATTGTAACATGTAGCTTCGTGAAAGGCCACGTGGAAGTGAAGAGAGGCGGAGGGGAGCAAATGCATCCTTATGTTGTCAACTTTCCATTTATTCGCACGAAGTGATTTGCCTAAGTCTTTCTTAATGCGAACTGCTAAGGAAATGAATTCGCTCCCCTCATCTGTATTTCCTGAGAACTACGATCTAGGTGCCTTCAAAAGAAGAGTGAATAGGCTGTTACTGAACCAGTGAGCTTCATCTTAGGCTCTGTCGTCACTTACCATCAGGTAAGAGGGGTCAATCACTGGTTATTCTTTTATAAAATAAAAAGAGCGCCTATACGGTGGATATATAAGTGAAAGCTTCAGTTGGAACCAGCGCTCAGGCGTGCCTACGTATGGCGCAGAATAGAACTGCTTGGAGGAGTAAGTTCAAGACGTCTGTGGTAGTCACGAACCTCAGCAATGTGGAAACGACTAAGACGAGAGAAGCTTCGTCATTTGTTGCGAGATACGATGAAGTAGGTTTTGAAATGACCACCCATTTACAAAAGCAATAGACATCATTCTTTGACAACATACAGCTTCAAGTTAATAATGCTACAACTTATAGTTAGTTTCAGCCAGATTTCGTGACTCAGCTTGTATAGCTAGACAGATAAGACACTAGAAGATTCGTCATTTTCCAACCTAACATGATCATTGTGTTGTGCACACTCGTTTTGATACGGATTAGCGCACATAAGTAGAAAACAAGCGCCGCCGCCGCAATAGGTAGGTTATAGGTTGTACGCGGGCTGGGTAATATCATACTGGGATGGGGAAAGCCAAGTCAGATAGAACTCAAGGTCCAGGAATGCATACAAAAGTTAAGCAAGGAATTCAGAGCTGCGTTTTAAATAAACATAATATCTTAAGTAAACAAATTGCTTTTTAAAATGGAGTATTTTTGTCACAGCTCAGTAGAGACAGTAGCGCAGCGTGAATTAAAACGAATTTAAATGTTTTTTTTTCTCCCTATTACGTATTAACGTTATAGTGAACTACATGACTCGGGAAAGTTAATATGGATAGCTGTTGGTGACGTCACACGACGATATAATATCGGCCCAGGCAGGGGACTTTTTTTAAGGTTCCGTACTCAAAGAATAAAACGGGACCCTATTACTAAGACTCTGCTGTCCGTCTGTCTGTCTGTCTGTCCGTCTGTCACCAGGCTGTATCTCAATAATCGTGATAGTTAGACAGTTGAAATTTTCACAGATTATGTATTTCGGTTGCCGCTATAACAACAAATACTAAAAAAACCGAATTAAATAAATATTTATAGATAATGGTACGGAACCCTTCGTGCGCGAGTCCGACTCGCACTTGGCTGGTTTTTTTCTTATTTCAAGGAGCTAGTTATTTATCGACAATGTCGCTCCATACGTCCGGCGGTGAAAATTCAGCTATAGTTACTAGTTCAGAGAGCTTCTTTATTTTGGAAGCAGCGTTAAGCAATTATTTCCGTTTGCTCTCATTCGAAAGCAGTCGCTGGGCCCAATAAAAGGCCAAGTTCAAGTATACATAAATTATATACGAATTAGCAAAGTCGCGTTTACGAATTAATATAGGCAACCGTTACTGTATTTTCTACGTTGTCATTTCCACATTTTTTTTAAACTACGACGGTGGCAAACAAGCTTACGGCCTACCTGATGTTAAGCTGGTACCGTAGCCTATGGACACTTGTGACTCCAGAAGAATCACAAGTGCGTTGCCGACCCTATATTCACTTGAGGATTCGCTGTGTTGGCAGATAGAGACATGCAGGTCCCTCACTCCCAACACAACGCACCCTAGGGAGCTCTGGCGACCTTACTCACCACCAGGAACACAACACCACATACTTCATAGCATGCAATAATATAGCAACACTACAAAGCAGTGGTGCTATTATGGCTGCGGTCTTCTGAAACGTGGAGGTACTTCCCCAGTTGGGCTGCTCCACATACGAGCGAGATGACGTTCCGCTGTGCCCTACCTCTCTTAACATGGGTCGCTGACGCCCGTCCCGACTTGGCATCATGTTGTATGTAGCAAAGTAGTACTACAAGTGTAACGCTCCGCTTCCTCGTACTATTGCGCAAATATATTACTCACAATAGTATACCGACAAGTAAGCAAAATTAACAGCAGTAATCCCTCGGCTCGGTAAACTGCAAAATACGGCATACATATCGGCTCGACAAATGCTCAGTATTCAACGCGCTCACTACTAATTTGCTTATCTAAAATATAAATGTATGTCTTATCTGATACAAAGGATATCAAAGCGTGCATCTAATTGATTTTTTTAATTAATTTTATCTTAAATAATTCATATTGTGTAATTTTAATTTTTTACTCTTTATTTAAGTACCTGAAAAAATAAAATAAAAAATAAATATTTTCGGACAATCTTACACAAATCGACCTAGTCCCAAACTAAGCAAAGCTTGTACTATGGGTACTTGGCGACGATATACATACTTATATAGAGAAATAAATACTTAAACACATAGAGAACACCAATGACTCAGGAACAAATATTCGTGCTCATCACACAAATAAATGCCCTTACCGGGATTCGAACCCAGGACCTCTTGCTTCGTAGGCAGGGTCACTACCAACTAGGCTAAAGTGGTCGTCAAAACACACATGACATGTGAATTGATTTTATGAAGAAATAGAATGTGAATATGAATATATATATCCATAACAGAACTATAAGAGCGAGAGGGACAAATGATTTACGGTGCATATAAAACCAACCGTGCCAGTGAAGAAGGACCTAGACAAATTCCTACTCCTAGAGACATTTGACTTCTGTTTTAGCCTATACTGCACCGAGCAGAGTGCAGTGAATGTAATTTCGCGCAGTAAATAAAAGAGATTGCATTGAGACCGCTCCGTTGAGTCCCGGGTTCAAATCAGGGTGTCCGAGGACATTTTTAATCCTAACAAACACTCAATGTGCTCTATGTAACTCGTGTTAGATTTGAGCCAACGATTAATCCGAGTTAAAGGATAATCTGTGGGCTGCTGCATAGAAACGTGTACTTTTTAGGGTTCCGTAGCCAAATGGCAAAAAACGGAACCCTTATAGATTCGTCATGTCCGTCCGTCTGTCTGTCTGTCTGTCCGTCCGTATGTCACAGCCATTTTTTTCCGAAACCATAAGAGCTATACTGTTGAAACTTGGTATGTAGATGTATTTTATGAACCGCATTAAGATTGTTACACGAAAATCAAAAAAAAACAGTAAGTTTTAGGGGTCCCCATACACAAAACTTAAACTCAAAAATTTTTTTTTCATCAAACCCATACGTGTGGGGTATCATTGGTAAGGTCTTCAAAAAAAATTATATTAAGGTTTTTAAGATCATTTTTTTCTAAACTGAATAGTTTGCGCGAGAGACGCTTCCAAAGTGGTAAATTGTGTCCCCCCCTCCCCTGTAACTTCTAAAATAAGAGAATGATAAAACTAAAAAAAAAAAATGATGTACAATACCATGCAAACTTCAACCGAAAATTGATTTGAACGAGATCTAGTAAGTAGTTTTTTTTTTAATACGTCATAAATCTTGAACCGCAATTTATTTTACGGAACCCTTCATGTGCGAGTCCGACTCGCACTTGGCCGTTTTTTTTTACTACGGTTGTGGAAAACAAATTCACGGCTCGCCTTAGGCAGGCGCGGCTCACTCGCGATTTGTGTTTATCGCTACAAGTACATGCCGGTTGCCCCTTCGATGGGCTCTATTCAGTTGCTGCCACGTGTTGGTACAGGACGCTCGCACGGGTCGCAGCGCGTTGCATGCGATAGAACGGGATGGCCACATTTAGGCACGCTTGGCGTAACTAAACAGGGAATTTGTTAATAGAGAACCTTCTGTACGTAGTACTATTACTTATTCTGTGCCTTAGGTTTGAGTCACACTGGCGCGGCGCGGCTTGCGGTGGCGGCCAATGGTAAGGTACTTATGTGGTATCACTCTCGGTGAGATAATGAAATGTCGACTAGGTTAAAGGTCACCAAATTCCACGAATGTTGCTATTTATAAAGTAAAGTGTAATTTATTGAATACATTATTTGTCAGACGTGCGATAACAGTAGGTTGATAACGTAACGACTTAAGGCGGAGTTTTGCAAGTTAAGTTCCTTTTTTAGGGTTCCGTACTCAAAGAGTAAAACGGGACCCTATTACTAAGACTCCGCTGTCCGTCCGTCCGTCCGTCCGTCCGTCCGTCTGTCTGTCACCAGTCACCACTCATTGATACCGTGATAGTTCCAGCTGAAATTTTCACAGATGATGTATTTCTGTTGCCGCTATAACAACAGATACTAAAAAGACAGAATAAAATAGTTTTTATAGATAATGGTCGTGCGCGAGTCCGAATCGCACTTGGCTGGTTTTTTTATTATAGTCGACGATTGATGGTAAGTGATGACAGAGCCTAAGATGAAGCTCTCTGGTTCAGTAATAGCACATCAATATGTAGAGGTGCATATTCATTATTTTTGTTCCCTTATAGGTTATAGGTTATAGGTTGTACGCGGGCTGGGTTTCCGCAACTCGACGTCATAAATGCGCCTATTTTGCGTAGGGGTTTTGGCACTACTGTTATTCGTGCCAACCCAGTTCCACCAGGAAGCCTAGCAGACCCTTTACGTTGCCCACGGCCTCCGGTAGTGACCCCGGTGTTCCGAGGTACTTTGCCCTGTAGTCCGCCACTCCAGGACATGTCAGGATGACGTGGGCGGCTGTCTCGTCCTCTTCCATGCAGGCTCTGCAGAGAGGACTGTCTGTAACACCTAAAGTAAAAAGGTGTTTGTTTAGTAGTGCATGACCAGTTATAGCTCCTGTCAGAAGACGGAGTGCCGGCATTTTTTTTGTTCCCTTAAACGGACAGTTAAGGACATCAGTAACCAAACCGACAGTCAATGTCAATCGCCTACGTTTAGTAACAAAACTGACAGGTTAGACGTGACTTAAACATCACTTTAGTTAACCTTAATCTGCCATTTTTAGGGTTCCGTAGCCAAATGGCAAAAAACGGAACCCTTATAGATTCGTCATGTCTGTCTGTCTGTCTGTCTGTCTGTCCGTCCGTATGTCACAGCTACTTTTTTCCAAAACTATAAGAGCTATACTGTTGAAACTTGGTAAGTAGATGTATTCTGTGAACCGCATTAAGATTTTCACACAAAAATAGAAAAAAAAACAATAAATTTTGGGGTTCCCCATACTAAGAACTGAAACTCAACATTATTTTTCCATCAAACCAATGTCGTTCAAACCAATTTTCGGTGGAAGTTTGCATGGTAATGTACATTATATATTTTTTTAGTTTTATCATTCTCTTATTTTAGAAGTTACAGGTGGGGGGGGGGACACACATTTTACCACTTTGGAAGTGTCTCTCGCGCAAACTCTTCAGTTTAGAAAAAAATGATGTTAAAAACCTCAATATCATTCTTGTTGACCTATTCATAGACACGTATGGGTTTGATGAAAAAAAAAATTTTGAGTTTCAGTTCTGAGTATGGGGACCCCTAAAACTTAATGTTTTTTTTCGATTTTTGTGTGAAAATCTTAAGAGCGTAGTCGGTCTGCGACAAAATTGAGAAATAGGTATTTGTACAAACTATTGCCGTCGCGTTGCGCCCAAGCGACCGCGTGCGATGCGCGATAGGGACAACCGCAGCTCAGACCGATTTTCACTACAAAATCTTGACAAGATCGATGCTTTGTATTCCCCTGTTTTCTCCGCCAAAACTGCGCCGATTCAATTATGTTTGGTGTTGAAATTTAGAGGAAGATTAGATCTATGTTTTTATTGTTTTAACGTAAAAACTTTTCATATTTGTCTGGTAGTCATCTGAATATGACAGTAAAAATGGGGCATTTTTTAGGTTTTCGAAAATTCGTATCTGTTTTGGTAATATTTTTTTGGGAAAAAGTAAATGACAGGGGCATACATACAGTACACCTAGATTTTATAAAAAAAAACGAGCCCTCTAGAGGGATAAACCAGGAAGGAAATAGGGGAATACGTTTGTATGGAAAAATGCTGCTAGAATATATCTACTTACCAAGTTTCATTAGTATTATATAGCTCTTATAGTTTCGGAAAAAAGTCGCTGTGACATACGGACGGACAGACAGACAGACAGACAGACATGACGAATCTATAAGGGTTCCGTTTTTTGCCATTTGGCTACGGAACCCTAAAAATTAACCCGAACCGTGTACATATCATTTAATAAACGCACTCACCCTTAACACTTCATATTGTACTCGCAATTTCTACTCTAGTTGAACGTCCCGACAGTATCAGAGGCCAGGCTGACAGAAGCGCACACATTGACAGTTAGATTCTTTAAACATCTCAAGTTATTGATATTGTGAACAGTTTTCAAATCACGTTGATTCGAAGCCGCCATTATGTTTGTCCTCGCTTCGCTCATTATGGTACTTACTGTCAGCTCGGCCACTTGGTTACCTCGGTCTGTGACCGCCCCTAGCACTGAGTACCACTGCACATCACTGTTACTCGGTAAGTGAATTGTAATCAGAGATGGGTTTTTTGACGTCAGTTATACCTTACCGGGTTAACTATAAGAAAACTTAGGACTACCCTGTCCATTTTCTATTTAAAATCAAGTATATTTAGGCTACTTTCCCTTATGCGATGTGCGGAGTCGGTAAACTGTTACCCAGACAGTAACAAAATCTTAACTACGCGCTTACATTTCAGCGACAAATAATAGTACATTATTGCCGTGGCCGGGAAGGAGACAATTGCAGGCTGAGCGTTTTGTTTAAACGGACGAGCTTGCGAGTCCGTTTAATTATAATACGAAGCCTGCAATTGCTATTCCGGCTGAGGCTAATATAGTGCTTTTCTCAAAAATGGGGGAGTAAAAAAGACTAAATTTAAATCAAGCGTTATTATTAAATACAAATTGAGGATACTGCAAATGACATAAAATTAAACGTCATATTTTTTTTAAAACAGAATCGCAAGTGTATTTTTCCACCGAAAAACGCAATCTTTTTATGACACATACAAAAATGTCGCGTTTGCAACAGAAAAATACGACTTGATTTGGCTGAATACGACCTGTGCCGTCTTTTATATGCCAGTTTCTACTTTTTAAAAAGTTTGGTACTCGACAAATAAAGGAATTCATATGTAACATTCCAGGCGGCCTGCAATGTTTTTTATTTTTTAATTTTGATCTGGCCTTCAACTATACACTTTACCTTCCAATATGTAGCGAGTTATGTTCACTTTGCGGGCCATTTTTGAGAAAAATATTTAGAAACAGTTTAATTTGATAAATTAAATGGTATAAACTTTTAAGGCCGCAGAGAAAACAGTAGATTCCTTTCAATAATAGTTATTTACAATGCACTTGCTCTGAATGTGCCCCTTTATATGGTTGAACATAAACACGGGAAGTGGTCGAGGCCAGCACGAGCAGCGCCGGGCGGCACCTGCCCGTGCGGAATGAATTTCAATACAATATTCCCGCACATTATGCGGGAATGAGATTTCGTGAGTTCGTGACAATTAAAATTTCACCTTTTATGCATATTTTTTTTATTTCCTCGCATGATGCATTGTAAAATGTTGTATGATACACGTGCGGATAGGTAATTTCCAACTCGTGTGGATCAAAAACACGACCGTCAGGGAGATAAATAACTATTATGATACAAGTGCGGAAAGTAGGTAATTCCCAACGAGTGGCGATGACCAAAAACACGACCGTCAGAGAGTGTTTTTGATCGACACGAGTTGGGAATTACCTATCCGCATGTGTATAATACAACATTTTACAATGCATCATGCAAGGAAATAAAAAAAATTGCATAAAAGGGGAAATTTTTATTGTCACGAAATCTCATTACCGCATAGTGTGCGGGAGTTTTGGCCTGAAATCCATTCCACACGGGCGCGGTCCACCACGCGCCACCAGTGCTGGGATCGATCACTTCCCGTGTATATGTTGAACCATATAAAGACGCACATTCAGAGCAAGTGCATTGTAAATACCTTTACATACTTATACATATTTCACTCTAAATCGTACCGAAACTACCGAAAGTCACCTGATGTTTCGGATCACAATTGTCGTGAGTTTTAAGTTTTTATGATCATGATTTTATTCAAACAAAACGTTAGTCACACTTTTTCCTGAATAATGATAGCTTAATAATTTCCTTTCTTTTATCCCGTGTCCAAATTTCACTTTTATGTTACGTATACTTTGGTGACCCTTTATGAAGCCAGATCTAACCCGAAATTGATAGAAATACGTTATATTACAGTAAAAACTCCAATTTTAGGAGCATTCTGTGAAATTATTTCAAAATTACTTCTAAAGTGCGAATGCGATTTACAGGATAAGTGATTATTTAGTACCGGTATTTTTTTTAAGACAGTGTTACGTTTTCCGTGAAGGAGACATAATTATATTGTTTTACTAAAAATAACATCCTTTAAAAAACAATATACAACATATTCAAAAATTTCGTTACGTTTTCCTTGTACATTGTTACAAAATTTAACTTTTTTTTAATGTTACGTAACGAAAATTGCGGTAAAGTGGTTTGAACTTTTTTTCCAGGCCATAAAACACAGGATATGATTCAATTGCCGGTTCGTGTGGTGGGATCACATGATTATCTTTTTATTGCTAACGTAAGTTTTTAAACCTATAGTCATCTAAATAAATAGTTGCTTTAAATTTATTTCCGAACATTTTTTTTTTACTCTTAGGTCTCATATATTTTTATAAATTCGATTATTTTGTAATTTTTCACTTGTCTTGACATTTGTTTGCCTTTTTGTCATCCACTTTCTTAAAATTCACGCATTCAACAATTATTAACCATGGTGTTCCAAGTCGAAAAATGTTTTTGTCACGAATACAGTCAAGTTTATTCAATTCTTGACAGTACTGTTCCGGACAGCAGAAGACGCTGGTAGGAGAGGATGTGAAAGTCTGCGACACTGTAGGGGCCTACCCGCCCTCCGTTACCGCCGTGAGGGCCAATAGATTCTCCCCCCTTCGCGTTGACTGCCCCCTACAGAACGAGCCGTGCACCGAGATCATTTATGTCAATATTACGCTGTACTGTGAACCCACGACGATGAGACTGAATAACTTGTAACTAATTTTACTCACCTGCACGGAGGCCGCCAAATGATCTTATATAATAAAACAACGTTAGACATGTAATTTTTTTTTCTATTAGCTTCATGGAATAGGCCATTGGTAATACAGGGTGACTGGTAATTCGACCTATTCCTTGAAAGGGGTTATACTAGAGCTAATTTGCAACAATTTATGTCCAGTCAAAACACGATTTTTTTTAATTTTTCGGGTTTTTAGTTTGTTTGAAAAAAAATCGCCGTGCAGCCTTAAAGTGCTGATTGTGACAAAAATGTTTTTTTACCATCCAAATGGAAGTACTTTTGTCACAATCACCAGCTTAAGGCTGCAAGGAGAATTTTTTTCATACAAACTAAAAACTCGAATATCTCGGAAACAAGCGAGTTTCGACCCCTGGTTGACTGGACATAAATTGTTGCAATTTAGCTCTAGTATAACCACTTCCAAGAAAAAGGTCGAATTACCAGTCACCCTGTATAGTCACGTATGGTCGGAGTATGCAATTGACAACATTTCAAAATATGTAATGATGCCAAAATCGAAAACTATTTCGGTAATTATGTTATCTGAACGTAAATACATTATTACACTCGTTTTCGTTGGGCAGTCGTGTAATAATAGTACATTATGATACAAGTGTGCTATGTTGGTCATTACACTCGAGTCGGTTTTTAAGCCTGAGCCGAAGGCGAAGGCTTAATGGAGACGAGAAGTGTAATGACCAATGCTCACGTGTTTCATACGACGTTTTTCAACACATTTGCGAGGAAAAAAAAAAATAAAAAATGAAAATGTTAAAAGATATGTAATGAAAAGGCACTAGTGCGATAATGTAATGTAAAAGTCACGGCATGGGTAATATTCTGCATTATTTTGCTAATATTTAAAAAGATATGTAATGAAAAGGCACTAGTGCGATAATGTAATGTAAAAGGCACGGCATGGGTAATATTCTGCATTATCAGTGTAAACACGCTGTAATAAGACCTACTTTACGAGCAGGTGTGTTGAAATAGTACATTATGATACAAGTGTGCTAAGTTCTCTCTCTCTCCATTAAGCCTTCGCCTTCGGCTCAGGCTTAAAAACCGACTCGAGTGTAATGACCAATGCTCACGTGTTTCATACGACGTTTTTCAACACATTTGCGAGGAAAAAAAATAAATAAATAAAAAATGAAAATGTTAAAAGATATGTAATGAAAAGGCACTAGTGCGATAATGTAATGTAAAAGGCACGGCATGGGTAATATTCTGCATTATCAGTGTAAATACGCTGTAATAAGACCTACTTTACGAGCAGGTGTGTTGAAAAATTGTTTTCAGTTTTTTTTTTCTTCCTCGTTTTTAAGAAACTCGCGAAGTTGTATAACCCTTATTAGTACAAGGGGATATTATTTCCCACTTCGTCTGTTGGTATAAAATTTTATGTATTTTGTATACGGCAACTCTTAATGAAACCAACCGTACAGTTTTACACTTCTAGTAAGTATTATACTTATTATACTGGCAACACTTTTCACTCAAACTTCATCTGTCAACACACGTAAATGTCAAAGTCAAAAATTGTGAAAAAATCGTAAACAACAGTGTTTTTCGCCGATGAGTGTCCGGATACATCAAAAAAAAAATCAGGTCAGAGGGTTTTGATACCAGTTACGTACAATGAACTGTATTATTTGTTATTTAGCATAGAAATTACTGTCCGAAACCATTGTTTTGTCCGACTAAATGTCCTTTGAAGTTGGAGTGTCCAAGTGGGAAAATAATTCCCTTTGTTCACTCACGAACTTAAAAAAGTCACGCCGTAAACTTCTCATAAATATAAGTATAAGTATATATACAACGTAATGACGAGTTTTGAAGCCCGCTTCTTTATAATAAATAGTCTTTGATATTATTTGTTTGAGTTTAGTACACAACCATTCCTTTTTAACGTATTTTATGTGTGAAACAGGTGCTTGACTTGTAAAATGGTGTATTAATATTAAACTGATGTACATATAATATTTTGAAAAAGGTACTTATATTTTAGATATGGCACGGTTTAAGAAATCACTCCGTAAGAAGGAGATAGAAGATGTAGTGGACCATCACAGTGGAATAGCACTGACGCCCACGACTTGTTCGTAGCGCAAAAAAAGTGTATACGCATAATAGCAAACATACGCTGCCCGGAAAGTTGCCGACCCCACTTTGTCAAACTTAAGCTGCTAACCCTACCGTGCATATATATACTGGAAGTAGCACTGTTTGTAAAAAAACATCTAACTCAATACACATTTGTTAAAAGCGTCCGTCGAAATAACCAATTAGCCCTCCCGGAACCTAAGCTAAATATGTATAAAAGTGGACCTCATTACCAATCAATAAAAGTCTACAACAAAATCCCTTACTTCATAAAAAAAGAGGATAAGTTTAATAGTTTCCGCAGTAGAACTAAAGATTGGCTAATAAGTAAAACATATTACTCGTATCAAGAATTTATTACAGACACCCTTAAATAGTTTAATAGTACATTTACAATTTACCGCTCAAAATAATAAATTGACATTAGAATTACATAGGTATATACAATTATCAAATAATGTTTTAGTTAATAGATGTAAATAAGTAGCTTATGTTTAGATATAGTATGTGACCTAGCTAGTAATTAGAGGAATATTGAAATGCATGTGCATGATTAATAAAATAACTGCCTAAGGAAAAAATATATTTTAAAGAATGTTAAGCATATAAATGGCATGTAATTAAATAAAACTAAATATAAATTGCTACGCCCTATCAGGGCCCATATGGAACTCATGTACCTATTATAAGATCTGTACAACTATGGATGCAATAAATGATATTGATTGATATTGATTGATCTTGGCGATTTATCAGACTTATCAGTTATCCGTGCAACGTGGCTTTATGCGCCAAGAAGTGCTTCAAAACCTTTCACGAACAGTAATATAGTCCGGAAAATTTAAATTAAAAAGATTTGACGTAATTAAATCAGCAAGCTTACGTCAAAAGATTTACGTAGGTATTTTCAATCAGTACAATTACACTCTTGTTATACTTTTCAGAAAGTATTGCTGATGTTTGAAATTCAGATTTTGTATTAAGTATATTTTTTCTCAATCAGTAAAGACAGTGAGAGTAGTGAGTTTTTAGGTTTATAATGAGATTTTGTCAGTCACTTTAGTTAGTGACAGTTTAGATATATTATTAGTTTTTTTAGTGATTTTGTGATAAACACAAATAAAAATGAGGTTTTGTAATTACTTTTCCAATTATAAGATGACGTTACGAAATTTCACGTTTTGTTTATATATTTATATGATTAAAAGTTTGTTTTTTTTATAAATTTCCCTGTTTTGTTTTTAAGATTGAATTAGAAAATGACAAGAAACAAAGAAAACTCATAAAAACGTCATAAAATTAAGAAAATAATAAAGATTACCTCAACGGTCGGACCGATTTTTTCAATACGATCATCGAACAAGGGGATATAATTTCCCACCAGAAATCACCCCCTTCCACTACCCCCCACCCCCCCCCCCCACTTCTAACGTATTTTTTCTGGATCAAAATACCCAACTTACCCATAAATCGATCTCAAATTTGAATTTCCAAAAAAATTATGCTCTGTCCTATTAAGGGATAAACTTGGTTTAAACCGTGTGTGACGTCAATACTACTTCTGTCATGTGAAAGGTGTGTCAAACTGACATACAGAGCTGTAGTATTGACGTCATAATTTACTCACGACCTTCTGGAATTCGCTACTTTTGAATGTAATATTTTTGAACGAAAATTTCAATTTAGTGATAAATAAAAAAACACACGTCCCTTAAAAAAACGTTTTCTAGCGAACTGCATCATGAAATGGCCCACTAGAAAAAAATAAATGTTGTCAATTGAAACAGACAATATAGGACAAAATATTGTAAGTTTAAACATTGTAATGCATGCTAGAGATAAGTAGGTATTTAAAAATAACTTTAGCTTAAGACACTGTATTAACAATGCTTATCGTTAATAAATGATTTTTCATTCTAATTTTCATTGTGAAACGGGCTACCAGTGTTACGGAATGCCAAACATTACAAGATCTGCAGTTACTTTTTGATATAGGTAGGTTGTCTCCATCATATATGGAAGGGTAGTGCTGACTCAAGGTAGAGGTCGGTGCTTCAGATAGTATTCAGCGAACTTACAATATTTAAGTATATTTCCCTTAACATTGCATTTAAATATAATACAGCGTCTGCAACCATGCAAGGACTGTAGCCGAATACTACGAGTAATACAATTTGCTTGTCTGACAGCTTCCTAAAAAAGCTATTTATTTTAAATATAGAAGCTGTCCTTTTTGTATGGACAGCCCGCCAAAGCATAGAACCTCTACATTCGCTACCTATGTTTTTTATTGTTGATCTTGTGCTACCATAGAGTTTTGTTTGTATTATTGTTGTGTACGAGATATTGGTCACCTGTGAGGTTTGCACTGTGATTCTGTATGAGACCGAACAGATAAATACCGTCAAACATGCCTACTTTGCCACCGGGGGGAACTTTGCCCCAGAAGCAAATTTTAAAATTTTCCTCTTGGGCAAAGTTCCCCCCGGTGGCAAAGTGGGCATGTTTGACGGTATGAATAAAAAATGTTTTTTATTTCCTTACAAAAAATGCAGAGAAAACCTGCGATCTAGGTACTTAGTCATAGTAGGATAACCGAGTTATAATATAAAGCCGGGGAAACTGTAGACCTATTCTTGTCCAAAAAGTAAAAAAAAAGCGGCCAAGTGCGAGTTTGACTCGCACATGAAGGCTTCCGTGAAATAAATTGCGGTTTACGATTTATGACGTATTTAAAAAAAACTACGTACTAGATCTCGTTCAAACCAATTTTCGGTGGAAGTTTGCATGGTAATGTACATCATATATTTTTTTTAGTTTTATCATTCTCTTATTTTAGAAGTTACAGGGGGGGGGAACACACATTTTACTACTTTGGAAGTGTCTCTCGCGGAAACTATTCAGTTTAGAAAAAAAATTATATTAAAAACCTCAATATCATTTTTGAAGACCTATCCATAGATCCCACACGTATGGGTTTGATGAAAAAAAAAATTTGAGTTTCAGTTCTGAGTATGGGGACCCCTAACACTTAATGTTTTTTTTCGATTTTTGTGTGAAAATCTTAATGCGGTTCACATAATACATCTACTTACCAAGTTTAAACAGTATATCTCTTATAGTTTCGGAATAAAGTGGCTGTGACATACGGACGGACAGACAGACAGACAGACAGACAGACAGACAGACATGACGAATCTATAAGGGTTCCGTTTTTTGCCATTTGGCCACGGAACCCTAAAAATGGACAGGTATGTTACACTGGTTGTGGTAGCGGCCCGGATACCAGCTGGGTCAGGGGTGCGAAGAATCTCCGGCGAAGATCGCGGATACCACCACCGACGGCGCGGCGTTGGTAGGCCACCTACAAGGAGGACTGATGACCTGATAAAGGTTGCAGGAGTCCGCTGGATGCAGGTGGCGCAGGACCGGTCACTTTGGAACTCTTTGGGGGAGGCCTATATCCAGCAGTGGACGTATTTCGGCTGATATGATGATGAAGATGTTACACTGCTGTGCAGGTCATACAATCCACTAATAGTACCTACATTACTACAGAGATAGAGACATGAAGGATTGCCTGCTGAGGCATATAGAGGATAATAGTTCGAGGCAGGCAATTCCTAGTCCCGGCCGTGGTACTACTACGTAGCGCTTTGCTTGCAATGAAATTTTGAAAATGGAATAAACCTAAATGAGCCTTCATCTCAGAGCATAGAATACTAGAGAGAGGACAAGCCGCCGGCGGCCGTGTCGCAGCTGTATGCTCAATGGGCATACACTGCCATACTGTGCACGCGTGCTGATCGCAGAGAATATTACGTTTTTTCCCAAAATGCCTGATATGATGCGCGTTTATTGTCAAATAAGCGTGTAGGTATACAAGTGTGTGTGTTTTAGATGTGTGCGTGCTTTGTCTTGTCAATTACTTGGGCGTTGTGTGGGTTAATGTACTTGCGACAGGCTCACTCTATACAAATCGGCCGCCATGTCCGATCTCCTTATATTCATACATCTGTGGCCTTCATAATATCGTCTCGCCACACCTGAAACGTGACAGTCCCTGCCTTTTATAAGGAACGTAACGTCAAGGAATATTTTATTGAGTGTTCGAGAAAAATATATTGGGCTTAAAAGTACATACTTTTGCATATAAATATTTAGCTTCAGTTTTGTAGATGGCTTCAAAGATACTATGTTCACTTTTGTACTTTGTTCCACTGTGATTAGGATAGAAATGTAAACATACCTAATACCTATGTTTGACGTCTACTAACGAGTTGTTTATCAATTAATGATAACTTCTGACCCGAGATAGTGACCGCATGATAACCTAACTACTTAGAGGCGGCGCGGCGTCCAAGTATATTTTAAACTAGCTGACCAGCTGGGCTCCGCCCGCTTATTATAATGCAAGCAAAACCACAGAATAAAACAGCATCTGTTCATCACAATCGTGAATGTGTTGAAACACTCGCTACGCTCAGGTTTCTATTATAGAACCACTCGCTTCGCTCGTGGTTCAACTATAGATTCCTTTCCCTTGCTCGTGTTTCAACACACGAGAAGTAAAATACATTTAATTTGCACCCGTGTGTAACACAAAATTTTCCACCTCACTGTAGCGAGAAAAGTGCAACATGCAAAACAACAGCTCATAAAAAATCTGGGGGCACGGCAGTGTCCCCGCCAAGTCGAGCAAAACAAAGAGGCACGGCCGTACCATTCTTTTCTCGAAGTCATTCAGGCCATTTTCAACATCCTGTAATTTTGTGCTGGCTGAAGCCAGAACCCTGCATTTTCAGTAACGTATAGGGCATGATATGGCTTACATATATTCCCAATAACATTCAATTTGAACTCTTAGTTTAAGAACTATTGCCCACCAAAGTTCCTAAGTTTTGTCACTGACATACTCACTGACTCACTTTTCTTCTTCCTTCTACTTCTAGCGACTGCCACAAACTCTTCATAAAAAAACCTAAAAATATTGCAATTTCAGTCACGATTCAGATATATAAAAACTGCATTCTTAAGTTTGTAATCCTTATACAAATACATGCGATTACAAAGTTACTTTTGCAGTTCCTTCCTCCAAAACATAATATACAAACGTTATTTGCGGTTGGTAAATGACATTTCCATACAAAGTTGATAACACAATAACCTACAAAAAGAAATGAGATCCCATAAAACACATTCCATTGAAAAACTAGGCCAAGTCTCGAAACTCTTCCAGAGTAAAAAGTGGTGAGATATTTCGTAGAGCCAAGTCAGGCATTCTTATTAATCTTTATTTGCTTGCTAATTAAAATCTTGTGACTTGGCATTCACACTTACGAGTACATAGTTTTAGGTATGCAAAAGTTAGTAAATGCGGTAAAGTTGTGTGATTCCCAAGTTGCAGAATTTTATTTAGCAAAAAAATAAAGATTAATAAGAATGGCTGACTTGGCTCTACGAAATATCTCACCACTTTTTACTGTGGAAGAGTTTCGAGACTTGGCCTAGTTTTTACATGGAAGGTTTTTTATGGGATAAGTCTTTATTTGTACTTATTCCATCATCATCATCACCATAACCATCATCCATCATCATCAGTCATCCGTTATCCATCATCCATCATCAGTCATCCTTCATCCATCATCATCCATCAAATCATCATCCTCAATGCTCATTATAAAAAATAAATGCTTCTTATGGAATTTAAAGGTAATTATAAACAAAGTTACTTAAACACGCTCCAAGGTCAAAGTACTTTCCCCACTAGTGGAATGCGATTTTAATACTGGTTTTAAAGGATAAAAGAAGGCTTTCCGAGGCAGTGAGGAGAAAAGGTCCATTATACACTAGTGAAAGAAATCTCAAATCGGAAGGGCAGTTCCGGAGATTACAACCTCTATACAAACTTGACTTACTTAAAAAGCTAAACACTCACAAAATTGACTTCTATATAATATTAATATGGATTAAAATGTCAATATATACAAGATTATAATTAACATAAACTAAATTAAATTAAAACTACGTTAAATCTAAAAAAGGCCCTCGAGGCATTGTACCGAGGATGCTGGCGGCATTTCCTCGTTGAATTGCAATGCTGATGCGTTGCGCAAGAAAGCCGCCAGCTCTTCGGTCATCATCGGATTAAAATGTATGTTTCAGGGCGTAAAACGTCGGACGAGATCCAAATGCGTGATCGGACCGTGGGATCCCATGACTACCTTTATGTTGGCGATGTAAGTATAAGAGCTGTTCAGTGTGGATTCTTTTTATAGACCGAATAGGGTAGTTGCGTCATGTTAATATTAACAAATGGATAGTAAACCGTCAAATTATTGTAATAAAGTATAAATTACAAAATATAATTAAAATCATAAAAAGATGGACCTTGAAAGTTTTGAAAGATATGCATTTTTTTTATTGTCCAGTAGTAAATTTCCTAATAAGCTATATGTGGGATGCCACGTGCGTCAGTACTTTTGCTGCCTCGCACCTCTGCCGAACAGTGCGATCAGCTGGAGCCGCTGCAGATTTTGCCGCGGACAAAAAACAGCATAAATATTCGGCCCTGGGCGGTAGTTACCATTTCGTGTTCCTTGCTTTTGAGGCTACTGGGTGCTGGGGGTCGTAGGCTTATTATTATTGCCTTCATTAGGGAAGTGGGACGACGAATAAGGGAGAGGGGATCTGACGCCCGCGTAGGGTCGTACCCGATGCAAATGTTGTCCAACGCCATTCAAAGTGGCAACGCGGCCAGTGTTATGGGAACCTTTGCGCCAGGGACGACTCGAGGGGGACTGTTTGACTAGGCTTAAAGTAGTCTTAAGTTTATTGTTATTATTTTATTATCTTGACATGAATAAATATAGAATAGAATCCTTACGCTTTTATAAAAACAAAATAGTACGACAACTATGGACTTAAAAGCAGTATTTCACGACGGAAACAGCAATTTACTTGATTTTCCATACAACGATAAATATGAATTGCAACGTGTGACGTCATACTTTAACGTCAATTAGTATGAAGCGTTTTGCTTGCCACCAGCGAGGTCTGATTTTAACACATTTTTTTGGGTATTTACGTTCTTTAATTGTAGTTGCTCTCATACAAACATTTTGTTTCTCTCAAAAACTGGTTCGAATGGCATTCGTAAATAAAACTTAGGTCACAAGCATATTTACGTCTCTTTGTGCTTAATAAACAATGCGATCGTCTTTCATTGTTAAGTGGTAAACAAAGCAATTGTCTTTTGTTACTAAGTGTAAGCGCTAAATAATAGTTTAAATAAAATAAAATTTAAAAAAATAATACCCGACTCCGGACATGCGATCTGAAAAGTATTAAATAAGAAAACAATTTACTTCTGAAATCAAAACCTGACATTCAACTCTCTCATATTTGGATGAAGCCGTGGTCGCATGCATCAACATATATTCAGGCACCAAAGGCATGCGACCACGGCTTCATCCAAATATGAGAGAGTTGAATGTCAGATTTTGATTTCAGAAGTAAATTGTTTTCTTATTTAATACTTTTCAGATCGCATGTCTGGAGTCGGGTATTATTTTTTTAAATTTTATTTTATTTTATACTTTTTAGATGTGTTCTGTAGTCGGGTTTTATTTGAAATCCTATTTTATTAAAAAAAAATATTTGTGATATGACTGATATGTGAGGGTAACAATGGGGTAATTTAAATAAATATTAAACTTAATTGACTATTTATTTCATATTTTTCCTTTTTTTAATCATGTTACAATCTTGATATGTATATATTATAAAACTGTTTACATACAATCTTGATATTTATATTACAAAATTACTATCAAATGTATAGAGGACAATTAGGTATCTACTTATCACTGTTCCTTCTGAACCTCGCAGCGCACACAAGAACTCTATCAGCGACATCGATACGAATACATATACTTATGTTCCAGTGTGTAACCGTCATACGATAAATAAATAACCTCGTTCGCTAATTCTCGTCAATGCTTCAGTCACTCACTGCTTTTTGTATTTGTGCAGTTTCTGATTTTGCTATATACTTGGTGAATGATGCCCCGATATTGCAGCGCGTCAGGGATGTTCGCAGAGGCGAGGGTGGACTGTTTCCACACTACTATTCGCAAGCGATGTACATCCCTGGTGCGTAGGGTACGGGCCAGTGCCAACAGCATCCTGAAAATTATCGCTGAACGGATGGACTGTGGGTATCTAAACCACTGCTGTATGATGCACACAAACACACATGTTAACTACGAGGTCGCATAACATTTGACATTTTGTGGTTTAAATGAGTAATTAATTATTTAACTTGACATCCTGTACATTTTTAATTTGAATTTCTCATATATTTACGCCATTTATTCATAAAAGTCAATGTTTTACAAGTCGGTATATGTACATTATATTATAAGTAGTATCAAATTCAACTTAAAAACCAGAAAAAAAAAAAAAAAAAAAGAATAAATAAAACTAAATAAAACTACTTATGACTAAACTAAGGGGTCTCCCCGCGGCATGGTGCCGAAGATGCTGGCAGCATTTCCCCGCTGTATCGCAATACTAATGCGTTGAGCGAGGAAGCTGCCAGCTCTTCGGTCCCCGGTGGTGTCGGCTAATTTTTTGGCGAGCTCTTTGATTAGGTTGAGTGCGCTGGGACCCCATGGACCAAGGGTCTCGACGCCGAATGGAACAAAGCAGTATTCAGCGCCGAGACCCCTATATTTATTAACTTTGGCCTTTTCCGCAGCCTCTGCAGCCGCACCGGCTCTGGAGGATGTTCCGTGGAGATGGGATGGGGCCAATGTGTCGACACAGGTGGCGTCCCACACGAGCACCCGACCCATCTTCCACGGAATTAATGACATTCCATCCGGTCTCTTGCCATCGTCCCTGAAAATGCCGGGCGGCTCTAACAAGGCCGGCACATTGACGCTGGCAAGAGAGCGGCGTAGAATGTCATTCAGAGCGGCGTGCCTGGAAAACCGGCCAGCGCTTTTCTGGCAAGAAAGCCCATGATGTCCAAGTGAGTCTACAGAACTGCCGCAGGGACATCTGTGTGGAGTGCATATAGGAATCCCGAGTCGCAGACATGTTGAGATACGGAGCGTTTCAGGCTCCAAGAAAGTGCCAGTGTTTGGCGACGGGTAAGCGTGGAGCCATTCACCTGATTCCTTGGTACCTGACGCCAAAAGTCTGGCCCGCTCCGCACCTGTACTGCGGCTCAGGAGAGAATCAACATAAATTTTGCAGCATACATCGTCCCAGCTCCTTTGGCAACGAGGATGGTCTGGGAAATCTTTTCCCGGGCAAGCGGATGACCAAGCGTTTTTTGCCTCCATCAAGCCAGCAGTTTCAAAGTTTGAGGGGGCACCCCCAAGGATTTTGCCTATGAGACTAGCTGAACTGTGGATGGAAGACAAAAAAGCTGGCAGAGAAACACTAGAAATTTTTCTTATCCCTAGCCCACCATGTCTAATGGGGAGGGATGCTTGGGTCCAAGACTGGTCGCTGAGCTGTATATTCAAAATTGATTCTAAATTTGATTTTATAAGGTCGTCTAGTGGTGCCAATATACTTTGAAATTTATAAAATGGGCTGCAGCGAAGTACATACGTTAATTTGGGCACGAAAAGGCAGAATTTTAGCAAGGTTAAGGCGTAATGGGGGCTTATTTCTAAAAGACGGTTGGAACAGATTTGGAATTTGGAAATTGAATTTTGTATATAATCTTGAAAAGAGTCCTCGAAAATAGGGGACCCTAGGAGGCAAAGTGTTTTTGTATCTACAATATTTATGTTAGGCGTCAGAGTATTAAATTTCTGCTGGATATCTAAAACATTTAAGCTGGAATTTTGAACATATAGTTCGCATTTGGTGAAATTCAATTCCAAGCCAATATTTTTAAATTTCGACTTTATCGTTGCTAGATCGGAAACAACGGTATCCACATCGCCTCCTAAGGTTCCATCGTCCAGATACCAGACGTTAAATTTAGATTTGAGATTTTTTATAATTGGGTTTATCGCCAAACTAAATATTGCTGGCCCGAGTGGATCACCCTGCTGACATCCGACTTCAGACGATAGTAAATGTTCCCGGTACAAAAGATTAGTCGGGTCTGCGTATGAAAGCAGTAAATAGTTGTAAATTTCGGGAATGTTTTGTTTTACTTCTGACAGCAGAGTGTCCCTATTGACTGAATTAAATGCATTTTTCACATCAATTTTGACCAACACTTCGGCCGATGCATCTGAGAGGTACGTGCGCAAGGAATGTACGGCTGCCTCACACCCGCCTTTGGTGCCAAAGCCTAGTTGTACGGGTTCGAAAAGGGGTTGTAATTTAGATAAGATATGCCGAACTGCAATTTTGGACGCAAGACGCCGAAGTGTTGTACCAACGGCTATGGGTCTCACCCCTCCGTCTTTTTTAGACAGTGCGATCAGGTTTGCACCGAACAAAATGGGGACTATTTCGGAGTTGATATTGCCAGAGAACATTTTATTTACTAATTTAGTGATTGAATTAAGAAGTTTTTTGCCTGCATCGCCAGCAGAGAGAGAGACCAAATCTTTCAGATGCTGGGGTGAAATACCGTCCAGACCAGCTGCTGATCCATTTTTAAACGAAAAAATCGCTTCGTAAATTTCTTTACTGTTGATTTCCAAGCAGAACTGGCTAGCCGTTGGTGGATCGAGAAAATATGGAGTCGAAGGAGCTGGGGGATGTTTGCTCTGTAGGGCCGAAAAGGTTTCAGGGGTATCTGGTGACAACACATCGCTTGAAAAAAGAAGACGAGCGGCGCCTTTCAAATCCCCATCACTTATTTTCGTCTCGATATTCTTGCGGAGGTTGAACGATCGAAATATTTGTCCGTCAGCTGTGGAAGGAACAGATGCCTGAACAAAACAGTTGTTCTTGATTTTTTGAGTAAGAGAAGAGTTTGAATTGTCTTTGTTTATGTGTAGGGTACGAAAGGAAAATAGGAGAAGGTTGTGCCAGTCTTCGATACTATTGTTTTCGGAGCATTTATCAATTATATTCGAAAGATGGGCTGCGACTGTTATTCTGGCGCCGCGTGGTATTCTTTTGATTATGGGAGTACTGTTTTTTAGGTTGCTGATGAGGAGGTGGAATGGTAATAATGTAGAAATATTAGTGGTAGATGCTACAGAGGGTGGGATAAGAGTGCTGCTGATTGATGGAGTACCATTTTGACTGTGGCAGTTCCTGTGCGACTTGGTGAAATGTATATTAAGTCCTCTTACACTTTTAAAGCTTTTCTGGCAGAGGCTGCACGAGTAATCAGTCGACGTATTGTCACCAGGCTGGGACGTAGCCATAATTTAGAGTGCTTTTTGGCATAACAATGTTTAAAGAGAATATACATATTATTTTAATTGACTGTACTTAGCTACTTACCTTTAATGTAAATTTCATTCTGACCTAAATTGTATTATAATTGCTTTAAATTGACTATGTGTGCTATTCTATTATTTTTATAGTTACTAATATTAAGCTAAGTATTATTTTATTACTAACAATAATGATCCATGTTGGTCCCTGAATAAATGAATTGATTGATTGATTGATTGATTGATATTACCTCCGCGATGTTCGGTACTGGAATCTCATTTGGCATTAACAGAGTAAGTAGTGCTTATTATTCCGTCATGAAGTTCGTTCGAACTGGCTTCATTTACTTGGTTCCCTTCAATAAATGCTGCGCTGTCTTCTTCTGTTAAATGTGACTTCAATATTGTGAGAGAAAATTGAATATCTCTACTCGACCCCACTGCCAGAACGAAATGTAGGTGTTTTGATAAGGTATGTAGTATTGGAAAAATCTTAACCATTGCACGACCAGCGCTAGGTGCGACGCGGCCTTTTGGACCCCGAGAGTGAGAGTCAAATAAAGTAAAATTTTTGATTTTGTGAAATTACTGCCACGGAAATATCATTGCAAGTAACAATGCAAGATGTGACATCGTGACAGCTCTTCCAGTCCTGCTTTAATACTAGTGTAATAGCCACCAAGTACAGTCGCTGTAGGATTCACTAAGCCTACTGCGGCGTCGCTTCCAATATCCAGTGTATAACTTTTGGATTTTGGTAGCAATGGCAGGCAACAAGGCAACAACTCATCGATAACGAGATGGTCAAGCTGTATATCTAGATTTTCGAGGCAAACCTTATGATATTTGTCACCAAACATCAACACACGGTCAATATCTGAAGGTTTCCAGCCCTGTAGGGGATTTGAGGATGAATGTGCGATTTCGGATGTTGCGTTGGCTGTGCATTGCTTGCATCTGGTAGTCGAACTGAAAATATCACTGCCTTGATAGAAAGAACCCGTGAGAATGAAGAGAATTGGAGATGAGTTCGATATTTCATGGTAATGAGACTAATGAGTCTCAGTATTTACTTCTTCCTCAGCGATTTCGATGATATTCAAACAAAACGCCTGTCAAACAAAATGATTTGCAGAATTGCCGATAGATAGCGCTAGTAGTAATCTTTCAGGCTAATATAAACTTTAATCGTCTTCCTGTCGCTTTTTATACTTAAGTTTAATAATGTTTTAATATATTTGAACTCGAAATTTTCTCCTCTTTCATCTGATTCCCCACACGCTATGATAGCAAAATTTTTTTTTCAAAAGTCAGTCACTTATTTGTATGTGACAGCCATCATATTTCTCTTTTTCATACAAAAGGTAGCCTTTGTTACCCGGAGCATAATTTCGAATCGATTGACACCCCATTTATCAAAATCGGTTCAGTATTTAAAACGCTACAGTGGAACATACAAACATAGACTGCTAAAAACATATCCCTTCCGTTCGGCTCTGCCGCCGTCGGTCAAAAAAGTTTCTGTCAGAAAAATTATTTTGGTAGGTACAAGCTTTTATTGCCGACTGTACTTTTTAGTAAGCCATCATACACTATTCATTGAGACGATTCTAACAATCCCAAACTCGAGGGGTATGTGTCGTTTTATTGCGGAGTTCCTATGGCCACCTTCCAGCTCCAGCATCAGATCAGCTCCATGTCATCATAATATTGCATTGTCATGCGATACACATGTGCATCCATAATTTCAGCTCAATCGGAAACCGGGAAGTGGGTCAAATTTAACTTGCAAGATTTGATTACAGACAGACAGACAGACAACGGGACAGGTGAAAGTAATTAAAAGCTTGTAATAAACTTAGTAAACATCAACACTTTTTCAACCAAAAGGCGGTTTCATGTCAGGGCAAGGAGCTCCAAATTAAATAATTAACAATTTAGAAAAGTTGAAATACCCCCGCTATTTTCATTTCAAAGTTAAATTTCTCAAAAACGGCCTAACCGATTTTGTTGAAAAGTAGAATAAATAATAGTTAAGAATAAACTGAGACGGTGCGGCCCATGGACCGCAACGCGTAGCGCAAACTTCTTGTTCGGCGTGTCTATAATAATTATAGACAATAGTTGATTGTAGAAAAAGTTGATTGTTCCATTTTTTTTAATAAAAATAGATTTCTGCTATCTGGCGACTTTGTTTAAATACTGTCAAATTTCACAAAATAGAAAATGAAACAAAATAATAATGAAAATGATATAGTAAGAACTGTTTCATAGGAATTTTATAGCGGCCTTTAGCCACCTAAATAGAACAGAGTTGCATTTGTTTTGTTTAATTGGACTTCAAAAAAAAACAAACTCTACTCTATTTCCTATTACAGACGATTCCAATTTCACTGGCAACTTTTTGTATGGTGGGATGCAAGTGCATGACATAACATCGCAGGTTGCGCTACTTAATCTGTCCAAAATGTTAAAACAATGTGTCTTTTCTTCAGTTCAGCAGCAAGTGAGAGGCATTGTGACCCGTTTGCAAAACCTCGAAATAACCACATATCTCGAACTATTTTATACTTCATATGTAGGACTCAGTTGTGTTTTGAGGTAACGAGTGCGTATTATTAGATTGCCGGATTAGAAAATGAAATAATTAACAACGAACGAAAAAAAAAAATAACGGTTACGTTCACATACAAAAAAAAAAAAAAAAAAAAAAAAAAAAAAAAAAAAAAAAAAAAAAAAAAAAAAAAAAAAACGGTTACAATACCCTGGTGAGAGGTACAGAAATGTATTTTATGTTTTGTTTCGCAGGAATGCTCTAAACAGCAGAAGAAGTGGGTAGGCGAGAACGTGACAGCATGCGATTCGGTAGGCTTCTTCCCCCCCACAGTCATTCCTTTCGGTGCCGGTAGCTTCTCCCCCCTGTATATCAACTGCGCCCAGGAGAACCCTCATCCGTGCTACGAGCTGATTATTGTCCATGTTACTCTGTATTGTGAAGCAACGGTGTCACCCAATAGCATGTAAACTTTTTAGGTTAGCTTGTGTACTAAAAATATTTAGACTGAGAGATGCATTATACATACATACATACATACATATAATCACGCCTCTTTCCCAGAGGGGTAGGCAGAGATCACGGATCTCCATTTGCTACGATCCTGACAAACCAGTTTCGCTTCACTCACTTTCATAACATTTCTCTACATGCTCGTCGGTTTAGGGTATACTTTTGACCTGGCCTTTCTGTAAGATTTCTCCAATTTGATCGGAGAAAGTTCGCCTAGGTCTTCCCCTATGCATGATTTAATTGGTTAATTTAAATATGAGTGCGTATACAAAGATATCCAAAAAATATGAAGAAGACATTAGTCACAGGAAATTAAATGAATAGGTAACACTTGGAATAAAACAGTTGATACTATTGATGAGTGCGTTACAGCAAAGTTACGTTTCGCTCTTTTGAACGAAGCACTGATATTCTGCCTGAACCCGATTTACCGACTCATTTAAACTTAAGATAAAGTGATGTTACAATACGTGAAATATATATATCGTTTATCGAAAATATCTTCTTGTTTACAGTCTAAATAAAAGGAAACGCTAAAATAACACGCTGTCACAAATATTTACCGACCCGTCCATTTTCCCCCGGTCTCCTCACGATCGCAGCAAATTGTCCATCTAATCGAACTGCATTATCTATAGAAACTCAATCAAACACTTACGTTTCTCATCCTAATTTGACATAATTATTTTTATTCTAAGCTTTTTTTTTATTTATTAAAAACATAATAATTATATAACAAATAATATATGTACATGACACTATGAACTGAAATGACATAGCTTTATATTAACTTGACCTGTTCGTATGTACGAGTAAGTATACAGGATGGAAAGTTAAAACGGGGCAGTAAGGGCAGCTACTAGATCCCTTGCCGCTACGCAAAATTGGCATTAGGATTTAATTCCTAACTTTTTAAGTGATGACAATCTACATTCACAGATTTTTGAAAAAAAGTACAGTCAGCGAGAAAATCATCAATTTTGACGAATTTTTTTTTTAATGCGATTCGATCCCATTCCTATTAAGGATCAAAATACTCTTTGGGACTGACTAAGGTTTGACATCTAGAACGCCCAGAAATCAAAAAAAACTTTTTCCATACAATTAGTATGGGAATCCCAAAGTGCAAGTAGGTAGTCCTTTAGTTAGACGATCATCAAAATGTATGGAGACGGAGATAACTTCATTTAGATTAGAAATGAGAGAATTCTTTCCTTTGTTAAAAAAATTATGTGGACAGTACTCAAGAGCGGACAGGTGCTGTAAAACCCTTACCTTAGTAAATTTTAAATTTCGAACAAAGTTTCTGAATACGGATGTTAGTATTCTTTTTACAGAATAAAGCTAGCCGTCATTGAATAAAACAAGTTTTTTTTCGACCACGGAATGAATTCTCTCATTTCTAATCTTAATGAAGTTATACCGTTTTAACTTTCCACCCTGTATAAATAGGTATGTAAGTTGTCCGTCAAAATTTGCAATCCATTTTCAGTCACTTGCCGTTATCAGATCAGATTGAGCTGAAATTTTGGGTATTATGGTAGCATCGAGCCGATCTGATGCTGGAGACAGAAGGTGGCCATGGGAATTCAGTATTTGACTGACGTAACAATGTTGAGTTTGGGCTCGTTAGAATCGTCTCAATGAGTAGTTGATGATGGTATACAGAAAAGTACAGACAATAAAAACTTGTACTAAAAAAAATATTATTGACATAAACTTATTTTCATTCCGTTCTTAGATCAGTCGGGGCACACTGGGGATATCCCTCCACCTTACAACACCAACAGTTTTGTTGGCTGGGGGGTTTGACTGCCCATATTTGAGGCATTGCGATGGCATGCATGTTTCTAGAAGTACTTACTATGTCTGACCTACTTAAGTACTTCTAGAAGCATGACATTAAAAAAAGGTAAAAACAATAATAATATGTTTAACGATTAAGTAATATAGATATTAACATAGCTGTAAGTACACACTAACCATAAATATTATGATAAGTTACTTGAAATAAATAATAAATAAAAAAAATAACACCACTACTTGCTCTGTAGGTATTTGCAGTGCTCCTGATGTTAAGTACCAGGGTACCAGGTACCAGGAGGAGTAGGTACCAGGGTGGCCGCCACCCAAGGATGCGCAGTGTTGAGAGTGAGGGACCCGCATTCGTAATTACTTAATCGAGCAAACACTTTCTTATCTATTTTCACGTCATACCTGGCTATAAAGTAGGAATCACCCCATGCTATGCGTGCGGAAAATCCCACTTCCTGGCCAGGGAGTGACGTAAAATGTACTCACCATGGCGGTAATATAGAAAGCCTCCGACCACATATTTATCGCGCTAGCTTTCGGCTAGAAATACCTGCGATCTGAGACATTCTTTGTTTTACCGCCCTAGGTTAGTAATGTAATATTAGGTGTTAAATCACCATAATGATGGTATTGCACTATTAACAATTTTATTCATAACATTTTTTCATCTTGATATTGAATTCAGTAGAAATACTTGATCTATTCGAACGGCCCGAGATTGGCCTCCAGGACGGGTACTTGTTTGCAACCGTCGTATAAAAAGGTATTTTTACTCTCGTTCAGACACGCTAGCTTGGCGTGCGCGAAATATATTGATATAAAATTGTTATGCGAAACTTAAGTGTTTAATTGACCCGGCGCTATCCACCGCTCGAAATGACATGTGTCGTGCACAGTCCGGACAGAGATCAATATATTTTATGACGTGATATTACACTTCAAATGAGTGAGAAGAAGTGTAAGCTTAAACCAATTCCGTACTATATTCCGTCTATAGGTAGAGGTTGGCATTTTAATATAGTATAGACATTAAATATACCTTTTTCTACTCGTCGACTTTAATCTTTGAATTAAGATTTCGTACACGAAACTAAGATCACATACTTTTTAATCCTGGAGCTCTACCAGCTGGTGACGGAGCTCGTGGTTCCATAAGATAACCGCCAGCAGTCATATTATGAATCCAGGAGCTGTATAAGATAACTGTGAAGACATCAACGCGCAAATATACTAAGCTGCTGCGCTTCATTTCAGCAGGGCGATTTTCAATAGATACCAAGTTTGTTTAATAAATGTTTATTTTCGTTGACTCGTAGAAAAAGTATTTTATACAATAGTTATATAATTAGCTTTTTAAGTCTCGTACTTTAATTAGGCCACTCAGCAAGCTTCGTGGCCTAAAAGTGGTACTCGACTTTAAAAGCATCCATTATATAACGATTGCATAAACTACTATTATTCTTGAGGATGTTAAAAAATATCTGAACATGCGCTGAAACGCCATGTCGGTTATTGAAGTGGAGTCGTGTGCAGATATTCGTGAGTACTTACTTTGTTCGATCCAATTGTGTAAGATTGTCCCCGTAATATTTATTTATTTATTTTAATTGATCTGGTGACTGTACCGATGACTGACTGGACTGTACATCATCATCATATAAATCAGTATGAGTATGAGTATCAGCTGAAAGGCGTCCACTGCTGGACATATGCCTCCCCCAGAGAGTGCTACAATGACCGGTCCTGCGCCACCCGCATCCAGCGGACTCCCGTGACCTTTAACGAGTAATTACGAGAATACTATCTTAATATGATCTCCGGGCCATCAATTCTGTGATTTAAAAAACCGGCCAAGTGCGAGTCGGACTCGCGCACGAAGGTTTCCGTACCATTATCCTATATAAACCGCAAAAAATCACGTTTATTGTATGGGAGCCCCCTGTAGCCTAGTTGGTATTGACCCTGCCTACGAAGCCGGAGGTCCTGGGTTCGAATCCCGGTAAGGGCATTTATTTGTGTGATGAGCACAAATATTTGTTCCTGAGTCATGGATGTTTTCTACGTATTTAAGTATTTATTTATCTATATAAGTATGTTTATCGTCGTCTAGTACCCCTTGTACAAGCTTTGCTTAGTTTGCGATTTGTGTATAAGATTGTAAAAGAAAAAAAAAACTGTTTTTTAGTAGGTATTTGTTGTTATAGCGGCAACAGAAATACATCATCTGTGAAAATTTAAACTGTCTAACTATCACGGTTCATGAGATACAGCCTGGTGACAGACAGACAGACAGACAGACAGACGGACAGCTGAGTCTTAGTAATAGGGTCCCGTTTTACTCTTTGTGTACGGAACCCTAAAAAGCTTTTGATGAAAGCGCTAGAGGACCTTAAAAATCCTAACGCGAAACTTTGTGTAATCTACACGAAACAAACGACCGAAAGCTTCCGCTGCCAAATTACCGTTCTGAACTTTCTATTCAATGACGCCGAAAGTTTATATCTACGAGCTTTTATTATATTTTGGTATTTGAATACTTAGAGTTACGTTGCCCTGTTAGTTTTTTGGCAGGAAAAAATTGAGTTTATTAAATAGGAAAACAGAATTTCCTACATTCAGTAAGAATTTTTTTTTCTGTATATTTGTGATAACACAAGATAGGATATTTTACGGGGTGGGCCATACGTTTTTGCAAATTGCAACACTGAATATCTTGAAAAATAATAAATTAATTAGTTTTTGAGTGGTGGGAAATTTTAAATTACTGCATAACAGCTTTATTTGCAATGGAGCGTTTTAAGGATGACTCACGCTAGAACAGGCCGTGTCCGGCCCGGGCCGTTTTCTAAGAAAAACAACGGCGTTTTTCGGCGGCCGAGCCATAGCCAAGCCGAGCCATGCGGACACCGACACCGAGCCACTTCCGAGCCTCGGCCGTGGCTCGGCCGGGCTTGGGCATGGCACAGTCATCCTTTACCGGTCAACAACGAGCTGTTTGTGTAAAACAATTTTATAAAAGCAACAATTTGTACGTAACAATTGGCCGCCTATTTAGGAGGAGGCCCGGGTCTTACTTCCACCATCTTTTTCGTGTGGGGATATTTAAAAAGTCGAGTTCTACGCTTAATAAAATATAAATACGAACTCAAGCAAAACATGCGCGATGATATAGCCGAGAGAGACCCCTCGCAGGAAGTGACGGCGAGATTTCCAAAATTTGCATAGTCGTTTGCAGGAGTACCAGCGACGAGGTAGGGGTCATCTCAAAGATGTTATTTTCAAAAAATAAATAGAATTAGATGTTAGTCACAAAAAGTAAATGCCCAGGAAATTAACTTTTATGATTTTATTTTCATGAAAGTTTCAAAAGTGCAAAATTATTGGCCGACCCGATACATCTAATAATGACACAGATAATCAAAATGCCATTGCAATGCAACAAATGCGATACCCCAGAGATATCCCCCCTTTTCAATTAAAACGTACCTATGTAACCGTGACCCTTGTCTATAACAACAAACACTCAATATATACTTATTATAAATCTTAAGACTTATTGAGACATGCAGTCCTGTGACTACTACTTATCTTGAGCTACCAAGAAAAATAGTGCGACATTATACAGAGGTGTTTTATTAATTTCCCCCCTCACACGTGTCGTTAATCTTTGTTTGCTCCCCCCCCCCTGCCCCCCGCAGGGAACCTGAGAGCTTACCTACTGTAGTCTTGAGGGCTTTATTCCCCCATGGCGTAGTGCTGTTAGAGACAGCAGGCTAGGTTAAAGTGTTTTCCCTGTACTTGGCAGTGTATTTTTAACCGACTTTAAAACAGGAGAAGGTTCAGAATTCGTGGGAATCTTTTTTTTTTATGAACGTTGCCCGATTAGTCGAAAACGCCTGCACAGAATTGGAAAATTCTATTTTGTTAGAAAGGGGGTTCCCAGGTGGTTACATGCAGGTATTCAGGTCAGGATCTGAGGGGTAATCACGTAACGTTCCGAACGCGCGTCGGTATAATTTAAGGTGGTTCGATTGCCATACAAAGCGTTATTTGACATTTGCAGGCTAACGGCGTGATATTTTAAGAAACTTATGTAACAAACTTTCATCAATTGACTTCCCATTTGCGCCAAATTCCCCCTTTCCTAGAATAAACTTGTATAAACTAGATTAATTTGAGAAAAATAGTTTTCCCAAAATATCACGTCCCAAACCAATTTCTCAAATTAATCTAGTTTATACAAGTTTATTCTAGGAAAGGGGGAATTTGGCGCAAATGGGAAGCCAATTGATGAAAGTTTGTTACATAAGTTTCTTAAATACCACGCCGTTAGCCTGCGAATGTCAAAAAACGTTTTGTATGGCAATCGAACCATATAAAAAGTGACATTTAGACCTACCCGACATTCGTACAATGCGTTACGTGATCGACCTACTGGTGTAGGGAACCTGGAAAAATCGAGAGAACTCTTATTTTATAGGCACACTAGAAGCGATTTGGGAAATGCACACTTTGACACATTTTAAACCCACTTATGGTAACATATTTTTAAACAGGTTAATGTAGAATTTCGCTATGCCTCTTTGTTATTAAGAGCTTATGCACGTTTTTGATAGGCGCGTCCTCTGCGCGTTGTCAGCACGTAATTAGCAGATTGTATGCGTTTGTATTGTATCGATGAAAACCGAAATAAATCGTGCTTCAAACGTGCCTTGGTATCGATACAAACACAAATGCAACTCGCTTCAAATGGGTGTCGCAGCGGGGAAAGGAGAGGCTGAGGCAGGGATCGGAACCGGTTAATTGCTAAAACCTCGGTTTATCACAAATCTCGAACTATTTTATACTTCACATGTAGGACTCAGTTGTGTTTTGAGGTAACGAGTGCGTATTATTAGATTGCCCAATTAGAAATGAAATTATTATCAAAAGAACGAAAAAGAACCGTTTTCTTTCCCATACAAACAATACCGGTTTCCGATCCCTGGGCTGAGGGAAGGATTCATGTTGACGTATCTGCGCGTTTGTAGTGATAGGTATGAATGAAAATTGGAGACTACCAATTATTTTTTCTAAATGGGAGTTAATTGCGTATAATCAACTTATTTATTTACCTCCTCGAGGTGTCCCGACGCTTTGGATGTGTCACAATCAAATCCTTTGTCACGGGACGGCTGTCAATGTCAGTCAAATCCATGATTGTTGTCCTACTGTGTTTGTCTCCCTCCCATATAGCACGTGTTATGACAGCCGGGATGGATGGCGGCCATTATCCCGCACATTACGCAGTGATAAGTGATCACGACGGATTCATCACCTCGGTCACACACCTGACATTTTCAAATGAAGCGTGCCCTAATAGATTTGAGGATGTGTTATACTTGCTACTGTTGTGCTGGAGTCTTGAAAGTAGTTTGGAGGTTCAACACAATTTCATCCTTAAATTACGTCTTATACACCGTGTATTTTTTGATTTCCGTTAATTTCGACACGATGTTCGGTTCATTAACAGAAGCTACCTGGTATGTTGCTTTTTGTTAAATTAAAAAAAAAAAAAAAAAATATTTTTCATACAAACTAAATCAATATTACAGTGTGGGAGGGCTCTTACCCTTAATCTCAATTAACAGAAAGTTAATTTGCACCTACGACATCACTTGTCAACACGTAAATAAAATAAAGGATCATTCACACTGATTCGGTCATTAAATTGATTTATTGAATATCTGAAAAATAGTAAGAGTTAAGACACTAGTTTCTTAGAGAAATTAGTTCCATTTAACCTGAGGATTCTTCCCTTAAAGTTAACGGAAATAAAAAAAAAACGGTGTATAAGTATATCTCGGTTGCCTTATAAATAAATGCTGGTGTTCAATACAGTGAACATTATGTAATAACAAGGAAATTTGAGGCTGCAGGGAGCTAGATTCTAGTTAGCGAGACGAAACCTACTCTAATGGGGACCCTTTTACAGATTACGTCTCAGGTTTATATTTTAAGCTAGCTGTTTTACGAGGTATTTTTTTCAGGATTTTGTAGTGTAGCTGTTTATTTGCTTTTAAGACAAACGACGGTCCTCGACGTTGGAATAGTGTATTAACATTGGCATTTTATGTCAAATCAATATGAGTTAGTTTATTTGAAGCGCTCATGTTACTTTAACATAAAGTGCTCATGTTACGACGTTTACCGCTCTTTGTATATGATTTAAGACGTACACTCATCATCCCGGTTATTCCCGGTTGTGCCCCTGAAGGAGCCTGGGGTCTGCAGATTTGGCATAGGCACTAGTTTAACGAAAGCGACTGCCATCTGACCTTCCAACCCAGAGGGAAAACTAGACCTTATTGGGATTAGACCGGTTTCCTCACGATGTTTTCCTTCACCGAAAAGCTAACGGTAAACATTCCGTACATTTTTATTGGGACGAGCCGGGATTCGGACCCACGACCGCCGCTTGACAGCCGTATGCCTGAACCACTAGGCTACCGTAGCTCTCTGATGATTAAAGACGTACCTACACTATGGGCCCGAAATATCCAACAGATTTAAAAAGTGTTTTAAATACCATATTTGGAGGCTAAAATTGCCGAACAAGTTTGCTCGATTCGGTCTAATTTAAGAGAATTAATTTTATGTATACACGATATAATGTCGTTGCTCGGTAGAAAATAGTATTTTTCACAATCGTGTTATAATAGAGAGCTATTTAGTCGATTACCGTGTTTAGGACACGAAGCTTGCTGAGTGGCCTAAGTAAGGTACGAGATTAAAAAGCTTGATTATAACACTATTGTGAACAATACTTTTTGTACGAGTTCATTAAAATTAATTTTCTACGAGTCAACTGAACTAGTTAAACAAACTCGATACTGTTGAAACGAAATGCAGCCTCGCTCGTACGCTCGTTGATATCTTAAAATACATGAACGAGCGTACGAAATCAACGAGTAAACTCAATAATCAAAGCGATTCTATTGATCCAATTCATTACAGTTCGGTAAAGCAGCCACGTGATTGGTCGAATTTATTTTAGTTCTATTTTCAATTTTTATTCGGTTGTCTGGAGCGTATCGAAACAGTTATTTCGATTGTTTCGGAAGTAACAGACTATTCAACGATGAAAAGAGTGACGTTGCAGTATTCTCTATGAAATCTTAATACACATATTTTAATCGACGAGTACAAAAAGTTATATTATGCTACCAGTTACGTACTAGAGTACGAGTTCTATGACCACAACTTAAAAAGGTTGAAAAACACCCGACAATTTCATTTCAAAGTTAAGTTATAATTTTTTTGATGTTTGTCGCTAGGTAAATATTTAATTCATAATAAATATATTTATTGAATTTTAAAATTAAATTATTACATTGAGAAATTTAATTTTCTAAATTCAATGTCGAATTTTTTTTTCAAATTTTTAATTTCTCGAAAACAACTGAACCGATTTGGTTGAAACGTAGCTAAGAACCATGTCGATCACGTCAGATTTTGGATAAAAAAACCGTATTCAAATAGGTCCATTCGTTTAGGAACTACGGTGCCACAGACAGACACACAGACAGACAGACACACAACACCCCTCTTTTTCCGTCGGGGGTTGATAAAATAAATGATGTGATGAAATTATGCCTCAAGTATAAAAAATTGTAAATGGGCCTCATAAGAAGGCTCAAAGTTACCCAAAGGGCAATGGAGAGGGCTATGTTGGGAGTTTCTCTGCGTGATCGCATCAGAAATGTATCTATCCGCAGCAGAACCAAGGTAACCGATCTAGCCCTCCGAATCGCTAACCTTAAGTGACAGTGGGCGGGGCACATTGCACGTAGAACCGATGGCCGTTGGGACGGAAAGGTTCTCGAGTGGCGACCACGTACCGGAAGGCGAGGCGTGGGTAGCCCCCCCACAAGGTGGACTGATGACCTGGTAAAGGTCGCGGGAGCCCGCTGGATGCGGGTGGCGCAGGACCGGTCATTTTGGCACTCTTTGGGGGAGGCCTATGTCCAGCAGTGGACGTCTTTCGGCTGATATGATGATGATGAGATGCATCACTGCAGCTTTAATCTGGTCTTGCACGTATTCCGCAGTGTCTCAAGACGAGAGTCTTTGACCAGTGTGTGTTGCCAGTGATGACATATGGCACTGAAACGTGGTCGCTTACAATGAGCCACATAAGAAGGCTCAAAGTCACCCAAAGGGCAATGGTGAGGGCTATGTTGGGAGGGCAGGACCGGTCATGTTGTCACTCTTTGGGGGAGGCCTATGTCCAGCAGTGGACGTCTTTCGGCTGATATGATGATGATGATGATAAAAAATTTGATTAATTAACGGTCAGATAAGCTGTCCTGATTGAATCCTAACAAGTACGCAAGTACATGTGTGATGAGCATGGACATTTGTTTCTGAGTTTTGGGTGTTTTTCTATGTATTTAAGAATTACTCATCTGAAAATGTAAGCAAACACCCCGCTCGTTAAACCAATCTAATAAACTTTTTTACCCGTAAGCCTATCCTATTTTCAATTTAATACGCCAATGAACAAACACGAGACTTCAATTGAATCCAAGTCTTCAAGCCCTGGAAGCCAAGGCTTCAAGCCCTGAATTACTCACACAATAGGAGGCTAGCAAATTGAAACTCGAAATAGAACCATTGTGTATTTTGTTTTGTTTGCTTCTATTTGCTCTCTGGGAAATTGTTGAGTTAAGCTACAAGTTAATACTTACTGAGACAGGAACCCGCTGGGGCGTTTTGCTTGAAAGACCTTTCGTCTACATATTACGTAGTTCCCAAATTCAAAGTTCTTCAATTTAGGCATGTTAGTTAACATAACACCAGCCAAGACCCGCCTAGCGGACGCCTACGCCGTAGTCGCTTTCCGCTACATTCGGGAAAAACTATGGGATTGGCTTCGAGCGTAGCGCGTAGCGATTCTTGGCGGCGAATTCATTTTGTTAATAAACCTCTGTAAACTAAAATAGTACCTACATTTTGCCCCTTACACTCAAACACAAAAAATATAAAAGAGGCATTTGAGCTAATAACTAGGTTTGATGATTATGGGTAAGACCCAGAGATTAGTACAGTTCCCATCACATACATAGGTACACTATAGATGTTCAAAAATATCGGCACATGCACCCTAATGCCTTGAAAATAGAGGTGTGTTCCGATGTTTGTGACTTGCTTGTTTCTGTGACTTAATCTAATCTGAAATAAAACGCACCTCCAACGTTAATAGAATTTCATGATACGTTGATAACTAAAGATTCATTAATAATAAATAACCAATAGAACGTATAAATACTTAATTTAAACGCCGCAAGTAGACTTGGATCGGTCACACTCTAAGAAGAGCTCCCAACTACATCCCGAGGCAAGCCGTGGAATGGACACCATAAGGGAAGTGGAAACGTTGCAAGTAAGTCAACGTATACTCAATGGGGAATTGATGAAAATTTTAGAAGTGCTTGATTATTTTTTTGGTGATAGGAATAACCTTCCTTAAGAAAAAAAATGCTGATTTTTCAGGTGCGTCAATTATTTTTGAAAAATATAAACAGTTCCCTCACTTACGTTTTGGGTTTAGGACGGCAAATGAGACATTTTCCTTGATTTGTCCTTGAAAAATCCGTGGCAAACTGACACTGGCGATGATATTGACAGCTGCAGCAGCTATATTTGTCATTGCCAGGGTCAGATATTCAAAATATTTTTGTAATATGAGACGAATTCACCGTCCTAAACCCAAAACGTAAGTGAGGAAACTGTTTATATTATTCAAAAATTATTGAAGCACCTGACAAATCTGCATTTTTTTTCTGGTGGTAAGGAAGGTTATTCCTAACACCAAAAAAAAATCAGGCACTTCTAAAATTTTCATCCATTCCCCATTGTCAAATGTTGTAACAAATAACTATAACGGTTGGTTAAAACTTATTGGTTTTACTCTACTAAAGTATCGTGTTCCCCTTGGGTACGGAACACTTTAAATGTAGCGTGCAGAAAATAACTGCTTACCAGTGTCGCGATTCACTCACTCGGCGCTTTCATTCTAACTCATTTTCCCTAGCACAGATTACATTATGCAATTTTTGTAACAATGCCAGTCACCGTTCATGCGCTTGCTTGGAGAGATTCGAAGCGACGTATTAGTTTGATATTTGATTTATATTTATTTTTATTACACCCTTGGACTGATGTCATTTTCAAAATTGCTAATCGCAGGAATATTGCCACCAACGTCGATGTCATCAGTAGTGTTACGGTTCAATTTCCGTATGCAGGTATTTAATTTAGTAAGCTGAGTTGTATGCTACTCATGGCGCCATCTGCATTTTATCAGTATGCAACTATGGAATCGGTCGAACGCGGTGACTCCACCTGTCGGAGTTGTGCGGTAACAGTTGGTAAGTACGTTAGGGACGCGTTCGATTTTAGTGTAAGGAGATTTGGGTCTCTTTAGGCTCGCTTAACTTAATTAGTAAAAGGATGTGATAAAACGGATATAACTACCTTAAAATGATGGGTTTTACTCAATTTCCATTCTTTGAAATTTAAGTAGAATTCTGCAAAAGTGTGAACGCACTCCCACCAGATACCCTGAGATCTAAAGTAAAAGAGAACATAGCTCTGGTACACATTAGTGTGTAACAATAGCTGTCACCTGTCAGTACAAATTCTTTACTTCGCGCCTATATTTCAACCAGTGCAATACTGCAGGCGTAACGCCCCGCTTTCCTCAATAATACTTCTGCACAAATACAATAATACACTAGACAGGTATCGACAAGTAAGGAAAACACCGTAAACAAATGCCGCCCCACCAAATGCGACATTTTCCTTATAGGGTAAGTCGCCAGTAGCTGGCCCCCTCATAGTATAAATTAACTCTGTTCCCCTACAAACAGAATTCAATTTAGTATGACGTGGCCAGTTATTGAAAGGTGGCCAGTTATTGAAAGGTGGTCAGTTATTGAAAGGTGGTCAGTTATTGAAAGGTGGTCAGTTATTGACACCTTAGACTAAGTAATGCTACAAATACACTCAAGAGCAAACGTTTCGGGTCACCCTAAATTAAATAACCGCAATAGGTTTTTTTAAATATTTTACACTAGTCTTATTTACATAATATACTAGTCTTCGTAATACCCAAATGTATTAGCAATTTCCGGAACCTATCATAAAGATATCAACATCCAAAAATTACGATTTTTGCGATATCTCGCTCCGTTAACGTTGTTTTTTTATGGGTTTTTACGAGTCCGATTTAAACCTGGTAACGTGTTTCATTTTTATTGTTATTTCTGCAGTTTAGATGTAAAATTTAATAAAGATCATTAAAGGATTAAAAAACTGTACAACATTTGGACTATTTTAGGAAATATGACGGTATTTCATCGACCCGAAACTTTTGCTCTTGAGTGTACCTATATACGGTCTAACTCACGTATTAAATAACATTCGGTGTATTATAGGTGAATAGCGTTCTTTTTAGTATGGGGTGGTCAGATATTATTGATCGGTGGCCAGTGGCCAGCTACTAACGATTTACCCTTGTTTCAATTTCAGACAACTGGCCGTCAATGCGAAAGTTGCCAGCAACATTGCCCTTGTTGCCGGCTGTTACTGGGGAACTTCCGATTTTCCCGGGAACGGCACACTAGGTTGGATGTGTAAATTTTATTTATTTATTTATCGTATGGCACTTACACACTGGTACATTTGTATACATATATATAAATTTGATATTAAGGCAATACGTCAATTCAAATGAGACTTAGTTGAGTCTGCATATTTCAGGACTTATTCACAACATTCAAAGAACATCGCAACAGACTTACCAGTAAAAGGATAATCTCTGTTTGTGCATACTTTTATCCAATGTCAAGAGTCAAATTATATTAGAGACTAGCTGTCCATGCGGTTTCTCCTGAGAATTACAAAAATAACCCAGATCTTTCTATGCCATAAACGTACCGGAAGACGCAGCGCGGGTAGGCTCCACAAGATGAAGTCCGCTGGATGCGGGTGGCGCGAGACCGATCACTTTGGCACTCTTTGGGGGAGGCCTATGTCCAGCAATGAACGTCTTTCGGCTGATATGATGATGATGATGCCATAAGATATATAGGTAGGTATATTAATCTTACGTGATGGAGGGAAAATGGGTTTTCTGCCGACAAACTGCTTTGCAGTTTGGCAGATATTTTTTTTTTCCTATGTTATGCTTACTAAATTAAATAAATAAAATTATACCCACTGGTGATTTTTTTTTTTATATTTTGCCTAGTTTCGGAGATTGCAACCTACATACAAAGCTACGAACTCACAAAACTGCGCACTCACAAATTTTTCCTCTTCAAAATAATTTTATAGATTAAGTATTAGACGAGTACAGTCGATTACAGAATGTTTCATGAATACGGCTTACAAGTGCAACGGAGCTGGTGGCCTTATCTGTATCAATTTGAATATTATCACTTTTACATAGTGACCGTCTTTTGAAGATCTTTTTGCATTTTTCTCTTACTGCGACTTCTATCTAATATTAAAATAATTCGCATGTTTGTTGTAAAACGCTAATAAGGGTAAACTTTTTTTTTAATCTTTAAGAGCTTTATCGCTTAGCGATTATGACGCTCCATACGATCAACAATGGTTCACCTTAACGTCGATTATTAATACCTATCTTCACTAGCTTAAATATTGCCCTGGCCTCGTCCAACAGTGGAAAAGCCAGGGCGCTATTTTAATCTTGATGTACGGATGCGAAACCTGGACTCGCAACAAGAAGATCATGCGTATTCTAATCTTGACGTACGGATGCGAAGCCTGGACTCAATACAAAAAAAAGGACATGCGCTGCGTTGCTTGCCATTTTGAACCGGTTTGGGTTCTGATTTAAAGTAGGTTAAAACTTTGTTTTTAAAGTAAATTATACCTGTGTAAGCAGCAAACCGCTAAACTAAAGTGGCAGTGGGACATTGCACGTAGGACCGATGGCCGTTGGGGCGGAGAGGTTCTCGAGTGGCGACCACGTACCGGAAGGTGCGGCAGACAAGTTGGACTGATGACCCTGTAAAGGTCGCGGGAGTCCGCTAGATGCGGGTGGCGCAGGACCGGTCACTTTGGCACTCTTTGGGGGAGGCCTATGTGCAGCAGTGGACGTCTTCCGGCTGATATTATGATGATGATGATGAAGTTTGTATGCAGGGTGTAACTTTTGGATCTACTCATCCGATTCCAAAATTGTTAGAATGGAGATGGAATTCTCTGTAATCGCATTTGACCACTATCTCACGTCGAGTGTGTTAGATACATACCTAGATAGTGCCTATTCACTCTTCACTCACTTCCGCTCTAAAACTATCAGTTAACTTGATACATGGACTCAACTGTGACCTTAACTACAGTTCTCTCAAGAGCCAGCCAATATACCTTGCGAGTTTATCGTGCAGCAAGCGCGCAAGTTATTTAATAAGCGGGCCATCTACATAGTTGAGAGCATGTCGGTTATTCTTGAGCTTGTTATGAAATAGCGAGGAATAAAGTTGCCAAGACAATGATGTAAGGTAAAAGTTTCAGTACTTGACACTGACCCAAACTAGACACATGTATATTTGGGCATTTTCAATAATTCGTGCACCTAATTAGCATAATTTGTTTAACAAAAATTAACTCAGTGTCAGTTTTGTAACGACGATTAAGTATTTAGTTTGTATAAAAATTTACTTTTTCTTTTCAATATACTAATCATATGCATATAGACCTTATTTTAATGCGAAAAAAGTTCAGTTTGACATCATTTGTATGCTTAACTTTCGTTACAAAACTGACACGGAGTTAATTTTTGTTTAACAAATTATGCTAATGGGGAATGGATGAAAATTTTAGAAATGCCTGATTCTTTTTTTGGTGATAGGAATAACCTTCCTTAGCACCAGAAAAAAGTTGCAGACTTGTCAGCTGCGTCAATTAAGTTTGAAAAATATAAACAGTTTCCTCACTTACGTTTTGTGGTTAGGACGGCGAATGAGACACTTTCCTTGATCCGTCTCATATTACAAAAAATATTTTAAATATCTGACCCTGGCAATGACCAATATAGCTGCTGCAGCTGTCAATATCATTGCCAGTGTCAGTTTACCACGGATTTTTATGATAGTTTTATGTAATATGAGACGGATCAAGGAAATTGTCTCATTCGCCGTCCTAACCACAAAACGTAAGTGAGGAAACTGTTTATATTTTTCAAAAATAGTTGACGCATCTGAATAGTCTGCAACTTTTTTCTGGTGCTAAGGAAGGTTATTCCTATCACCAAAAAAAAAATCAGGCGTTTCTAAAATTTTCATCCATTCCCCATTGGGTGCATGAATTATTGAAAATGCCCATTTATGTCTTTGCTTGACACATTCCGTCTTAACACATTCATGGCCAATGACTTATGCCTTTACGAGCCATTTCCGCTACAAAGATGTGCTAGTATGCGCAACGGCGTAGCACATGTAGCGTTGCTTGGATTTGAATGGGAACTTTCACTGCCAGCAACCCGCCTAGTGGCCGCCAACGCCGTAGTTGCTTCTACATACGGGGAAAACCACGGGGTTGGCTACGCTCGTAGCACTACGCCGTAGTCCGTAGCAGCTTAACTTTGTATGTAGCGAAAAGCGCTCGTAGCGCTCTGACGCATGTGTGTCGTCATTGGCGCTGAATTGGGTTAACACATTCTATACAAATCAGAGAAATGCTACGACGCGCTATGGCGTAGCACACGTAGCGTTGCTTGGTTTCAAATGGGAACCTTCACTGCTAGCGGGGCGCCTACGCCGTAGTCGCTTCTCTTCTTCTTTAACTTAACCCATTCAGGGCCCATGACGACACATATGCTTCAGAGCGCTACGAGTGCTTTTCGCTACATCCGAGGTTTAAGCTGCTCCGGACTACGGCGTAGCGCTACGAGATTAGCGTAGCAGTGATTGGATTAAGAGTCTATTGTCGGTGGAGCAATCGGCAGCCTTTTCTGTCCTCTGCCATTTTATTAACTTTCTGGTAAGACCCGACCTTAACGTTCTCCTTTATTTGTTCGACATAGTTCTACATGAAAAACTACGGCATCGGCTACAAGCGTAGCGCGTAGCGATTGTTGACAGTGAACGCTACGCTCGTAGCAGATAATGATTGTATTTTGTTTGTAGAGGAAGGCACCTACGAGGCGCTTTCCTTTACGAAGCTGGGTCGGCAACCTGCATGGGAGTCCCCTGGGGTGGGAGCGTCCATAAATTACGGTAACAGGTTACCATCAGGTGGGCCGTATGATTGTTTGCCAACGACGTAGTTTAACGAAAGCAAATATAACACTTTATCGGCTACGAACGCAGTGCTAAGAGATCTTTGGCACTGAATGTGTTAAATTTTCTATCCCAGGCTGTTTTTGGAAGATTGTTCATACAGCCCAAAAATAAGAGAACATTTATAGTGAACTAGCTTCTGCCCGCGACTCTCCGCGTGGAACTCGTATATATATAACTCCATGCATACTTTCACCCCACATTTCAACCCCTTAGGGGATGATTTCCAGGATAAAAACTATTTTATGTCCTTTCTCCGGATGCGACCTATATCCATACCAAATTTCATTTCAATCAGTTCAGCGGTTTAAGCGTGAAGAGGTTACAGACAGGCGGACAGACCGAAAGACAGACGTTGGGAGGCACTTTCGCATTTACAATATTAGTATGGATGGATATTCGAGTCTCAAAATAGGAATAAAATGTTGTTATATTTATTTATCGTATGGCATTTCTTGGTCACTGGATAACATAAAAAGCAGTACTTATAAGAGAATAATAAAAATAAAATAAATTCATTTATAGGTTTAGATTCGTCCTCTTCAAGTACTCTATTGCCAGTTCAGTGCCAGCCGACAGTATTTTTTTTTTAGCCGACAGTACAACTCAATGAGTGCTCGCATTTATAATAAAATCAATAAAAAAATAAATATCTACCCCTTAAACACATTCAATTGTAAAGCAAAACTCAATGCATTCCTATCTCGACTGACATATCAGGAAACAGAAAGCTTATTGTCCTGCCTAGAATAACTGACACTCACTGCACTGTCATTATAGTTCTCTCATGCAAACTGATCACGATTAAAATTCACACACTCTCTCTCACACACACCCTAGTGCTCACACACATACAGATTACATATAAATACATACATATATACATACATACATAGACTTACATACTCTATTTAGATTCATTTCATTTATTTATTATGGTGCTCGCTGGCTTATATTTTTAGCATTTGTCATATTTTTTTTTTTTTTGTGTTTCCTTTTCTTGTACTTAATTTGAATTGCTGCTATTATTTGTCCATCTTGTGAGCTTAAACACCGGAGGAATCACTTACTCCCGAGTCACAGGCGCAAGCCTAGTTTGGGAGACAGAGGCTCACCCCCTGTTAACTTGTCACAAACCTGAACACATGTTTCTTTTTATGATAATATTGAAATGTAATGTTAGGTTTAAACAATAAAGATTATTATAGTTGAGTAAGATTCTTGAGATCCTCCATCGGGCCGATGGAGTTGCAGCCGAGTGGTTGTACAGCGCCGATATTGTACAGCCCCCGCATCGACAAATTGTGCTTCATAAATGTGGATCACGAACACATTGTACGTGCGTCAGGTAGATCTAAATGTCACTTTTTGTATGGAAAAATAACATTCGAGTTGTCCTAACGTGCGTCCAAAAAGTTTCGAAAAGATGCGTATGCGGGACGGTATGAATACAGTACCGCACGCGTACCGCAACTTAACCTAATGCCAAGCACTTTATACGTGTTGCCTGTGGATCAAATTTATAAGATACAAACGAGCTTACAGTGCCACGCGCGTCCAGTTTAATAACGGGTACAGAATGCTGATGGGGGTACCTCTGCTTTGCAATGCATCCGGGATGTTTGCGGAGGCTCGCATGGATGATTTCCATGCAATGATGCGAAAACGTATCTTTTCCCAGATGTGCCGAGTGAGAGACTCCAACAGTTTTCTTGCCGAGATATAGGGGCTTGAAAGTCCCTTTTACCAGGCCCCGTAGCATGGATGGCGTTATCACGCGATAAGTGATAGGATAAGCGCGTCGTCTCATTCTATCGAACGGTGTCAGCCAGGGACGGCAGCTCTATCCTATCACTTATCGCGTGATAAGGCCATCCATGCTAACCGTCCTGCACTGGGTTTCAACTCAAGTGCCATCATATAAACTCGACTGTTAGTGGTTCTTAAGCCGTCCGAAGACCTCTAACTCGGCTTAACGACTACTGTCATAGACAGTACCCGAGTTCAACTGCTTAGCGTTCCTTCTAAAGCACGGAAGCGCTCATTTATAGTAATCACTCAAACAGGCGGTCACCCATCCAAAGACTGACCGCTGTCATCGTTGCTTAACCTGCGTTATCGTTTCCGACTCGCAGGCGCCGCTGGGCTATGAACGCTTCAAAATAAAGTTAAAATTCAAATATTTATTCGTGACACATAATTTACACATACAAAAGAAATAATATAAGACACATCTTGTCACGAAATGGACCCTGCTCAGCAAGTTGCTAGCTTTGCAGCCAGCGCTGGTCTTCCGCAGGGTCCATTCGGTGAGAGCACGGTGGGCAACAACGACAGATACACATGCAAAAATAATAACATAACAAAAAAAGTATAAAAATTAACTATTATGTAACTAAAATACACACTTAATAATAAAAATAGACAAAAAGGAAAGAATGAACAATTTTGAAAAAACTAACAGTGAAAACTTGCATCCCACAAACCACTACGTGAGTGTGGGCCTTTACGGTACCAGTGAACGCAGCCCATACACAACCGTCACTACTAGCGCCAGCGGGATTACAACGTAACATAACAGAAAACAAACAAAACGCTAAACGTCAATTATAACCATGGAAAAGCTTACAAAAGTAGTTAATTATTGCTACGTGTGAGCGATAAGGAATTTGTAACTAACACTCTATGGATCGTTGATGTCCGAAATAAATTATAATAATAATAATCACTCGTATTCATATTTTCTTCCCAATCAAACTAAATATTATTTTGTCACTTTTATTAGACATTCGACACCGACAAAAAGAAATCTCTTCAAAGCAAAAATGGCGTCACTAAGTAATGATACGTAATTCCCTAATAGCATGTCTTATTACCTAAAAATATACACACATCATTTCAAAGAACCTCCTTACCGTACCTTTACATCTAAATGATCGTCAACCTAATTACAACCCAAATCAGTTAAAACAGGGTTTAAATTAGACTGGTGTATAATATATTATATCTTAACATGGAGTAAAGTAAATTTAAATGTTTTATAAGGAGTTGTATAAGGAGAGGTGGGGGTGAGCTGAAAGTTGCGTGACGCAGAGACATGTCGCGGAGACGAGAACGAGATAAGGGGAGAGTGGGGCGCAGTAGAATACTGACAGTATCCATGTTTTTAGGGTTCCGTACCCAAAGGGCGTGTACACCTGCAAAGGTAGAGTTCAGTGAAACTTTCTTTATGTAACTATATCTGCAATTGTAACCTGGATTCATTATACGCAAAAAATAAAAAAATATAAATAAAATAAAAAAAAATTAATAAATAAAAAAAAGGGTAAAACGGGACCCTATTACTAAGACTCCGCTGTCCGTCTGTCTGTCTGTCCGTCTGTCACCAGGCTGTATCTCGTGAACCATAATAATTAGACAGTTGAAATTTTCACATTTGCCCCCTGTAGCCTAGTTGGTAGTGACCCCGGTAAGGGCATTTATTTGTGTGATGAGCACAAATATTTGTTCCTGAGTCATGTATGTTTTCTATGTATTTAAGTATTGATTTACCTATACAATAAGTATGTGTATCGTCGTCTAGTACCCATAGTACAAGTTTTGCTTAGTTTGGGACTAGGTCGATTTGTGTAAGATTGTAAAAGAAAAAAAAAAAACAGTTTTTTTAGTATTTGTTGTTATAGCAGCAACAAAATACATCTTCTGTCTGTGTGTGTGTCTGTCTAACTATCACGATTCATGAGATACAGCCTAGTGACAGACGGACAAACAGACAGACAGACAACAGAGTCTTACCCTTCCCGTCCCGTTTTACCCTTTGGGTACGGAACCCTAAAAACTGGTAACTTGGACCTTTACATTACTGCTCTACTTCTACCGTGCTACAAACGAGAGCAGAATACTAAGTTTTACAATTTACGCGTACTCAATAGAGGCAGTAATTATACTGAAACGGTGCGGGCCTTTGAGGTGATAGCTATAATTAGGTCTAACCAACGTTTAGCATTCAATTTGGTTAACCGGAATGTGTTTCATTAGCGACACTATATGTGTTAACGCGAGGAACCTAGGTCGAGAGGAGCGAAATTAAAACAATAGGGGTTGCTTTTTCAGGTTTAATTAAGGTAAAGTGCTTAAATACATGGACAATTGGACATGTGTGTATTGCTCGGTAGCTGTAAGGTAACTGAATCTGGATTGGTCGATAGCCGATGCATATGTGTATGCATGTTTATTCAACACATAGGAAACAACGGCGGTGATGGGTACCTACATAATTATGTTATTTTACCAAATTGTATACTAATTAATAAGTTTGTTTTTATGTTTCGGTTTACGTTTTCAGGTGTGGTTGTATAGCGTCATCTACAATAGCGTTTTTAGGACTCTGGAGCCAAAATGGCAAAAACGGAACCCATAGTATCGTCATGGCCGTCTGCCCGTATGTCCGCATGTCACAGTCATTTTACTCGAAAACTATAAGGTGTATTTGATTAAAATTTGGAGGATAGGTGTATTTTGTTAGCCGCTACATAGTTCTGTAATATAATGAATAATAGTACATTACATCAGAGGCCGGGAAAACACGCCGAGGCATGTATAGTGCTTTTCTCTAACATGCAATCAAATAAATAAATAAAAATCCTCAAATCAAACTAATTTTCGTGGCTGAATGCCGTGATGCTGTGCCACAATTAGTGGAATGAAAATTAAAAAGATACTTTGCAGGCCAAGGCCTGAAAAGTATGAAATCCCATTTCAGGCCGCCTCGAGATGCTGCGCCCGAAAAAGGATACTTCCGAGTCCATTATAAGGAACGTAAAGATAATATTTAATTGCATGTTTGAGAAATAGTACATTACATCAGAGGCCGGGAAAACACGTTTTCACGCCGAGGCATGTATAGTGCTTTTCTCAAACATGCAATGAAATAAATAAATAAAATCCTCAAATCAAACTAATTTTCATGCCTAAATAGTGGAATGAAATTTAAAAAGTAACTTTGCAGGCCTAGGCCTGAAAAGTTGTATGAAATCCCATTTCAGGCCGCCTCGAGATGCTGCGCCCGAGAAAGGATACTTCCAATCCGAGTCTTATTATAAGGAACGTAAAGAGATTATTTCATTGCATGTTTGAAAAATATATTTTTAGGGGTGCTCTCTATGCATGCAACAGAAAGTCAATAAAAAAATCATTGTAAGTCAACGTGTGGCACATCAATCGCCCTTCAAAATAAATAGGCCTTTCAAAATAAATATAAGGTTTCTCAGCATTTTTTTGACTAAGGAAATATAGTCGGAGATAATCGCCCCGAAAGTTATAAAAATTGTGTACCCTCTAATTTCCAAACGGTGTGATATATTTTTGTAGTGGATACTTCTTTGCTCGCGTTGTTGTATAGGGGTACAGTTCAAAATGTATCATCACGTGACTTCCGGAATAACTTTTTGTAGAGAAGGCTAATCTGATTTCAAGTTATTGTTTGTTACGTGTTTTAATCCTTCTTTATTTGCCCTTAGTTGTTAATCACAAATAGTACCTACATTTTTGATTGCTGGACGAGTTTGGGGTAGACGGCCGAGTCGTAGACGAGGCCGTATACAACGAGTCCAGCAATCCCTGTTCTGGCCGAGGATTGTAGGTATAGTGCTTTTCTCAAACGATTTGAGGAAATATTACAATTAAATTATTATTAAAATAAATATAAAGTTAATCAATAAAACAATTGTGTAATTTGCCGCCTTTTTTATTTTTTAAACATGCCATTTGAACAAGTCGTTCGAGCACCATGTTTAACCGCACATAAATATGGTACCATAGATTTTTTTTTTTTTTATGTCGCAAGTATGCTTACATAGTCTAGTGTGGTTGGCAGGACGTAATTTTTCCTTTGTCAGTTTAACATGAGTAAGCAGATTTAAAAAAATTGAGTTGCGGCAAATAATGGTTTTACTTAAGGTTGATACATTACTTCTTGGCGTAAGGCCAAGAAGAGATGTAGGGAGCCTTAAACAAGAAACTGCATGTCTTCATTTCGTGATAATAACGCATACATTTCCGAGCATGTTTGAGAAAATGTTATTTAGTTTATGTGGCGGAAATTAAAAATATGCTGAAATGACCGCCATTCTCAATGTATCACGAGTCAAATGAGCTACGTCAGTCAATGTTGCCATATATATACCGATGTATCTGTACTTATACAGATTTTGGTGAATTAATTCAGATATATATTTTATGGGTACAGCCAACCAAGACTCCGACACAACCCGCTTGTTTTTTTTTAAAGAAATCATGGACATATTGCTTATTAAATTCTCTCTCCATCGAAGCATCCCCTCGGAAGATATCAGTAGAGCGGTTAACTACCGGTCATCCGGCCCCGGGCATCGATCAGCTCGACAGTTTAATTAAAACATCGACACTCGTTTAAACAATCTCCTGCCCTTAGTAGGACTAGGGACACCATTCGTCAGGCTATGCGAAGGAAAAAAAATGCAATGGGCTTGACGATTAATGATTTTTAGGGTTCCGTTGCCAAAATGGCATAAACGGAACCCTTATAGTTTCGTCATGTCCGTCTGTCCGTCTGTCCGTATGTCACAGGCATTTTACTCGAAAAGTATAAGGTGTGTTTGAACAAAATTTGGAGGATAGGTGTATTTTGTTAGCCGCTACATAGTTCTGTAATGAAATGAGTAAAAAAATTTTTTTTTAGGGGTGCACCCCATACATGTAACTGCACATCAAAAAAATAAAAAACATTGTATGTCCACGTGTGGCACATCAATCGATAGGCATTTTAAAATTAATATAAGGTTTCTTAACATTTTTTTTGATTAATGAACATAGTCGGAGATAATTGCCCCGAAAGTCATAAAAAATGTTCCCCCCCCCCCCCCTCTAATTTCCAAACGGTATATTAAAAAATAAATAAAAAAAATTATAGACGTAGCGCTTATTAAATTCTTTTACCGAAAAGTATTTTGAACAAGATTGGTTACAAGGTTTTCGAGATATTGCTGAAAAACTGCCTTCCCTGCGGAAAAGGACGTAAGTGCCGTAAGATTTCTGTGACGATACGACCTTTTTAATAGGCACGGCACCCTTCGTTGTGCGTGGTTCGACACGCACTTGGCCGGTTTTTTTAAATTAAAAATACATGATTCACTAAAAAAATAAAAATGTGTTGTATCCATACAAATCCGTGATCTTTGCCCACACCTCCGGGATATAGGCGTAATTAATTATGTATGTATGATCCCATACATCAGATATCAGTTTTGAAACCACTGGAACTAGGGTTAAGCTTTTATCAAATACCAAATGAGTTTTCAAGCTTTCACCACCAAAATCAGGATATCCCCACAGACCAAGAAGTGGTAATTATTATAAGGTTGCGGTCTTCTGTAAGGTAATAACTTCTCCAGTTAGGCTGCTCTGGATAATGGGCGAGATGACATTTTTCTGTACCCTACCTTTTTTTTTTTTTTTTTTTTTACCTGGGGAAATGCCTTTGCGCATCTCGCCCGGCCAGGGGAGCCAGGGCAGGTATGTCGGACTCCCGGGAACTGCCCGAACTACCGACTAAAACCCCACGGTGTTCCATCTCGTCACCAAGGTGCCGGGTTACGGGCACGCCGAAGCACTCTTCCGCGACAAGCACTCTTCCGCGACTTCTGTGCCCTACCTGCCTAGTAGTTATACAGGATGCCATTTTTTTCACCATTTAAAATTTGTGTAGGTACGCGATGTACTCATTCACATGAACAACTTTTTGGATGGGAGCAACCCTGAAATCAATCAGCTATACGTTCCACTGCTGGGCATAGGTATCTAATTACTTAAAAGTATTTTTTTTATTATTAGACAAAATCTTGTTTAAAATTTCATCAAGACTGTCCACCAAATCCGGGTATCCCTGGGCACCCTAGTCCTCTTGTCGGGCGGACGAGGGTCACTGATTACTGCGTCTTCCGGTTTTAATTCGATCCCGGTCGTGACGTCGCGTCATACATTAAACGGCCGGGAATAGAACCCGGGCCAGCTTAGCGAGCAAGCGCTCCCTATTATATTCAATTTCAAGTTAGAGAGAGGTAGAGTAAGTCAGGATAGCGTTTTCTATCGGCAGTAAGGCCAAATTAAAAATTTATTGAATACTAGCTGTTGCCCGCGACTTCGTCCGCGTAGAACTTTTTATCGTCTTTGAAAATGATTTCTCTCAATACAAAATTTGAACCCTCTTTTAGGGGATAATTAAAAAAAAAGTTGATGTTCATTTTCTAGTTTGTGAACAAACAGTCTAAAACCAAAGTTAAAAATCTCATGCTTTAAAAATGCCTTGAAATACTCAAACTTTGAACCAATTTTAACACTCTTAGGGGATGAATTTGGAAAAACTCTGAAATCAGTTTTGTAGTTTTTTAACGTACATAATAAGACCGAAGTTAAAAATCTCTTACTCACACTTTAAAATTTTATTGCTCGCCATTTAAAATTTGAACCCCCTTTTAAACCCCCTTAGAGGTTGAATTTTTCTAATCGCTGAAAGAACTTTTTTCGTAAACTTTTAAGTCTCTAGCTCAAAAAAAGTGTTGCCCATACAAAGCTTTCTTAACCCCCTTAGGGGTGGAATTTTCTAAAACTCTGAAAGTACTTTATTATTAATTTTAATAAGTAACATTTTTAATAGTTTTAAGTCTAGTAAAAAAAAAAGTTTTTCCCACACAACACTGGCTACCCTTCTTAAGGATCTTAAGGATCCCCTTAGGGATGGAGTTTTCTAAAACGCTGAAAGTTCTTTTTTAGTATTCTAATAAGTAATCTTTTTGCAAAGTTTTAAGTCTAACTCAAAAAAAAGTGTTGCCCATGCAAAGCTTGCTCTCCTTTTTAACCCTATTAGGGGTGGAATTTTCTAAACCGATTTGTGTTCTTTTTTTGTATTTTAATAAGTAATCTTTCCACAAAGTTTCAAGTCTCTAACTCAAAAACATAAACTTTCCCTGATAAAAACTTTGCACCCCTTTTTATCCCCCTAAGGGATAGATTTTTTCAAAACGCTGAAAGTCTTTTTTTTAGTATTTTTATAAGTAATCTTTCTACAAAGTTTTAAGTGTCTAGCTCAGAAAAAGTGTTCCCCATACAAACCTTGCACCCTTTTTTAACCCCCTTAGGTAATGATTTTTGTAAAACGCCGAATGTAGTATTTTTCATGTTCTAATAAGTAATTTTTCGTCAAAATGTTAAGTCTCTATTAAAAAAAAATATGTTTTTCCCATACAAACTTTGCACCCTATTTTACCCCCTTAGGGGTAAAATTTTCCAAAACGCTGAAAGTACTTTCTTTGTATTTAAATAATCTTTCTACAAAGTTTTAGGACTCTAGCTAAAAAAAATAGTTTCCCACATACAAACTTTGCACCCCTATTTTAGCCCCCTATTTTTAGGGGTAGAATTTTCTAAAACGCTGAAAGTACTTAATTTGTATTCTGATGACTAATCTTTCTACAAAGTTTTAAGTCTCTATTTAAAAAAAATATTGTTTCCCCCATACAAAATTTGCACCCCTATTTTACCCCCTTAGGGGTAGATTTTTTTAAAACACTGAATCTAGGTACTTTATTTGTATTCTAATGAAAATAATTTTTCTACAAAGTTGTAAGTCTCTATTTAAAAAAAAGTAGTTTTTCCCATACAAACTTTGCACTCTATTTTACCCCTTTAGGGGTAGAATTTTCTAAAACCCTGAAAGTCCTTTATTTGTATTCTAATGACTGATCTTTCTACAAAGTTTTAAGTCTCTATTAAAAAAAAAAATGTTTCCCCCATACAAACCTTGCACCCCTATTTTACCCCCGTAGGGGTAGAATTTTCAAAAATCCCTTTTTATCCCTAGCCCACGTTATAAAAGCAACATACTGTGCAAAAATCAACTCTCTAAGATTAGTAGTTTCGGCTGTGCGTTGATGAGTGAGTGAGTGAGTGAATAAGTCAGTCAGGACATAGGCATTTATTACGTATAAATAGATAGAAGATAATGAAACTCCCATTCAAATATCTCAAAAAATTATGAAGCTACATCCGTTTTAATGTCGCTTGTTAGAGTGAGAAAACGATGAGGGACTGTGACGTCAATATACTCGAGCGTCATAGTAAAAAACAATCGTTTCATATGAAGGTGCGTTTTGCGGAAAAGGGACAGAACATACCCCCTCTTAAAACTTTGGACTCTTATAACTTAATCATTACCTATATAACCTCTTGCTTTGTTTTTTTCTCCATTTGACTATATTTATTTTAAATTCTTTTTCGAGAAAATACATTATGATTATTTACCATATTTTCGATTCCTGAGCTATAACCACGAACTTCGGAATTTGAAAATATTCGGGTATCTCTATCTCTATCGCACTAACCATACTCGAGTGACAGGGATGCAAATATATGAACATTGAGTATCGGTTTTCGTGGTAGCGCCGCAGGTACTTTGGCTGAATGCGCCGAGCGCGTGCCATTGTCATTCAAAAAAAACAAATTCGTGTTAATTATATTGTTCAAATTTGTTGATTTCATTTATTGAAATTACGACATAAAACGACATTTGCGCATATAAGTTCTCATATCAGAATCGAATATTTTTTTATGGTTTATATTTTAGCATTTGTCTCGTAAAGGTATATCGTAGACGGGATTTAAATTATTAATAAGTGAAAAGCAAAGCAATTCCGCCATTTTGACGAAAATTTGACGGTTCTTATAGCTGACAGTTGGAGCAGCGTTTGATTTCAATAAAAATAAATGAAAAATTAAATGAAGTCGTATATTTCGGAAAATTAATTAACTGTCGCAGTCGGATAAAAACTATCCTAAGTTGCAGCTAGAATAATAATGTACCTATATAAAATGTTTCATATTTTCCGTTCATGGGATGCTGAGAACATTCGAACCGCGCAAAGCTTAGTTTCAAACTGGCTGATTCTTTTTTTAATTTAGAGATTTATTATAAGTGGAGATAAAAAGGGAACTGTTGTAGCACGGAACAGAAATGTACTGTTCTGTGGGTTGTAGTATGGCACTTGAGGTACGAGTATGTTATTACAAGTTTTATATTAATTTGCACTGTTTGTATGTAAGTATTGTAAACCATTTTTCAGCCATTTATCAGTATCAGATTAAGCTGAAATTTGGCATACTTGTTAGTTCGGTGACAAAGGAAGAAGGAAGACTGTTATTCACTACACAAAAGACACACAGAGACAAGGGAGTAGACATCAATACAATTGACACATACGAGTACTGTGTGTGTCTTCGCAGCAGTGAATCGGTCGCTGTCTCAGCATTATAAGAATAATAATAATAAGCCCGCAGACCAGCTTGTGGCGAGCTGTTGGGGAGTAACGACCCCACAGACCCGAGTGCTACCGAGAGTCGGTCAGGGCCTCCGTCTCCGGCGTGTCTTCGTCGGTCGGAGTGGAACCCCAAGGGGGCCCGCAGGACTCCCAGCTCTGGTTTGCCTTCATTGGCCGTCCAGAGAGGGGTCGTCAGAGCTATATGCTCCAAGGGTGGAAGTGTTAAAGGGCATAACACCGCGAGTAACTTAGGAGAAAGCGCAGAACCACCTCTCGACACCCCTGAGTCGCTCACACTGGTGTTGCTCCTGGCCGTCTTTACGGCGGCACCTTTAGGGGCCCATCTATCGAGTGGCTAGTCACCGCCTGCCTCGATAGCATCTCACAATGTTATCGCAGGTGTCCAGAGCTCTTGCAATAGCCCATTCATTTGTCCATCCAAATTTCATCCATAGCCCATTACTCTTTCCTCCTCACCTACAATAGCCCCAAAACCCCTGCTGGGACCGATTCACGGGTATCTACCGATGTACCCGAGAATGGGTTCTAGCAGGTGTACTATATAACATTAAACTTCGTCTCCAAAGGGCCTCTACGTGTTGGATCTATATCCCCACGCACGCCTTCCAAATGACCGGGGGTTCACCCCGTGAATTTAAATCGGAGTTACATAATAATAATGCCGAGGTGTCAGACAGACAGACAGACACCTGCAACGCTGATTTTCAGACAGCACCGTACGTGACCCACGGAACGCAACACAACATACACATAATAAACACATAATTATTGTATGTAAGGGCAATGGAGAGGGCTATGTTGGGATTTTCTCTGCGTGATCGCATCAGAAATGAGGTTATCCGCAGCAGAACCAAGGTAACCGATATAGCCCTCCGAATCGCTAAACTTAAGTGGCAGTGGGTGAAGCACATTGCACGTAGAACCGATGGCCGCTGGGGCGGAAAGGTTCTCGAGTGGCGACCACGTAGGCGCGGCGTGAGTAGGCCCCCCACAAGGTGGATTGATGACCTGGTAAAGGACGCAGGAGTCCGCTGGATGCGGGTGGCGCAGGACCGGTCATTTTGGCACTCTTTGGGGGAGGCCTATTTCCAGCAGTGGACGTCTTTCGGCTGATATGATGATGATGATGATGAATTATTGTATATACATAATAAATAAATAATTTCAGGCTAGTGATGAAGATAGGTGGCCATAGCAACTGTAAAACTTGTGGCTCAGTGACCTGTATAACCCGCGAAAGCCACTGTATTTGGGCTCAAAGAAACCCTCTCAACGAGTGGCTGACTGTGCAAAATAAATACAGTCCGCGACCAAAAATCGTACCAAAAATTCAACTTTTGACAGATTGTTCACCTCGTCGTGACGTCAGTAAAATCGTGGTAACCCTGCTGGCTGAGAATTATAACGTAGCTTACACTAGAGGTGACGCTAACTCCACGTGCTGCATACCAATATGATGCATATCACATTGCGAAGTGATTGTCAGAATTGACATGTTACTAAAACAACTCGGGTTTCGCTATTTTGTGTTATCAAAACACGTGTATTTGATATCGTCAGGCAAATAACATCAGGCCTATAAATAGCTGATACATTTCCCTCTATCAATAGGTTTTCCTTTACGGAAAGGCAAGTGGTAAACATCAAATTAGGTACATGATAAAATAGTTTATTCATTTTCGTTAATGTTGATGAAGAGGACACGTGTTGTGAGGCTTTTTTGGGTCATGGCATTCGTATCATTTTCTCATTTAAGGGAAAGTCACAAATGTTGTCAGCCAATCCGTGTAAGACAAAGAAAACCTGACATTCAGCGCAAATGGAAAATTGACAATTCGAAATTATTGGTTGAATTTGAATAACGGCAATTAGAAAATTCTCGACTTGGAAATTTGCCCAGCCTGAATAATGCTAAAATTTAGTAACGTCCTAAAAGTAAAATTGACATACTATATGTAGGTTGAAAGAAATACGTCACTATGGAATTACGTACACTCTAAAAATATGACCATCGGAATTAGGTACGTCAAATACGAATTTTGTACAAATTAAATTTCGATATCAATTTAAATTTAAATTTGACAACATTCAACACGCATTCAACGTTTACGTATTTAAAAACATAGGTACTTTTAGTCCAAATTCAAAATGGTAGTTTCGTGTTGACGATTTTCCATGCGTGCCAAATAACAGTAAATCGACAAAAACACGTTTAGGTACGTCTTTCAAGAAAACGAGACGCAATACTCTTCGAGGACGTTATGTCCATAAATACCTAAAAGTGAAATAATGCACCGTCGTTTAGACTTGATCATGTCTTTTATAATGTATTGTTCGTGTTGGTTGGATTCTTATATGTATGTACAGACATACCTATATAAGAAGGGTTATTATTGTTGTGTACCCACAATTTTTTAACATTGTAAAATTTTATGTTAGCTCTTGTGATATCAAGCTGACCGACAGATATATTTTTCTGTCGTCAGTAAGTCAAAAATTAAAGATAGATTACGAGTTCCGTGCTCGTTTTGCCACAGCGATTGTGCGATTTTTATAAAGCGCATCTCACCGAACGATCTGGCGGCAAGCCAGTGCTTTGACGAGCCCGCATACACTTCGCAGTCCATGAACGAGCAAAAAAATCTCTGGCAACCTGGCAACTAATATCGGTGGATAGTTGAAATGAATACTTACAATCCATGTTGAAATTAAATAGAACTTTATTTTCTCCTGGCAATCGTGTTCTCATCGGACAATTGTTAAGCTGTTGAAATAGTGAGCGATTATTTTGTCTGTGTTTTCATATCATTTACACCATTGTAATAATATTTGTGTGCTCAGACCACGATGTGGCCTACTTGCAGAATAAATATTTGAATTTGAATTAAGGTCGTGCAAACGAATGTTATAAACGAGCTGAGGTAATGACCACAAGGCAATTAAAATTCCTTTTGATTAATTAAAATTGATAGGGAAGAAGTGAATTGGCGCGCCGCGCGGTACAGGCGACAGCGAGGCGTACAGTTATCAGTATTAATATCTCATCTCTTCTTTAACTTAAGGTGAAGCATCTCGGGTGAAGCTACATACGCGACACTAAAAACCTACTAGGCGGCGCAACATTATCGTAATTCTCCCCAGAAACACACACCGCTACATTTCACGCACACTATCTCACTTTACTGTGACAGGTCACTGACCTCGGTATTTTTTTTCTTTCGTGATATTATAAATTTAAATCAGTCACCAACCTCCATACAGAAAGTGAAATTGTCAAAACATCTTATTGAAAAATGTCAGACTTGTTGACATTTCCTTATTCTGCGATGATTCTGCGTATGTTTCTTAGGTACATTATGGTATATGAAATATATACTATTGATAAGTCAATAGATTAGTCTTTAGATTGGCAATGTCATAGCAACTCTATTCGGTCATCGCTAAGGTGCAAAATTTCATGAAAATAAGCAAGCGAAAATTTATTAACATTGCTTGACAAATTTAGGGGTTACATTATGATAAGGACTCAGATCGAGCTGGCTTTTTGGGGGACTTGGGCCTGGATGGATAAATAAATTTGAAAATTCAATTTAATTCTTAAGTCTCAACTCATCACAATAGAGGGGCCATTAAGCAATCACGTCAGTCAGAATGATCGAGCCTTGTTGGTACGTACCTATTTGTACGGTACTGGGTATATACCTATATATATTAGGTAATCCTTATTTTGCTCCTTAGGTTCATAGTGTGGGAATGCAAAAAAGTAGGTACTACAAATAATATGCAAATACTAAGTATAAAATACCGTACTAAAACATAATTATACCTTCAGTGTCTGCTGTTGTTGTAAGTGTTATTACGAAAGTGTAACACCAATGTATTAGGTATACCCGTAAACCAATATCAGGCCAGAATATAATTATACTAAATAGACCTAATACACTCGTACCTACATAATATTAATACGTATTTAGTACTCTTTAATCACTGTCACTGACACCCTCTGGTGCCTCTATGATTGTGATGTACGGTAAGTAGTGTCGCCAGCAAACCGAAAGTGAGTAATGTAGTCGCAGGTGATGGTGATACCTACATCATAGGGTAGACACTAATAACATAATTATAGTAATTTGTTAGTGCTAAGTGGAAGTCATTTGTATATTCATGAGGACTGTAGAATTCGACATTAAAATCGCAAAGCACGATGTAGTTCTGGTTTTTACAAGCTATATATTAACTTGACCTGTTTGTATGTAGGTATGTAAGTGTAAGTATAACTGTCAAAGATGAGCAATTGAACCTGGTTAGCAGTACAGTACTTCTAGGTATAACACTGGATTCTAAACTACAATGGGGTCCTCACATAAGTAATCTCGCGAGTAGGCTTAGTTCCGCGGCTTTTGCAGTTAGTAAAATCCGTCAACTAACCGACGAGAAAACCGCGAGATTGGTCTACTTTAGCTACTTCCATAACAATATGTCATATGGCATTTTACTATGGGGTAGCGCTGCTGACATTGGTGCTGTTTTTGTACTGCAGAAGCGGGCTATTCGCGCAATTTATAAGATGGGACCTAGAGAGCCCCTTAGAGAAAAATTTAAACTAATTAATATACTGACAGTGCATTCTCAATACATTTATGAAAATATCATGTACGTTCATAAAAATATTGTTAACTTTAAAATAAATTATGATATACAAAATCTAAATACCAGAAATAAAGACAAGCTCGCAGTGCCCTATACTCGGCTGCAAAAAATAAACAAATCTTTCAAGGGTAATTGTATACGGTTCTATAATAAACTCCCAAGTAGTGTGACTAGTCTTAATATTAACAAACTTTAACACTATCTGAAACGTAAACTAGTACGTAAAGCATATTACAGCATTAAAGACTATATGAATGACAAAACTGTCTGGGAATGAATTGCTCTACGCATAATTAAAATTTACTACTTGTAACTGTATTAGCTATAATTATTATGTTGTGTTAGTACCTAAGTAGTGTTTGTTATATTTGTTATTATTATAATAAATAGACCATCTTTGAAGGGCCATCGCTTGAGTTTATAGACCTGTGGCTAGAGAATGCAAAAACCGGTAAAATTTCAAAACCGGTTATTAACCGAAACTACAAGATCAAAACCGGTTAACCGGTTATTAACCGGTTTTTATACGAATAGCTAAAAATATTGGTATTGAAGGATAATTTGACTGTAGGTGTATTATTTCTGGATTATAAGTAGGCAAGGTGTAGTAGGGTATAGGCGTATAGGTGTATTAGGCTTTGTTTTTAAGAAATAAACTATATGTAATCATAATCAACTTTGGTAATTTAAATAGTTGTATATTTGGTTCAACTTCTAAGTCTTCCGCGAATAAAACAATACCCTTTTGTCATTTGAAAATTCGCACACGGCACAACACAACACAAAACTTCCGTGAACATGCAGGGTAGCCACGAACCCCTTCTGCCCCTTTGACGAGCCACACGTAAAAGTAGATATATACTTAGTATACACAGTCCGTACTTGGTGGTCGCCCTTCTGCTATAGAGATAACTAATGATGATTTGGTACGCATTCTCAAGTGGATTCAACGATATGACAGTAGTTTATTCATTTATTCACCATTACAAGCACTAACAGCTAAACCTTACGTGCTAACTGGCATTACATTTATATGGTCTGATTGTGAACCCAGCAAAGACCTAAGTCATTGTTATTGGCAAACGGATTTCTAGAATTGATTTTGTAAATATCTCTCCAATACTTTTTGGTGGGATTGAATTTGCTTACTCGATGAAAGTAAAAAACTTGGGATCATTATGGATCGCACCTTGTCTTGGGTTAATGAAGTGAGCAGGAAGGTATTTACTACAGTGGGGTGTTTCGTAATTTTAAACCTACCGCAACTAAAATTGCGCTCGCTCAAAGTATAATTTCTTCCTATTCTTGATTATCCTGATGTATTCTTTCTGAGGAGCAACTTTATAAGCTTGAACGTCTCTAAAATGTCTGCATTTGGTTTATATTCGGGTTAAGCACATATGACAAAAGTGTTTCTAGTTTCCATTCCAAACTCAAATGGTTAGTGCCTATCGGTTATCGCCGTAACTCTCACATCTTCTAAAACTTTCTTTTAACTTTACATTCGTTATCTTGTAAATGATATAATAGTTCGTTACCTATTAAGGCTATTCGACTGTGAAACTCTTTCCCTATTGACATTAGAAGGGCAAAATCTATTGGTAACTTCAAATACCTCCTTAAATAACATTACTTGTCGCTCCCCCAATCCAGATAGTGCAACGACCAGTATTTAAATTGTATTGTGAATAAAGGGGATGTTGTGCAGACTGCAGAGGCAACGCGCCTTCGTAATTATAAATATTGATATACCAGCACAGCACCATTATTTCATTACTGTAAAGGTGTTCGATTAGAATAGGAAATCCATATACAAATTTGCTTATCAGTGTTCATTTTTCAAGTGGCTATATCCAGTATTATTTTACAACTCTTTACATATCTTTTACTTACATATTTTATTTGATATTTTGTTGACTAAATATCGATTTTGGCTCACAGTTTCAGGCATTTTATAAATTATACTAATTTCGGTTAATAACCGGTTTTTAGTGTAAGAAACCGGTTATTAACCGAGCGCTAAATATTCCGGTTAACCGGTTTTTCGGTTAACCGGTTAACCGGTTTGCATTCCCTACCTGTGGCTTAACTCAAATTGTTGTAAATTTATTTGTCTTTTAAACTTTACTACATTTTGATGGTCAAAGTAGCATAGCTTATGACTTTTAAACCAAAATTTCGTGTTCGCACTATCCTAACTGGTCGGCTCAATATACCAAAGAACCATGCCTTGCGATTTAAGCCTATTTTGTGTCGACTTCTACTGACCTATATCTACAAAGAATAATATAGGTAAGCAATATTATATCGTTAACTCGTGAATATCTGTGAGTTAATTCAAATGAACCCTGAGCATCCTCCAAATCTTCAAATCAATAAAGAGTTGGCAATGCACGGTGGTGAATCCTCTTTAGTAGCAAGCGTCCATAGGCTTCGATATCTCGCAAACCGTGTGCTGGTTTGCAAAATACATGGTATAAAAAAATTGAACTAATAATAATTCTTTGGTAATTGTACTGACTGCCGTGCTTCCTGGATGGCCCCTCGATTGCGATTCCTGCTTGTAAGTAATGTATTTTATTTACTCATATTTCTTTTGTATGCATAGGATTACAAATGATATGCCATTTTATAATATATATGTATGTATCACATACATACATATATACCGAGTGGCCAAGCTCCGCTTGGGTGAAAATAGAGCAAAAGAATAGGCGAAAATATTACATATTCTATACTACTATACATAGAATGGGTGGCGCAGGACCGGTCATTTTGGCACTCTTTGGGGGAGGCCTATGTCCAGCAGTGGATGTCTTTCGGCTGATATGATGATGATGATGATGATATATAGAATATTTTTTTTTTCGCCTTATCACAAAGGAATAAGGTGCCAAATTGTAAACATAGCTCGGAAGTCGACTTTAGCTACCTATTTTTTTTTTTAATAGTATAATAATAGTATTCTCATTGGCAAGTTCCGTCACATCATTATATCCTTCCCATAAAGCTTAAAGGCCAAAGCAGCGAACGTGCTATTCCGGATAGGCATCCCAATTCCACCATAGCGTTTAAGATACGGAACCGATTAATAAGGTGTCAATCGATTCATAATTACGCTCCGTGTGTCCCATCTATGTTAAACTAGACATGCTAATTAGCTTGAAATCTTGCGAGTATGGTACGGAACCCTCGTGCACAAGTCCGACTCGCACTTGACCAAGACGCAAGCAGATTACAAAATCAGCATACTTAATCTAAATATGTCTGTTCTAGTGAATTCCTTAGCCTCAGAGGAGGTAAAGAAAATGAAACAAATTCTTCATTAGTAGGAATGTTTTATACCACAAGAATAAAAAGTATATAATTCAATGTAAATTACATCATACAATGAAATCATCCTACTTCATTATTTGTAGGTAAAAAAATATGTTAGGCAACAAAATTATGCAAATCTATATATGCAATGGAATACTTTACTGTTTAGGCATATTAATTATTACAATTATTTACTACTTCTTCTTCTTCACTTGACTTTCAAACTCTCACTCAGGTCTGCCATGAACTTACTGCTTTCCGCTACATACTGGGAAGACCACGGTATCGGCAAGGAGGATAGTGAATGTGTTAAAAACTTGGAGTTGAAGTGTAGTTAGGAGGTATCTTGAAGAACTGTATCCAATTGGGTGACAATAATCCGTCTTGATTTGACCACAATAAACACAAATTACATCATGCTTGCAGATTCCGAGTTGATATTATAAATATTCTGACAATGTCATTCCACGTTCAATTGGTTGGAACTGCAGGGGATTTAACTGGATGGCGTCATTATTACAGCGGATCACAATATACTATCATAATCGTTATAGTCCGTACACTATACGATTTTCATTGTATTTAATATATTATTATTTTATTGAAAACGATATATCTAAGTCCTAAGACAGCGTAAATGCCAAATGTCAAACAAATCTTTCTATATGACAGATCGCTGCCCCAATATTATAGCGTTCTATGTTGCACTTTTATCAATTTGAAATTTGAAGTTTGTCAGAGTGACACTAGGTCTAAATTGAAGTACCCCGACAATGTAACATAGAACCCTATAATATTGGGGCAGTGAGATGTTATGCACATACACTGTACTAGACAATGTGACCTGTGTGATAAAAAAATATTCCACATACTAAAGAAACGTATTCAAACTTCTTTCATTAATAACGGGCTCTTAAGATGAGAAATATGAAAAATCGGGTTGTAATGGTAGGGTTTGTGAACGAACTATTGTGTTTTAAATTAGAACAAATTGTAAAAATGACCGAAAATCTATTTTAAACGTTTATCCACCCACATGACACCCTTTTAATTCTCCCTGAAAACGTATTATTTTCTAACAGCTGGTATTAAACTAGCGAATTTTACAGTTGTCAAAATGCAGAAAATCGCGACAGGCGTCCGTCCAGCCCGAGGCCGCTTGGCCATCTGCCTACTATAATTCAAACGAATGACTTACGCGCATCCGTTTTGAGCGAGATTTTATATTTATGTGCTTAATTTTACTGATGTACGATAATTAAAAATAAAAAGAGCTTACTATGTTGTCACATATATAATAAGGAATAAAAGGATACAAAAATAAATACTGAACATTGACTAGCAAAAAAATGGTTCTGGTTTTTAGTCAACTCGACCTACCGAAAAACGCGCAATCAGAGCTAACTTTGCGAGCCTAATCCATCGAGGCAAATTAATCAAATCGTGTTTTGGGCATTATAAAATTGTAGAAAATATCTTCAAATAACATTTAAATAAGAAACCGTCACATTTTATGAAGTTTTCGCGTCATTAAGTAGGAATTTCCAAGCCTTATTCTACCCCCTTGTGGTACTTTTCTGAAGCTGCTTCACCTTAAAGCATTCTTGTTGGTGGAGCAAATAATATATAATATGAATATCTGGCATAACAGAGCAAAAATATCTGACATTTCTTAACGGCTCTAGGAAGAGAGTTGTGCCAGATATTTATGTACGTTGTTGTGACTGATATTAATACTTTCACTGCAAGTAACCCGCCTAGCGGGCGCCTACGCCGTAGTCACTTTCTGCTACATACGAAGAAAACCACGAAAATGGCTACGAGCGTATCGCGTAGCGTTTCTTGGCACTAGATGTGTTGCTGGTGACATAACAATCCATACTTCCATATCCATACTAATATTATAAATGCGAAAGTGTGTCGGTCTGACTGTCTGCTTGTCTGTATGTCTGTTACCTCTTCACGCTTAAACCGCTGAAGCGATTTAGATAAAATTTAGTATGGACATAGTTTGAATGCCAGGAAAGGACATAGGATAGTTTTTGTCCCAGAAATCATCCCCTGAGGGGTTGAAGTGGGGGTTAAAAGTTTGTATGGAGCTACGATATAAACGAGTTTCACGCGAACGGCGTCGCAGGCAGAAGCTAGTTGATCATTAAAGTATAATTCCGCTTGTTTTCTGGAAGGGTAGCTAAGGGAACGTTGCTATCATTGGACCGGCACTTTGATTGGACCATTGAAATATTTTAAACTCTACGCAGAATGCGTTTCTTATTGGTATCGCATTATATATTGGTTCTTAAAAAACTTAAATTAATTACAAACTTCTGCCAAACCAGAGTACGGTTTGTTGGCAGGCGAGACTCCAATTATGTTTACATACCTAATCTAATATTTGTTCAGGGTAAGTAGGCACGGTCGACATCAAACATTATTAATCATCATCATTAAACATCAGCATGCATACAGTTTTGAACTGCCGTACCAAATTCCATTCTCAACTTAAGGATGACTCACAGTAGAACGGGCCGTGTACGGCCCAGGCCGGTTTCTAAGAAAAACGACGGCATTTTTGCACAGCCGAGCTATGGCTAAGGCCGGCCGAGCCACGGCTGGGCCGCGTCGACGCCGAGCCGCTTCCGAGCCTTGGCTGTGGCTCGGCCGGGCTTGGGTATGGCTCGGCCGCGCAAAAACACCGTCGTTTTTCTTAGAAAACGGACCGAGCCGTACACGGCCCGTTCTAACGTGAGTCATCCTTTAAACCTTGTGTTAAGGATTACGAGTATCTAGTTGCGTAACTTTTTGAACGGTTTAAAAAAATATCGCCATCGCATCGTGAAAATGTTCGTAGTGATTGTAGCGATGTTTGACTCTATGCTTGTTTCTGTTCGTTGTACAGGCCGATAAATTTAAAAGCCGGCCAAGTGCGAGTTGGAGTAGCGCACGAAGGGTTCCGTACCATTATCTATAAATACGGCAAAAAAATGACGTTTGTTGTGTGGGAGCCCCCCTTAAAAACATATTTTATTTTGTTTTTAGCATTTGTTTGTTATAGCGGCAACAGAAATACATAATCTGTGAAAATTTCAACTCTCTGGCTATCACGGTTCTTGAGATACAGCCTGGTGACAGACAGATGGACGAACAGACGGACGGACGGACGGACAGCGAAGTCTTAGTAATAGGGTCCCGTTTTACTATTTGAGTACGGAACCCTAAAAACGGCGAATCCTTGATTTTCTGTTACATGTGAACGCTCAAGTCTTTCAGCATCTTAAGAAATCTGTGAAATCTACTCATCTGTCATAGCGTACGTCAAACCATACCGATATCGATACGACAGAATTCAAAGAAATTTCATCCTTAACTCTTTACATTTAGGTCTTAATTGAACCAGTAGTAATATCAACTTAACCCCTTTTTATTGACAGCCTTTGTAAAACGAGATCTAAACTTTTGCTAATACTTTTTCATTTTTAATTGAATCATATCGCGTTTTCACAAATGGCGACGGATATAATTCCTTAAATATCTTCCTGTTTATCGCTTTATTGTTACATCAAAATCTCTGTTTCTCGTTAAAAGTTTCCTTTCGTTAATACTTTGATAACTTTGACGGGGTAATGTAAATGGATTATGAACTTGTTCGTAACGACTATGATATTGTACTGGAACATTGTATAATACACGATACAATTAAATATTAATAATTTATTAAAGAAAAACACAGTGAAAATAATACAAACAATGGGCCTACCCACTAAACTACTACAAACTAAAACCTATTACTAAGTAACCTGAACCTAAAACTAAACATCAAACAACCCTCCCCGAGCCACTCCAGGTGCAAAGGTTCCCATCACACTGTAATATTAATTTTATAATTAACACTGTAATCACGTAATTGTGGCTTATACGATATTTTACTGATAGTAGTTATTATCATACATCGTTAATTTTGTAGTATTTTTGGTGCAGCGTTGTTAACGGAAGTAGTATAAACTATTTCAATCGTAATGCTTAATTAGCATTAATAATGTCAATGATTAACAATTGTGGTTGATATTGTCCATGCCAATTTCGATAACAAACATGGTACTAAATTAACGATGTCTGGTTATTATACAGGCATACCTTAAAAGTTCAAAAACAGTACCCTGACTACGGAATATAACTGAAAAACATGTTTTTTTTATAAATATCAGTAACCTATGTCACCCGGAGTATAATTACGAATCGATTGAAACCTAATTTATCAAAATCGGTTCAGTATCTTAAACGCTACGGTGCAACACACGTAAATACAATAATGGCCTGCAAAAGAAGGTATAACCGTTTAAGTTCGTAATCGTCACGTTTAGGAGTGTTATACGTTCTTTTGTAGGCCAGTGTACAAACGTAGACTTCTATATAGAATTTTTACAATCGTGTTATAATAGAGAGCTTTTTAGTCGAGTACCGTGTTCAGGTAACGAAGCTTGCTGAGTAGCTTAAGTAAGGTACGAGATAAAAAAGCTTGATTATGCCACTATTGTGAACAATACTTTTTGTACGAGTTCATTAAAATTAATAATTTAGGTCATTAATACGAGTACCTATATAAGAAAACTAAATAGCGTAAGTACTATATTGTCTAGTTCTACTACCCGACTTCTTTTACACAAGATAATTGAAATAGTTATTTCTGGAGGAGTTAAAGATGTTTCGTCACTGTCACTACTCATTTTCTTAGTTTTTATTTTAAGTTTATCCAGCTTAGCTTTGTAAAGAAAAGTTATCACACCACCGGCGTCCGTAATGTTGCAGTACTGCGCTGTGATTGGCCAAATCTAAATACTACCCAATCACAAAGCGTAGGTTTTTTATTTTTTTATGCCCTGGATATAGCAGCAAGTTTAAGTAGATTTTTGACAGATAACGCGACGCTGCTACGTTCCGAAACACCATAGATTGGTAATTTCGGAATCGAGTCCCCTTAAACAAGGACACATATTATTGAAATACGAAGTTCTATTTTCAAATTTTTTTCGGTTGTCTAGAGCGTATCGAAATAGTTATTTCGGTTGTTTCGGAAGTAACATATACTATTCAACGATAAAAAAAGTGACGTTGCAGTATTCTCTATGGAATCTTAATACGCAGATTTTAATCGACGAGTACAAATAAATTATATCCGTTCCTTTCAGCTCTGCCGCCTTAGGGCAAAATGTCAAAAACGCTCTATTAGTACGCAGTTTGTAGGGGGACAGAGGCAAATTATTGACCTCGCAATTTTTAATGTGAATACGATTTCGAGGCGCGATTTCGAAATGATTATTACCAGTGATACGGTATTTGACAAAAATCAAATCAGCTTCTTTTTATGAAACGTCAAAAACGCTCCGTTAGTATGGAATTTGTAGGGAATTACTATGATGTGACGTCACAACCAAACAACGTCCTTATTATGAGTTTTTATGAATTTAAAAATCTTAAAATAGCAGACTTGAATGAAAGATTGATACTTTACGAGTATTTTCGTAATGTTTATCTGTTGCTAATGAAAAAACAATTTATATTCACTGATGTCAAATACTCAATTATTGTTTAGCTGCGGGTATTTTCCAGACCGCATCGCTCAGAAATTGATCTATTGTGGCCCTTAATTGTTTATACCCATTGCTTCTAGAACTTTCCAGACCTTTTGGGCCGCAATTACTTGAAGGTATTACTTGTATCTCTCGTTCCGTTTTTTTTTCCAAAAACAACTTAACGGTACGTATACGATTTCTGTTTCGGAAAACTTAGGCCAGTTTGTCAGCGAATGTGCGCTCCTTTCTAACATTTAAACATAGTTGTACCTTCTTATCTACTAAATGACTTAATTTAATAACACTGAACATAGTGTACCATCGACGACACATTCAACCAACCATCTGTGAACCATGATCTGCCTCTCTAGTAGATACTTAAGGGGGTCCCATACGCCAATGACATTCAATCTGAATCCCTTAGTTTTCTAATGTTTTTTTTGTAGCTTATTATATTAACAACAACAGGTTTAAGCAATATATTATCCTATATTTACTTCAAACATCACTGTCTTCGAGATATTTGGCATCAAAGTAGAACAATTTTAGACCAAAAAACAGGTTTTCTGGCCATAACTTTTTTCTTAATTAGTTAAAAATCAAAACCCTACACACGTTTATAGAGACAACAGAGACGAACTCAAATATGTAGATTTCGTAAATGTTAGATCTTATAACAAAGAAGGTGTTTTTGTAGACAGTGTTTAAAAAAATCATAAAAAAATAACTATTCATTACTTTCAAAATATGGTACACCAATATGGAGATTAAAAATTGAAGAATCGATAACCGTTTACTTTATAATTCTATCTGTAGTGCAAAAGTATTTGTATCGATTCAAAACTAGTCAAAAATCGATGAAAACCTCGGGTAGCCCCTTAAATAGAATGTGTATGGCTGTTTTTTCTGACTTGATCCTGCATGCTGTATTTTGTTCTATATGTACCTACCAATTATTTTCAGTATCTGTATTTACTTATATTTGTAACCATCCCCATTTTATAAGCTCGTTATCCCCGAAACTATTCACAATGTCCGTATTGTTTCACTACCGTTCCCGGTGGATCATTCCCGTGGCAATGATCACGGTAATGATGGTACGGTAATGACGGAACGGTAATGATCATACGTGACTGAGGTTTCGCTTTGTTCGGTTTTTTTTATTGTGGTTGAGTATTTGGCTATTTGTAACTTACTGTGTTTAATATAAATAAATATAAACGCTTTGATGATTTACTATACTGAAAAATTCATGAAGAATAAAGTATGAACATTAACATGAATACATAGCACACAGTACTGAGTTTCGGGCCGACGCCGAAACATATAATCCGACCCATATATTGACATTACCTATGCGATTTTCATGTGTGTTATAGTTCAGATTTTTTGAACTGGACTGCTTTTAATTTCTTATCTTCAGAGCAATAGCGTTCAAGTCTAATAATACGACTGTGTGGTCGGACGCGGGCCATTTTTTGCAAGAAAAAGGTTAGCGCCACATAAAAATTAAATGTTCATTGTATGTCTCAATAGATTCAAAATGGACTAAAATATAAAAAAAACCCCGTGTGGTATTTTATCTCGTAGCTAATTTGGAATCTATTGTAAAAGAAGATAGAGTTCATTACTCAATGAACATGATATTTTTTTAGGCAATATTTGGCACGCGTTCGCAAACAGTGTCTATTCATACGCTTTGAACAATGGATATTCATTAGCTCAGTTCAAATCGGTTTAACTATACCGTCGGGTGGACGGCAAACGGGTCTGACTCGGCAAGGAGGGTACACCTTACCTACCGTTGTGTCGTTCATAATTATATAATTATGTATTTTAATAGACATAATTAAATAAATAATTAAATATTTGCGGACAATCTTACACAAATCAACCTAGTCCCAAACTAAGCAAAGCGTGTACTATGGGTACTAGACGACGATATAGATACTTATATAGAGAAATAAATACTTAAATACATGGAAAACATCCATGACTCAGGAACAAATATCCGTGCTCATCACACAAATAAATGCCCTTAGCGGGATTCGAACCCAGGACCTCTTGCTTCGTAGGCACATGGTCACTACCAACTAGGCTAAAGCGAATTATTTAATTAAGAACGACGATGATTTAATTCATGATTGAATATGTTTCACAAAGGTACCTGCAGGCTTTTAAATGCATTTTTTTACTATAATTAAATTGGTCCTAAATAGATGTTCGTATAGATAGCTGGTGTCGTTTCATATCAGGAAATCAAAAGGCTGGCGTGCGACGGAGAGAAATGGAAACTACCACCGACAAGAGAATAACTCTTAAATGTGTGATGAGGTTATGCTTTGCTTTGCAATATTTCGCTTGGAAGCAAAACTCCAGCCAAATATATATTTTTCCATCATTCACAACTCAGATTCTTATCCCGTTAATATGCCCGCGTTTATTTCTAGAACATTCTGCAAAGTATTATAAAACAATTCTCACCAACAGCAACAAAACTCGCACTACTCATTTTCAACTTTGCCTGTAAAAATTGGAATTGGCCCCGCGCGGGCAACTTACGCATTACATTTTTCATTTAACTTTCACCGGACATTTGCATTTTAACCGGCGGCTGTAACGTTGTTAGCTCGTGCTAGCGGCTGTAGCCCGGGGTCCGGCGGTGGAATATAGAACATCATCGTTTCTCCGAATAAGAGGTGTTAAAAATTACGGATCAGTGTTTCCGATTATTGTATACTAGCTACCTGCGCGGCTTCGCCCGCGTATTTTAATATTATATTATTGTATATTTTACTATTATGTTGACATGTATTTTTTTATTACCAATGAATTATGCAAAGAACTCAGGAAATCCCGCAGGATAAGACATAGTGTTAATGTTAATGTTAATCTTATCTCAATGTATACTTTTAATGAAACAGGAATTAGAGTTTTGTACTGCAAAATGGTAATATTTTAAGTAGTTCGTGTTAATCGCACTCGCAGGCGGCCAAGATACAGGCTCAGCCTAGTTTGGCGTCTGACGGATATAACTTTTATAATTTAAGTGTGTTTTTTGTTAAATAAATAAATTTTTTTTTTTTTTTTTTTTTTTTTTATAGCCTATGACCATCCGGAAAGTCAATTATATACATACAAAGATGTTTTTTTTTTAATCAGGTGAGTAATTCCGGAGTTTACCTACCGAATACAAACAAACTTACAAACTTTTCCTCTTTATAATATTAGTTAATAAACTAGCGGCAGCACGGCTCGGTCTTATCACAAATAATGCAAGCAAAGCTTTTAATTTTAAAATAATGCAAAAGGGATGAAATTTAGAAGGTCCATCTCGAAGTTTCATTCTATAATAATGGTGAATGTTTTTTGTTAATCGGATGTGTAATTCCGGAGTGTACCTTCAACATAAACACGTACAAAGCTACAAACAAACATTACCACTTTGTTAACAGTAGAGATGTATTTTCATCTTTATTAACATGAATCAGAAAGACAAAAATATAATAGTATTTTATGCAACTGTTCTATAAGAAGGGTCTTAAAACGCGAGTGGCGTGGGTTGCGATGCGAGCCTTGGCGAGCATCGCAATTAAAGACGCCACGAGCGTTTTTAGACCAGTTATACACAGTTGCATACAATACTTTTTCTACGACAAATTTAAAATAAATAGCAGACTACAGAATTGTTAAACTTTTCAGGCGGCAAGTTTTCTATTCGTACTTTTGCTACCTACTCGCGCAATTACTTCAGTAGGTGGAGTTATTAATTTCTTCGACCATTTTAAAAGGAACGTACACTTTTGTCTTCACAAACACGAATAAAATGTTAATAGTTTATACATAGACAATATAAATGTATTTTCTTTTACACTGCTAATACAACAAAAATTATCTTGCCCTTAGATCTGCTTGACCTTATAGTTCAATGCATTGAGTTCGCCTTTTGTAACTATACCCAACTTTCAACAATGCAATAAAGTTTACATAAATAACAAAATAATAACTGTTTATTTCAAAGAAAGTATTTCACATTTTATAATTTTGCTAAATCCAATACTTATCATGACACAGCTGCCGGCGCTCAGACTACAATTTTTCGCGTGTTATTTTTGCCGCATTGACGCCATATGGCGTCATATAAAACGTGACACTTGTCGTGCACGGCCTTTATGTCCTTGTTTATTGGATAAACTTTTGTTTTTCCGTCCAGGGCAACGGGTCAACGAAATATTCTTGGTATTTTGGATTTGGATTAGAACGGGACGATTTGGAATGTCAGCTATGTGCCTTTGTGTGAAATAATTATCATTGGTTATTTGTACAGATCTGATAATTTCATAATAGTACATTATGATACAAGTGTGCTATGTTGGTCATTACAGTCGAGTCGGTTTTTAAGCCTGAGCCGAAGGCGAAGGCTTAATGCAGACGAGAAGTGTAATGACCAATGCTCACGTGTTTCATACGACGTTTTTCAACACATTTGCGAGGAAAAAAAAAATGAAAATGTTAAAAGATATGTAATGAAAAGGCACTAGTGCGATAATGTAATGTAAAAGTCACGGCATGGGTAATATTCTGCATTATTTTGCTAATATTTAAAAAGATATGTAATGAAAAGGCACTAGTGCGATAATGTAATGTAAAAGGCACGGCATGGGTAATATTCTGCATTATCAGTGTAAATACGCTGTAATAAGACCTACTTTACGAGCAGGTGTGTTGAAAAAAAATTTTTTTAACTACGAATATATATATTTTTTTATTTATTTTAGAATCAAAAAAAAATACAATTTTAGTAACTTAACCTAAAGATTCGCCAAACTGCAAAGCAGTTTGTTGGCGATTCGCTCACTTAAAAAAAATAAAAAAGATAATATTATCGCGGTACACGGTACACCGAAACACTACACTACCGCCCCAGCCAAAAGGCCGTAAGTCCCTACAGAGTTCATACGAAATTACGACCTGTAGGGGCTGTAGGTCGATCACGTGACGCATTGTACGAACGTCGGGTAGGTCTAAATGTCACTTTGTATATGGAAAATTGACAGTTAAATTGTACCGACGCGCGTTCGGAACGTTACGTGATTACCCCTCTGTTGGCGGCACGGATGTGCAGTGCTTTATTTTTACCCTACTTAAATATTGTAAACGGTTTTTATTTTTTATTTTATTTTTACATCGAGGTATAATTATTTTAGTTTTAGTTAGAAGTGTAAGTTAATATGCGAACTGTTTAAGAACGGCAGAGGATAATGCAACATATATATTAGTTACTCGTATGCACCTTCATATGTTTGCACATAGCTGCAATCGTTATGTAGGTACATATGGTTACAATCGTTTGAGAAAAAAAATGACATTTCATTTTTTTTCTCAAACGATTGTAACCATATGCTTCATTGACCTATTACTTACGAGTATAGCTATTTTTTTAATAATTTAAGTTGGTATACTAAAATTAAAAATGGGTAAGACGTAGGTATACCTTGTGTTCTATTTACTGTTTTTGTTGTAAATTGGATGTTATTTCATTGACTTTTTTAATAAATAGATCTGTTGATTCAAGGTAAATGTGTGACTCGGTTTATTATAATTTGTACGTATAGTAAGCGAGTATTTATTTGTCTCGTGGTAAACTTATGTAAATGCCAAAATCATAAATTTGCGCACTATTCAGAAGTGTGAAAGCTCTCCATGCCAACATTTCCGTTACCAATTACCGTTTTAAATTCGGCATCCAACATTCGTTCCGTATTATTATTTTTAACTTAATATCGAAACAAAGCCAACAATATTAACATTAATTCGTTTCACGAACTTATTGGAGCGTTATTCAGTTTAAAAATATTTTTCACTCAATAAAACTTCCGTTAAGCCCGTTGGTTAAACAATTGAGTATTCAGAGTCGGGTGTATCGGTACACTCATTGTGTGCGTTAAATGCAATTTGATCGTGGAATGGGCTTTGAGCATTTAAAATTGAATTATGAATATTCCAATGGGCGGGTACGAATTGGGAGGTTTGTCGGTGAAGAGTTTTAATCCCTTATTTGTTTAGTAAAACTATTTGGGGGGCGTCGTGCACAGATCGACGTAACTAGTTGGTATGGTAACTAAATAAGGCTTGTTCAATGGGTGCTATAGTCCGACTATTTCACTCAGGTGTAGGGAGGTGGCTGGGTTTCGCCTCCCGCTTACCCTTTTCGTCATACCTCGGCGCCCCTCTACCGTAGGTAGGACTCATTAAAGCAGTCGGGCTGTAGACGACGATATGAATGTTTATCTTAATAGATAAATACTTAAATACCTGAGTACATACCTATATTGTATTACAAAAATATGGAAAGTGAAAGAAAAACATTGTGTTCGAATAATGCAGAAATAAGGAACGCTAAAACATATGAATGTATTCCCAATTAGAATCTTCTTCGTCATTTTCACTTGACAAATGGTCGTGGTCATAATTTCAGGCGTTGGAAGCAAGCTTCACAACACGACGCCATTCCTCTCTGACAGTCGCCTCCCTTATGTTTGCTTCCACTGCTGGACATAGGCCTCCCCCAAAGAGTTCCAAAGTGACCGGTCCTTCGCCACCCGCATCCACTCGAGAACCTTCCCGCCCCAACGGCCATCAGTTCTACGTGCCCTGCCCACTGCCACTTAAGTTTAGCGATTCGGAGGGCTATTATATATCGGTTACCTTGGTTCTGCTGCGGATAGCCTCATTTCTGATGCGATCACGCAGAGAAACTCCCAACATAGCCCTCTCCATTGCCCTTTGGGTGACTTTGAGCCTTCTTATGTGGCTCATTGTAAGCGACCACGTTTCAGTGCCATATGTCATCACTGGCAACACACACTGGTCAAAGACTCTCACCTTGAGACACTGCGGAATATGTGCAAGACCAGATTAAAGCTGCAGTGATGCATCTCATCATCATCATATCAGCCGAAAGACGTCCACTGCTGGACATAGGCCTCCCCCAAAGAGTTCCAAAGTGACCGGTCCTGCGCCACCCGCATCCAGCGGACTCCCGCGACCTTTACCAGGTCATCAGTCCACCTTGGGGCCTACCAACGCCGCGCCTTCCGGTACGCATCTACTGCTGCTTTAATCTGGTATGTCCATCTCATCGGTGACCTGCCTCACGGTCTCGTGCTCGCGACCTTTCCCTGGATCACAAGTGACTCGATAGCTACGTCACCTCGACGACATAGGTATTCATATGTGCCCGAAAAAGGTAAGGTGTAATCATTATACTCATACTCATCATTTATTGGTAATGAAAAATTACATGTCATGCCAATATAATAGTAAAATATATATGTATAGTAAGTATTAAAATAAGCTTAGGTATTAATAGGTTTGTTGCGTGGTGTTAAATTTGATAACGTCGTGTTGCTAAATGGATAGTAAACCATCACATGATTGTAATAAAGTATAAATTACAAAATATAATTCAAATCATAAAAAGATATGAACCTTAAAAGTTTAGAAAAAAAAGTTTTTTTTATTTATTGTCCAAGAGTAAATTTAAAGGTACCAATAGAATCCTTACGCTTTTATAGAAACAAATTTGTATGACAGCTATGGACCTAAACGCAGTATGTCGCGACCGAAACACCAATTTATTTAATTTTCCATGCAACGGTTAGTACAAATTGCACGGTGTGACGTCATAGTTTAAAGCCAATCAGTATGAAGCGTTTCGGCTGCTGTCAGCGAGGTCCGTCTTTTACTCGATTTTTTGGGTATTAATGTCCTTTAAATGTAGTAGCTTCCATACAAACATTTGTTCATCTACAAAAACTGGTTCGAATGGCATCATAAACAAGTTTAAGGTCACAAGCCCATTATATTATTTTGAATTTAAAAACTCTTCAATACTATAGAATGACTGCTCAACAAGCCATGCCTTGAGTTTATTTTTGAAACTTACCTATACATTTCAAACACAAAAAGTTGTATGTGTGTGCAATGATAATCGCGCTTAGGAACATTACCTACCTATTTATACTAAACGGAGTTTAATCGAGTTAGAATGTTCATTAAACCTCAGTTTTTTCTGTAAAACAGACAAAACTGGTTTCTAAGGGCGTACGAGTTAACGGCATATTATTATGGCGTACGAGCCAACGGCACATACCGTAAAAATGTACCGCGCCGTTAACACATTCAGATCCCGGCAAGTGCCGTTCAGTTCCTCACTGTTACGGCACTTTTCAACCGCTATCCAATAAAACGGGACCAGGGATGGGACACACTGCCGTGTTTGGAAATTTATTAGCAATTGAGATTCGACTGCGACTTCGTCCACATATACTCGTTAATCACTGACACTGAAGGCCCTCCAGGGAATAATTCTTTATCATCATCATCATCATTATCAGCCGAAAGTTATACGTGCAATATTTCCCGCGTCCCGCCCACTGCCTCATCATTTTACACATCATATTTTATCGGAGTCGATAAGACATCCGTCACGTTCTGACAAGTATGCGAGTGTGAAAGTGACGGATGTCTTAGCCACAACGATAAGACGTGATAAAATGTCAACCATGCTGCGCCCGCTATACACAATCTATTAGACTTCACACGGGCAGTGGGCACAGCATCAATTATTGCACTCTCATACTTAGAAACGTCCACTCTAAAGTTCAAGTTACAAAATAGGTATACATAATATCATAAAAAGATATGAAGGCTTGAGAAAGTTTAAAAAAAATAGGTATGTTATTTATTTTTCAAAAAGGAAACGGAGATGTGGCAAACCATGCTCAGAATTCAGGCATCAAAGCTGGGGTTAGTTAGACGTCGCACAAACAGGCCATCTATGAATTCAAACTGTCCAATAATGTTATTGTTGGACAGTTTGAACAGCGATTCGACCGCACGTGCGCCGCTCCTCCCCGCCCTGCGCCGGCGTTAATAAGGTAGGTTTACTTAATTTTGATTTAAAATTGTAGTAGACGTGAAAAGCACCGTGTTAAGCGTCGGCCGAAAGTGGAATAGCTGGACTACAACAATGTACTATTATCGGCCAAGGGCGAATTTAAAGATACCAATAGCATCCTTGCACTTTAATAAACATTACGCCGCGCAATACATAGTCATGTACCTAAATCACACATATAACAACACCGTCAGCTTCGAAGGCATTAAAAAAAACCACTAGGCTAAACCGTTCGTCAACTGTTTTAAAAGTAAACTAGTGTTTGTATTGTTTTATACTGTAATCGTGTCCCATCCCTATTGGGGCCGTTAGACGGAATCAGTACGACTTCGAGGAGGCTCTTACAATGAACGTTTATAGGCCAAGATGCCGTTTACACACCACGACACGACGGATTAGGTAACAAGTGACATTTTCACAGCTAGTCATTAAAGGCCTCCACACACCGGTCGCGGGCGCGGGTAGGGCGCGGGCCCGCGCAAGTTGTAAAACATTGAATCTACACTTCAAACACACACCGAACGCGGGTCGTGCGCGGCGCGGGTCGGGCGCGGCGCGGGTCGGGCGCGGCGCGGTTGAAGCGGTTTATTCACACCGGCGTGTAGTAACGCGGGCCCGTCGCGTGCTCGCGCGGGCCCGCGGCGGGCCCGCGTTGCTAGCGCGTTCACAAGAACGGCAAAGAGAATACGCCCGGCAGCACCAGTCGACTTCAAGATGTGGAACGGTGAAGACTCCGACGAAGAAGACCTATTATTGCTCCTAGCTCTTAATAAAAAAAAAGAATTTGGGTTCACGACCTGAATAAAGAATCTGCGAGACGCCGTTATGGGGAATACCATCGCCTGTGTAGGGAATTGGAAAGTTACGAAGATCGTTTTTTTACTTATTTCCGAATGTCCCAAAACAGTTTTGAAGATTTGCATGAGATATTGCAAGTTAAAATAACAAAAATGGACACCAATTATAGATCGTCAATCCCGACCAGTGAGAGACTAGCCATTTGCTTGCGGTAAGCGTTATTTATCTACATATTTGTTTATAACCATACATTAAGTTTTAATTTCCCTTTCATTTTGGGATACATTTGTGTTCCTCCCAGTCGCGATAAACTGGCCACGCTAAGGTCACGCTTTAGGATAAGTCTACCTTATCTTGTTTGGCGTAAAAATTGGCGGCACAGTACTCAAAGGTCTTCATAGGTCATCACGACCGATTCGAATCGAAAACCTAGATATTTGTATCAAACCTACAATACATCCCCGTGGTGTCGAGTTAGAATAGCACCCCGGTACTTAACTACTTACTAGTTCATGACATTCTCTTAAAATTAGCTGTTAATTCTAATAATATTTATTTATTTATCGTATGGCATAAAATTAATATATTATTTTATAGTCGAGAGTCAAGTTGTGCTAAAGCTCTAGGTAAAAGCGTCATACAAAATATAGGTACAGTCAGCGTCATAGTTATAGTAGCTATTATTAGTATTTCGGTACACGTCTTTATTACTGTAAGAATAAGGGTGTGTTACGAAATATTTGGCTACTCTGGCTGCTACTAACTTTATGACGCTGGCTGTACCTACTGTACCTACCTCGATGAGGAATACTATGTATTACACCATGTACCATTTTAAATGGAGACTTACAGTAGGTACTTGTTATTTACTTACCTAAATTGATAATGATTAATAACAAAAACATAGTTATGGTTTAAGTTGAATTTATTTAAAACGAGAATCATTGTTATTTTAGTCATGCAAAATCAATATCGAAAGTACCTACTACATAAGTACAACCTCCTTCCCTTACTTACAAAAAATTTGCAAACCCGTATTCGCTATAGGCGTCTGCGTACATCACCACAGGGCTAGCGTTCTAATGCACCCAAGTACGGTACGGACGGTTACTCAACTCAAACTTATGGTACCTAAGGGCACGATACATGTCGACTGGTGCTGCCGGGCGTATCCTCTTTGCCGTTCTTGTGAACGCGCTAGCCGCCGGTGTGAATAAACCGCTTCAACCGCGCCCGACCCGCGCCGCGCCCGACCCGCGCCGCGCCCGACCCGCGTTCGGTGTGTGGAGGCCTTAAAACGCTAACACTAACATCTAATAAATCGATGAACACCGGCTGCACGCACGAAAAGTGTGACTCATGGTCCCGTTCCGAACGCCGAAGCGCCGACGCACGAAATATCAACGCACAGCCCAAACCGCTGGTTCTAGAGATTCCTATTTTCGCACGTAGGTTCCTTGTAAGGTCTAAGGGTGCGCTTAGAAAGGATTCTTCAATATTCACCCTCTATGGGGGTGAAATGGGGTTCCAAAGTTTGTATGGCAGCACAATGTTTTATTACGACGTTATCACGTAAAATTATCGTCCGTAAACCGATTTTATAGACAACCAATTTTTTTATTGGGGTTAACACGTTGGTTGCAATATCACGCGAACTCGCGTGAAGCGGCTGTATACGTAGTTGCCGCTCACGCGAGTTCGCGTGATGATCGAATACAATATTGTCCGAGCCACAAAATTGCGGCCGTTGCGTATTGGCTTCTGATTTTTCCTTTGGCCACTAGGGAAGGGAATTACCTATTTACTAGGGGTCGTGGCCTGTGGGTAGCCATGTTTTACGAGCACTTGTCAGTTCGCTCGCCGTAGCCGTACTGTGCGGGTGTGTTGTTTGTGTGGCCATCCATATAAATTCTGCAGTTTCGGCTTGGCAACGAACGTGTTAATAACCGAAATAGAAAAATACTTTTTTTTATACAATGACGGTGGCAAACAAGCTTACGGCCTGCCTGATGTTAAGCAGTTACCGTAGCCTATGGACACTTGTAACTCCAGAAGAATCAAAAGCACGTTGCCGACCCTTTATTCACTTGAGGATTCGCTGTGTTGGCAGATAGAGACATGCAGGTCCCTCACTCCCAACACAGCGCATCCTTAGGGAGCTCTGTATAGTACCTATAGTAGATTGTACAACAAGCGCATAAAACGAGCCACTTAACCTGAGACGTTTATATCCACCCGAGCCACCGGCGAGGGTGGATAGTTAAGTCGAGGTGTTAAATGGCTAATTTATGCCCGAGTTATACACACTGCTTTTCACTTCGATTGCGAGTAAATAACAAATACTTAATTACAAAATAAAATAAAATAATAGCTCATTCTCGTCACTTAACTTTTTAAAGTTTTTTTTGTTTAATTTTCGACACGTGATATTAGACTTAGGTACTTCATACAGCCAAGTAATTTAATGGTACAATACGTTTTAAAATAATAATTGACTCCTATTTTATCTGGTTTTATTAATTTAGTAATGGAAAACACGGATGTGAAATTTATTAAAGCAAATCAAATCAAATGTTAAGTTTATTATACGAAGTTTTATTGTGTGTGGCTGTTAGGCCCGATTACCTTAGTCTTTAAAACAATTTTACTTTGTGCATAAAAGTGGCATTTTGTGCAGCATACATCCAGCACAAAGGCGAACTTTGCGAGCGTGAGAAGTGAAAAGTATATTGTTAATGTGTAATTAAAAGAATAGAAGTTATACTTAAATATATTGTGTAATTTGCCACCTTTTTATTTTTTAAACATGCCATTTGAACAAGCTTTTACTCTTTCGGCACCATGTTTAACCGCACATAAGTATAGTACCTACCACAGATTTTATTTTTTTATGTCGCAAGTATGCTTACAGAGTCTACTTAGTTGTGGTTGGCAGTATGTATTTTTTCCTTTGTCAGTTTAATATTAGTAAGAAAATTTAAAAAGTTAGAGTAGCGGACAATATTGGTTTTACTTACGGTTTTCATACATTACTTCTTGGCGTAAGGCAAAGAAGAAAATGTAGGGAGCCTTAAACAAAAAACTTCATGTCTTCATTTCGTGATATTAACGCATACATTTCCGAGCATGTTTGAGAAAATATAATTACATACTAATATAGTGACAATGCCATCGGAATAAAACACAGAACAGCTTGAGTTAATTTAAAAAACCGGCCAAGTGCGAGTCGGACTCGCGCACGAAGGGTTCCGTACCATTATCTATAAAAAAAAACTATTTATTCTGTGTTTTTAGGATTTTTTGTAATAGCGGCAACAGAAATACATCATCTGTGAAAATTTCAGCTGTCTAACTATCACCGTTGTTGAGATACAGCATGGTGACAGACAGACGGACCGCGGAGTCTTAGTAATAGGGTCCCGTCTTACTCTTTGAGTACGCATCCCTAAAAAGAATATAATTAAAAACTAGTTGTAACATAATAGACATGCGTATGAAGAAAAAAATTATGACAATTGAGCGCAGCAATAATGGGCAAACTAAATTAACACAGCATCAAACATTGTTGATGAAATGATAGATCTAAGTTTTACTTTCCTTCCCTGATCCTCCCATTCAGGAAAGAGTCATTGTTGTTAGTCAACAGTCGATTAGTTACTTAACTATGTAGCAGAGTTGGGCGTTATCTAGATAATTTCTTACCTAGATAATTATTTCAAATAAAATCATTTCAAATAAATCTATTCGAAGACAAATTCAATCACAAATAGTGCGTTGACAACTTTTTTTATTTAGATCAATTATCTAGATGAAGATAACCGACCTCGTTTGTTATTGAAGTAAGCTTATAATAATAAATGTATACATAATGTCACGTCGGGTCAAACCGTCACACTGACATTCATATTTTATTTAAAATCCCAACTAATTTATCTAGATAAAAATGAAACTGATATAGATAAATTCAAAATAACAAATGACGGATTATTTAGTTACTTCAAATACAAGATGATTTAGTTATCTTCCCGGTTTTTCGTAAAAAGAAATTTTTTTCCAAACTCTGCTATGTATCGCGTCGTCAAGAAGACCTCTAGCGCTGGCTGTACAGTAAAGCTAGCAACATGCTGAGCAGGGTCCATTTCGTGACAAAGTTTTATATTTTTTCTTTTGTATGTGTTATTTTTTTTTGTCACCAATAAATATAGTTGAATTTGAATTTGAAGATATAGTTGTGGGTAAACGGGGAGCTGAGGGTTATAGGTAGTACGCGGGCTGGGTTTCCGCAACGTAAATCCGACATCATAAATGCGCCTATTTTGCGTATGGGTTTCTGGCACTACTATTATTCGTGCCAACCCAGTTCCACCAGAAAACCTAGTAGACCCTTTATGTTGGCGTCGCCGCGTGCCGACACCGAGCCGCTTCCGAGCCTTTCGAGCAATAACGCCGTCGTTTTTCTTAGAAAACGGCCCGGGCTGGACACGGCCCGTTTTAGCGTGAGTGATCCTTAAAACAGGTTACAAAATACCAGGACTGTCCCTCGGGGAGCAGGGCTCTCATTCACAACCGGAGCGTTCGAGGGAGAAAATATCTCTAAAACCATGTCGTAGCGAAAATTTAGGTTCTAGGGTGGAACTAAGCTCTTCTTCTTATCGTCATAACAATGCCATTCAACTGAAACAACACCATTATGTGGTCGAAGCATGCCATGTTTTGGCAACAAAAGTTACTTAAGAGTTCATTATTCAATGAACATTTTATATGGTTTGTTTTTTACATTTTCCCATACGTATTTGGAGATACCTCCACTTTGTAAGCATGTACGCCGGATTTTATATGGAATAAAATGTTCATTGACATAGACATCATTTATTGGTGATAAGATAAGTTATTACAGGTCATTTAATAATGAACTCTATCGTTCTAGCAAAAGATAATAACAAAGAATGAATTAAACATTTATCGAGTTTATACCTGGCACGCTGTGTATGGTATTTTATCTCGGAGTTCATTTTGAATCTCTTGAATACGGTAATAGAGTTCATTATACGCTGAACATTTTACGTGGCGGTGTTTTTTTTTGCAAAATATGGCACGCGCAGACACAGAAGACTGAAGAGTGAAGCTCTGCTTAGCGTTCGTGGACTACGAGAAAGCCTTTGATTCGGTCAAAACCTGGGCTGTATTACAGTCTCTCCAGCGGTTCCAAGTTGACTACCGCTATATCGAAGTTCTGAAGTGTTTGTACGAGAACGCTACTATGTCAGTCCAACTCCAGGACGTGAGCTCGAAACCTATTCCGCTGCAGCGGGGAGTCAGGCAAGGAGATGTTATTTCTCCAAAACTGTTCACCGCTGCACTGGAGGATGTTTTCAAGATTCTGGACTGGAGAAGGCTAGGCATCAACATCAACGGCGAGTACATCACTCACCTTCGGTTTGCTGACGATATAGAAGTCTTGGCTGAGACCATGGAGGACTTAAGTATGATGCTCGATGACCTCAGTAAAGCTTCCGAGCGAGTTGGTCTAAGAATGAACATGGATAAGACGAAGATCATGTCAAATGTCCATGTAGTACCAACTCCCATTACAATCGGACACTTTACGCTCGAAGTTGTAGACGATTATGATGTATACCTAGGACAGACTGTCCAGTTAGGTAGGTCCAACTTCGAGAAAGAGATCAATCGTCGAATCCGACTCGGCCGGGCAGCGTTCGGGAAGCTACGGCACATCTTTTCGTCCAATATTCCGCAGTGTCTCAAGACGAGTCTTTGACCAGTGTGTGTTGACAGTGATGACATATGGCACTGAAACGTGGTCGCTTACAATGGGCCTCATAAGAAGGCTCAAAGTCACCCAAAGGGCAATGGAGAGGGCTATGTTGGGAGTTTCTCTGCGTGATCGCATCAGAAATTAGGCTATCCGCAGCAGAACCAAGGTAACCGATATAGCCCTCCGAATCGCTAAACTTAAGTGGCAGTGGGCGGGGCACATTGCACGTAGAACTGATGGCCGTTGGGGCGGAAACGTTCTCGAGTGGCGACCACGTACCGGAAGGCGCGGCGTTGGTAGGACCGGTCACTTTGGAAATCTTTGGGGGAGGCCTATGTCCAGCAGTGGACGTCATTCGGCTGATATTCATGAGCTCAGTTCAAAATATGTAGACTATGATTGGGTTGCACCAAACCGTCTAACAATAATCGTAAGCGGTGTTTGTTAAAATCTGAATGTATGGAAAGTTTGACAACTCTCTATGGGATGACAGCTCCCGGCGCCATATTTAACGTTGATCGGTCTGTTATCGTAAGTTGGTGCAACTCGCCCTATACCTATAGTCTGTTCAACACCGCTGTACCGCGCCTTGGGTATGCGCGGGGAGGCGGGGTACGGGCAGGGAAGATCATGCACTCACAAGAGATTCATACTGTCGGAGACCCCTCCGTCTCGCCGCTCGCATACCTAAGGCGCGGTACATAGATACAGCGGTGTTGGTCAAGCTATTGTTCTGAGGTATCGTAGTCGTATCGTCGCGTGTAAAGCAGATGGCAGCTAATGCAGCGGGCAGTGATAAAGTGTATTAAACCGGTAGAATTGCGCTCATTAGATTTCTATCTCCACAGCCCGAATTGATACTGGATTTATGCGAACATCGAATGTACAGATTCACAACGTTGTGAAAACGTAGAATTGCAGTGTAGACTTACCTAATGGTATTAGAGCGAAATGACAATAGTCTTTGGTAACCTTTATAGTCAGGGAACACAGAAAACTTCCGAAAAGTAATTTGTCCGAAAACATCATCATTCCGATATTACAAAATTCCGAATTCCATTTTCCGCTAAAGGATTTGGACGCAGATGGTACCGCGCGGTTGCAACCGAGCAAGGTGATTTTAACCATTAAAGCCACGCATCAAAACTTAGTTGACGTGCACACACTGATAAAACTTTCACTGCCAAGAATCCGTCTAGCGGCTGCTCTGTTTGTAGGTGTTTTTTTGAAATTGAAATTTAAATTCATTTATTTGCTGAACATTATCTTATATCATATCATATAATTTATTTGCATTGATCATATCATATCATTTATTCGCATTGATGATTTAAGGTTTCGTACCCAAAGGGTAAAACGGGACCCTATTACTAAGACTCCGCTGTCCGTCTGTCTGTTTGTCCGTCTGTCACCAGGCTGTATCTCATGAAGCGTGAAAGTTAGACTGTTGAAATTTTCACAGATGATGTATTTCTGTTGCCGCTATAACAACAAATACTAAAAACAGAACAAAATAAATATTTAAGGGGCCTCCCATACAACAAACGTGTTTTTTTGCAGTTTTATAATGGTACGGAACCCTTGGTGCGCGATTCCAGCTCGCACTTGGCTGGTTTTTTTCTACTTAGCGGGAAAACCTCGGTACTCGGTAAGCGTAAGCGCGCTATACGAAATTATTGGCTAAACAAATATTAGAACCATTAAATCCACGCACACATCGATATTTGCATTACCCAGTTGACGCACACACACACACACACTGATTAAATCAACCAACAAATGACACGGTAAAACTCTTCAGTGAAAAGAAAATTGGATGAAAACTGTCCCAATTGTTTGGCGGCGTCGGCGCGCGTGTAAAAATTTTACGAGCGCATAAATTACGGTACGGTAGTAACGCTGCTTCCCAAAACGCTTGAAATATTATAATTATTATAGCCCTATTTACTGAAATCGGGAAAATTTTAAACGGCATTATAGTAAAATATTGAGGACGGCCATTTTGGAAGTTGAGGAGTTTGCATTGTTTATGGTTAAGATTGTGGGAAATATTGAGGAAGGCGTCATTATTGTAATTTATAATATTGTAAAGTAATAGGTTAGTTCCCTACTTTTTTCACGGTGTCATCGAACTAGTTAATTTTAGAGCGGTATTAATTAAACTTGTGGCTATGTGAGATGTATTTAGAACTCGCAAACACGTCTTTTACTTAATGTAATGAGGTCGTTGTTGTTCTACGTCCGTAGGAATAACCCTAGAAACCCTACACGTGACCTCCGGGTGGTGCTAAAAGAACAACAAACTCGGCAGCTGCACTGTTCCTTCTGAACCTCGCAGCGCACACTGGAACTCTATCAGCGACATCAATACGAATACATATATGTACCAGTGTGTAACCGCCATACGATAAATAAATAACTTAATGTAATTAAACGCTGATCAGTGATGCCATAATAATGCATTGTCACCGAATGTAGATACATAAGTATGCCAAAGATCATCTCAATATAAGTGGTTGAAAAATGGTTTGCTGATTTTGAACGACAACTTATATACTTACACAAGAACTCTTCTTAGTAATTTTATTCCATGGACATAGGATACTCTGGACACGCTATACGTGATGCCACAACGAGGGACGGAAAGGCTCCTATGCGGCTAAATTAAAAACTGGTCTTAAAGTAGCTGATGGCTGACCATAAACAACCTACTTAATTTGGACGGGTAATGGTTTGTTGGGCACAACTTCATACTTAATCAGTTGTGCCCAACAAAAAAATCGCTCGTGGTATTATTATTACCATAGCCTGTCCAGAGTATCGTATGTCCATGTTTTATTCATTGCTGAATGACGTGTCCAGTAGGTAGCGGTAAAACGAACCTCTGCGTCCTATCCACGGCATCCCTAATGGCATCAGGTATGCGCAAACGAGTGATCGTCTTGAACAGAACAAGATAAATTACCTACCTTTAAAAAAAAAATTGAATCGACAAAAAAAATATGTGACTATCTGGAATGGAATATTTAGGACACTTTTTTTCTTGATCGACAGTATCAAAGATTCTGAGTAAGAAAAACAAAAAAAACGAATTCTGAAAAAAAATTGTACACTTTTTTTGAAAAACGCTCGAATGCGACCTATAGAAAAACAGCCAGGCAGCAGGCAGGGGCTTATGTCCAAATTCGTTCTTATTTATTTATTGGTATTGAGGATAACAACAGCCGTAGATATAACTAATACTTGGTAATTACATAATACAAGGCCAATAACAGTCATCCATTAATTACTTAAGAAACTATTAACAAGGTAAGTCAAACATAGTGAAAATGTTCAATCAGGTTTTAAACTAAAACTAAAAAATTAACAAGACGCTAAAAAAAAAAAAACAAATGTTAGTTAGACTTCAATAGACTAATAAGACTTCAATACATTAACATAACTTAAAAAATAAAGTCAGACGAAGTTAAACCTGGACTAAAAGGATTTACAATAATATAAAAAAAAACTACTAATAGTAACAGAAACACCACCGATGATATATAATATATTAATTCAACACTCTCATTAAAAAACTCTTAAAAACGAATTTGTACCAAACTGAAACGGAAAACTTTATTCTCTTCGCTCGCTCGTTCAATCAGCTTGTAAAAGGATACATACACTCGCAAATTCCACATTAAGTACCTCCGTTATCCACACAAGTAGATACGCTTAAATGCCTCACCATAGGTACCTATTGTTCCTACTTCCTACCCCTACATACCCTACAGTCAGCCGCACAGCCCGGAATGCCGATATTGCGGATACACGATAATGCGGCCGATGATACGCCGCAATCTCTGCACGCTCGCAGGCAATTAACCGTTTCCCATCACAGGCTAGGCTTAGCAATATTACCTAGGTATACATAGGTTACTTAGTATTAGCTAGCTAAATTAGGTATTACAGGGATGAATGCATTGTCTGCGGCTACTTCGTGAAACCGCATTAGGTGCTCGTGAAATGTGACGATAATTTAAGGGGTTTACCCACAGATGTATGAATATAAGGAGATCGGACATGGCGGCCGATTTGTATAGAGTGAGCCTGTCGCAAGTACCCACACAACACCCAAGTAATTGACAAGACAAAGCACGCACACATCTAAAACACACACACTTGTATACCTACACGCTTATTTGACAATAAACGCGCATCATATCAGGCATTTTGGGAAAACACGTAATATTCTCTGCGATCAGCACGCGTGCACAGTATGGCAGTGTATGCCCATTGAGCATACAGCTGCGACACGGCCGCCGGCGGCTTGTCCTCTCTCTAGTATTCTATGCTCTGAGGGTTTACCGAATTAAGTATTGATTGGATTCACTGTGAGAATTAAAAAAGAAGAAAGGCTTCATGTAGTTATCTTTTTAACCCCCGACGCAGAAAGAGGGGTGTTTTAGGTTTGACGTGTCTGTGTATCTGTGTGACTGTTTATCTGTGTGTCTGTGTGTCGCTGTCTGTGGCATTGTAGCTCCTTAACGAATAGACCGAATGCAATGCGGGTTTTTATCCGAAATCTGTATCTCGTAATAATATTAGTACTTATAGATACTATATATAGTGTAGATTATATTTTTTGCTAATATTACTCAGTAGAAAAAAAACTAAATTGAACCCTTGGTTTCCTCTTTTACCTGAACCACATGAAACAATACATTATTAAGGGCCAACGTTGCCAAAGACACTACATTATTGCCAATTTATTTTATACTTTATATTTTTACACTAAAAATAGATGCAAAAGGCCTCAAAGTAAATTCTCAGTCAAGTATATTTCAGATAAATATATTTCAGACGTTTTCTAGCATATCAGACTTTCAACAGCGGCCTCTCAATCATGGAAGTGCCATAACAACGTAGGGCGATATTTTCCCGACATTCTCAAGTAATACACTTATCCAATAACGCTAGCGATTCTAAATCTCCATTATATTTCCAGTACGAGTATTTCCCCGAAGACACTCCGTTAAACCCATGAGTGAGTCGAGCAACGCTTCACTATTAAACATTTGTTCCTACATCCAACTAATATTGTAAATGCGAAAGTTACTTTGTCTATCTGTCTGTTTCGCTCTCAAACCGCTGAACGGATTTAGATGAAATATGGTACGGAGATATTTTGAGAAAAATATTAATATTTTTCTCAAACATGCAATGGAATATTGGGAACACCTTCTTTTCGCAACTAACGTGTGGCAAACTGATTCATTTCGCAACTTTTCATTTCCCAAACTCTGAAACTGTAAATATTTCAGGATTTATTTCAGGGTCATCGTACCCTATAGAGGTTAAGTTAGGTTAGTTTATAAAAATCCTGAAATATTTAACTGTTTCAGAAATATTAACCCATTCAGTGCCCATGACGATATATATAATTTAAGTGTGTTTTTGTTAAACAAATAAATTTTATTATTATTTATTTTTTTTATATGCGTCAGACCGTTACGAGCGCTTTTCGCTACATACGAGGTTTAACCTGCTACGGACTACGGCGTAGCGCTACGAGATTAGCGTGGCCGTGAATGTGTGAGGTTGGGAAATGAAAAAATGCGAAATGAATCAGGTTGCCAAACGTTAGGTTGGGAAACATTAGTGAACCGGAATATTGCAGTTAAATACGTTCCTTATAAATCAACGAAGTATCAAGTTTCAGGTGTGACGAGACGAGACAAACCCATAGTGAACTTCCATATATGAAATCGGAGGGTTAGGCCTGCAAAGTGATATTTGGTTTCATCTTCAATTGGTGGTGAAACATCACGTCGTACAGTCATAAAAAAAATTAAGGGTTTTAAAAATTTCATAGTATGCCTGAGAAAAGCACTATACATATCTCGGCCGGAACCAGGTATTACCTGCCTCTAACTACCTATATTATCCTATAATTCGACTATATGACACCGGGCAGGTAATCTCTTATTTCCCGGCATTTGTAGTAATGCACTATTTTGGCCGAAAATCACCCCTTAAAGGGGTGAAAAGGGGAGTGGAAGTTTCTATGGGAGCGCGATCATTGTTTCGGTGCTGGTTGGAGTTTAATAACATATTTGCTATTAGATTGTGTATTAATCCCTTAAGGCGATTAACTAGAATACATGGACGAAGTCGCGAGCAAGGTTAGTAAAATATATGTATGAACATACCTTGTTTGATAAGCTTTCTTAAGAAGAACCCATATTTGTCTTCTATAATAGCATACAAATATTTTGGAAAGGCTTCTTCCCCCTTGACAAACAAGACCTTTATTCGGTTCATATCGTTAACATCCCAATCATATTTCTGTATGTTTATGTCAATCAATATGTTTGCTCGCTCGTTCTAGCACGTGAGCTCAGCACGTGTTGAAGCGAGCACGCAACACTTTGAAATCAATAAAACTGTTGGAACAAAAACAAAATTACTGGACGTATTTGTGGACGTCTAAGAATTGGGTGTTCCTTAATTTGGAACTTTTAAGACTACCCTTCGGATTACCGAATGAACCCCAACTTCGTAAATTAGGTGGTCATTAACAGGGCTACATAAGTTGATAGTATTTCAATTTCAGACCCGAGGGATGACCGTTTTGTGGAGTTGAATGGATATTCCCGTTTGAAGTTAGGCGGAAATTCCATTTTTACTTCATTCATTATTTTATTATATTCGTCCTTTAAGTAAATTGAACACAGGTTTGATCTTCAATTCTTGTGAACGTTTTAGTACGAGTAAGGGGAAAGGAAATTTAATTCATAATTTAAAGTTGTAATGTTAAAATATCTTGGTAAATAAGTTTCTGTATTTTTTGAGACAAGTTTTTATTGATGGTCCCTAACACGATAGCATTTATATTTAATAAAGGATTTTTTATAGCTAACTCAAGTCTCTGCAACATCATCTGCTTTTCTTTACTAACCCATGGCTCCACAATATTCCAAGATTCAGTTTACAAATTTTACAAAGGACAGTTTACTTCGACTTACAAAATGTAATAATTGACGAATTTTACGCGTATACAGGGTGGGCCCTGTAACTGGAGCAAAAAATGTAACGGTAGATTATTAAGGTTGTGAACAATTATTTCGAAGTGGTTTTATGCGAAAAATAAATATTTTTTTAAAAAAAAATTCTTTAAAATAAGTTTACTTGTATTTTTTTACTCTTCTAGAGTGCTATGAGTAACTTTTTATTTTAAAAACACAAAAAAAAAGAAAAAAAAATGAAAAAACCACAAAACTATCTGTTGAACACAAAAATGCAAAAACTATTATGACTCATTACATGATGTTACCTCAAAATCTGCATTGACTGCCGTGATATGATCTCGTGGTGCCAAGATACATTACTTGGAGGTCATAACTTTAGATCAAAATTTCTCCGTAACCAAAAATTTTGAAAGTGAATGATACACAAGGGGTTACTGCAAATGCTCTAAGGAAGCCTCCTTTTGAATATTTGCTCGTGTTACAGGGCCCACCCTGTACATATTTCTAATCTAATCCACATAATAATATATTCGACAAAATGGCGCCTCTAGTTGGCCTGTCAATTTACTGTCAGCTACAAATTAAATATTACTAAATATAACTCCCATAAGTTATCTAATTTGAGACAGGTAAAATAGGTCAAAGCATCACAATGGCATCACAGAAATAGTTTCCGACAAAACCTTCGCAAACAACACAATAAATCGACGAAAATCAACAGGATTTATCATTGTTTTCCTTCAATTTGATAAAGTTATTCTTATAAATAGGATTTCATAAAGGCGGAAATTATATACGAGGGAAATTATGAAATTTACCATTCGGTAAGGAAAAATTATGAAGGAAAATTTAATAAGGGCTGAAATATGAGTGTGACTCGGGACAAGAGGAAGGATGGTTTCTTTCTTTATTGGAGTGTTGTTTTAGAGGGTGAGATTTGAGTCTGACTCGTATCACTTGACAACAAACGTGGGGAATTTGTTTTACTTTAAGTAGGAATAAAGTTATATGGACCAAAGAAAGGAAAAAGCTGGTATATGTGGAGTCGTATCAGCGAGTCAAGGGGCTGGCGAACGACCGAGAGAAGTGGAAAATACTCCACCGACAAGAGGATAACTCTTCAATTTAAACAGAGAGGAATAAAGTACCTAGTGAAGTATTTGATGAGCAGTTTGACCACTAGGTCATAAAATACTTCACTACTCTGCTTGTTATACGCCCGTCGTCGTATAGGCAAACTCTTTACCCACTATACCTTATTCCATATAACATTAGAGTTTTAACGGACTAATTCTAGGATATCAAATGGAAATATTGTATGATAATACTTGACTTTAACAAGTGTTGTAAACCGTTCTTGTGTTAATAATAACTAAATAATATAAATAAATCAATTGTACTCATCATCCTCCTAGCGTTATTCCCGGTTGTGCCCCTAAAGGAGCCCGGGGTCCACTTTGACACAGGCATTAGTTTTACGTAAGCGACTGCCATCTGAACAAATTAGCAATAAGTAAGCAACGCGGAGATACGGTCCGAGCGCTTAACGCAATAATTATTGTAATACTTTTCTACCCACACTGATTTTTAATATGTAATACTTACCTTATTTTGAAACACTGTATGCTTAGTTTTAGTTTTAATTTGTATACTTTCTCATGTAAGTGAATTCATGTAATTACATACATACATACATACATATAATCACGCCTCTTTCCCAGAGGGGTAGGCAGAGATCACGGATCTCCATCTGCTACGATCCTGACAAACCACTTTCGCTTCACTCACTTTCAACATTTCTCATCAGCCTTTCTGTAAGATTTCTCCAATTTGATCGGAGAAAGTTCGCCTAGGTCTTCCCCTTCCAACTTGCCCTTCCACTCTTTTTATATACACTCTCTTCGTTAATATTCTTTCATCCATCCTCTCTAGATGCCCAAACCACCTTAAAATACCCTTCTCAATGTTCGTGACTATATCTCCATCCATTTCACACTTATCTCTTATCACACTGTTTCTGACTCTATCACTCAATTTCACTCCACACATACTTCTCAACGCTCTCATTTCTACTGCATTCACTATACTTTGATGTCTTTTCTGCCACACCCAACTTTCGCTACCATACATAAGTGTGGGCACCAACACTCCCCTATGCACAGCCACGCGTGCATTTTGCGATATTTTCTGGCTGCCCATAAAGGCATTCAGTGCCCCATTCACTCGATTCCCTGCGTTCACTCTCCTTTCAATATCTTTCTCATGCTTTCCGTCTCCAGTAAATAGTGTCCCCAAATACACAAACTCTTTTACTTGTTCCAGTCTTTCTTCACCAATCATTATTTCGCAGTCTGTCATAATTTCATCTTTTTCAAATACCATCAGTTTCGTCTTACTTACATTCATCTTCATCCCTTTCCATTCAAAAGATTCATTCATCTTCGTTACCATCATTTGTAACTCCTCAGCAGACGACGCAAGTAGTACAAGGTCGTCAGCATATAGGAGACATTTGACGCGTAACCCTTCCATTCTCAAACCACATTCATGTAATTCTTATGGGAAAATAAAGTTCTTTAAACCCATAAATCAACTGTACTAGTTTTATATAATTCCATTATAAGAATCCCGTTAAGATCAACTAATTGAGTGATGAGCATGAATTATCTCTTAATAATATCGTCATCTGGTACACGTTTGAAAAACCTTATTAACCTAACTATGCTAGTTTGATTCATTGAGTTATAATGTACTAACGTACTAGAGAAGACAACACGAACATTATCTGTGCACCGGCTGGCAGCGCGGGGCGCATGCGGGGGAAGGGTAACTTGTCATAGAATATGAGACGGTGCGGCCCATGCAGCAGCGCGGGGCGCATGCGGGGGGAGGGTAACTTGTCATAGAATATGAGACGGTGCGGCCCATGCAGCAGCGCGGGGCGCATGCGGGGGGAGGGTAACTTGTCATAGAATATGAGACGGTACGGCCCATGCAGCAGCGCGTACCAATGAGTTTTTCGGAACTTATGTACGGTATTACCGTTAGCTTTTCGGTGAAGGAAAACATCGTGAGGAAACCGGTCTAATTCCAATAAGGTCTAGTTCTCCCTCTGGGTTGGAAGGTCAGATGGCAGTCGCTTTCGTAAAACTAGTGCCTATTCCAAATCTTGGGATTAGGTGTCAAAGCGGACCCCAGGCTCCTTTAGGGGCACAACCGGGAATAATAACGCTAGGAGGATGATGATGTTTGATTACTTCAAGATTATCCCCTAATATGTATTTCAAATACCTATATAAGCTGTCCTTTGCTTTGCAACCCATCTTTGTACTCACGAACTGATCCATCGAAGACTGCCCATTAGAAACTCATAAACGATATAAGTATTCCGTTCGACCAATTTTGGTACGGAACACTAAAAAGTTAAACCCGACAATTTTGGTCCCAATGGAACCCTCCCAACCAGTAGTCGGTGATTGTGCAAATAAAAATACAGTCAGCCATAAAGTATTGTGCCATAAACGAAATTTATGAGGCAACCTTATTATCTTCACACTCGAAAGCAAATTCAATAAAATCCGAGTAGATAAACAACGACGACATAAACAATTTTAAACACGAAACTTTGAAAACAAAGCCATTTAAATTCAACAGTTGCTATCTTCACGCGCCGTTTACGCGGTCGGCGCACGCATAAATCGGCGTCGGCGTAAATATCGGCGCGTGCATAAATTCGCCTACGCACGTGCACGATCTAATGTAATGTAATGTAACAAGGGCTTTTTATAGGCATAAAAAGCCCTTGTTATGGAAAGTGATTTCGGCTAGAGCTCTGCTGTGAATTATTTATTCGTAGATGCATTAACGATTTTGTCGCTTTTAATACAAACGAGTTTGTGTTAAGTAAACGTATTAATAGCGTATGAAAATATAATAATGTTGGTGAAAATATGAGTTTAAGGTTGACAGTAATTGGTTGCAGTAGTAGTGTTGGGAGTTTTTAGCTTCGTATGTTTAGGGTAATTTAATTACAGGAACCGCTCATCCGGTTTCTGAAAATATATTTCAATAACTAGTATAATGAAATGTTTTTTCTTTGTGTTTTTTCACCCCATTGTGCTTGTTACATAATTCACAAATGTATATAGAATTACTGCTCAACAAGCCATGCCTTGAGATTATTTTTGAAACTGACCGGACTAGGGGCGTATATTATGCTTATTGGCAATTTATTATATACATGAAGTGTGTTGTGTTGCGTTCCGTGGGTCACGTACGGTGCTGTCTGAAAACGAGCGCTGTAGGTGTATGTCTGATACCTCGGCATAATGCTGAGACAGCGACCGATTGACTGCCGCGAAGACACACACAATGTGTCATTTGTATTGATGTGCACTCCCTTGTTTCTGTGTGTCTTTTGTGTGTTGAAGAAATGTCTTCTTTCTTTCTTTCTTTCTATATAATAGAATGGGCCTTCAGGGTGCACGAAATGCTTCATTTTATTCCGCGGTTCCACTTGCGTTCTTTTTAATTCGCTCACAGAGCCGTGCCACAGAATAAATAATAGTACCTACTACGTACAGAAGGTTATCTGTTAACAAACCCCCTGTTTAGGTATGCCGAACGAGCCAAAACGGCCATCCCTTTCTATCGCATGCAACGCGCTGCGATAGAACGCGTGCGTGCCGTAGCAGCGCTAACATAAACCCTTTTTTTTTTGACGGAGTGGAAATGCTGTTACACATCCCCCAGCCTAGGGTAAACTATAATGGGGGTATGTGGGACTCTCACCCTCCAGCCCACTCTATTTAAAGAGAAGGGGGAGGGAGTCTACCCACTAAAACCACTCCGGCGTTTCCGTCCCTGCCATTAATGGGGGCGCAGTGGGATCGCGAGCATTCTACCTCGGGGGCCGGTAGGCTGCACTTCTTGTACTTGTAGCGGCGCGACCAAATCACGGAGTGAGTCGCCCCTGACCGTGTAGACAGCTAGTTAGTACTTAAGGGGCTCCACGCGCTTTTTGAAAGAAAGAAAGAAAACATTTATTCGTGGACAAAACAATGGGTGTAAAAAACAAAACACAGAACGTAAAAATAGCAGGGTCCACGAAAAGGCCCCGACTCAGCATGGTGCTAACCTAGAAGACTTCCGACTAGTCTTCTTTTGACTAGTTTTTATGAGCTTTGAGTTGATATTCCTCCGTCATTACAATAAATATATTTATGCCAGATATATTTAATCGGTTCTTCAATACTTTATCTACTTTTGCAAAAGAGTTTTTTGGAAATTTATTTTTCTATGATTTGTTCAAACATGGTCCAAAAAAGCTCTGTTTTCGATATTAGTATGTTGTTTATGCACTTTTATATATAAAATTTACATGTAACTGTTCCTTTTTGACGTTTCTAACAACCCGAGAGTTTTTTATTTTTAACTAATTTTTACAAAAGTTACGTCCAAAAAACTAGTTTTTTGGCTTAAAACTGCCATATACATCTCAAATCTGTATCTCAAAAACTACGAGTTTTGTTAACCTCGTTATTTTTAATACGGTAAGCCAAAAAAACACGAAAAAACGGACGGTAACAGATCGAAGGTCATTGGGAGCTGTGAGCCCCTTAATACAAGCCGATTTTCTTTAAAACACCGCTCTCTTTAGGCGGGGTTAAAAATAGGTACTGATTTTTAATGTTCATAATAATGTTATGTAGCCAAATTGCTAAAAATAGAACGCTTATTGTTTCACCATGTCCACCGGTCTGTCTGTACGTTCTTTAGCCTGTCTATCACAGACATTGTGCTCAAAAACTATAAGGTCTATATTTTATTATAATAGGTTAAATTGAGCACCTTTACAAATACTTGATATCCGGTTTGGTAAGCTGATATCCCAAACTACCTAACTATGAAGATGTACGTGCAAGTATCCATACAACAAACACAAGAACACAGCAAGGAGACCGCAGCAGTTGTCGTAAAAGATAATTCACTTTGCAAACTAACGCGCGACGGCGGAAGTCGCGCCGTGCTTGCTGTACTTTCAGATTTGATAGTTCAGGTGACAATGTAGAGTTTACACTGGGCGGGTAAAACGATGCGTTTTTTTTTAGGTCAGTTAAGGTGTTTTAGAAATTCGTACCTAGCTAAGTAAAGCTACGGTTAAGTAATATTTAGCAAAACTATTCAGTTATAAGTACCTATAACGACCATCAGCTCAGTGGTAACTGTGGTGAGTACTGAACTTAAATAATTATCACTACATATTATAAAACAAAATCGCTTCCCGCTTTCTGTCTGTCCCTATGTATGCTTAGATCTTTAAAAGTAAGCAACTGATTTTAATGCGGTATTTTTATATACATAGAGCGATTCAAGAGCAAGGTTTTTATGTATAATAAATGAATGTATTATACATATAAACCTGTGCGAAGCCGGGGCGGGTCGCTAGTGTATAATATTTGAAAAGTATAACTTAGAATACATATTTACTTACAACATAGTAACGAAATTACTTACTTAATGCGAGTTACCTCGTCACTGTTCACACACAATTTTTTTTTAATACTATGTTAAGCTGGAACCGTAGCCTATGGACACTTATGACTCCAGAAGAATCACAAGCGCGTTGCCGACCCTTTATTCACTTGAGGATTCGCTGTGTTGGCAGATAGAGACACCTAAATTAGGTGCAGTTTATGACCATCACCAGCGTTCGTAACGCTAGTGTAAACGCGGTTTTACCCTTGTTTACGATCCGGTTTAGAGCTGCCCCTAACTTCCTGGTGCTTTGCCGCACACTTGTTACAGAATTGTTCGGACGCCTTGGCAACATTGTGGCCGTATATTCATATTCATATATACAGCGTGTGACCTGTAATAGGAGCAAAAAATTAAACGGTAGATTATTAAGCTTGTGAACAATTACTTCCAAAAAAAAAATTCTTCAAAATAAGTTTATTTGTATTTTTTACTCTTCTGGAGTGCTATAAGTAACTTTTTATAAAAAAAAAAACACTAAACAAAAAAAAGAAAATTTAAAAATCACAAAAATATCTTTTGAAAACCAAAATGCAAAAACTATTATGAACATGATGCTAACTGAATATTTCTTTAAATGAATGTGACACAAGTGGTTACTGCAAATGCTCTAAGGAAGCGTCCTTTTGAATATTTGCTCCTATTACATTCCACATCCTGTATAAATTAAAATTAAAAATCATTTATTTCGGACTAATTCATCCATAATTTGTATAAACCTATATTCATATTTTGCAGTTTATTCTGTACATTACATAGTGCTTCACCCTGTATAGCGAAGCATTACACCAGAAAAACGCCCTTTTATGGATTCCGCAGTCAAAATAGCACTGACCGAAAGTAGAACCGATAGCCGTTGGGGTGGAAAGGTTCTTGAGTGGCGACCACTTACCGGCAGCGTGGTTAGACTACCTACAAGGTGGACTGATGACCTGGTAAAGGTCGCGGTATACCCTGAGAAAATTACGGTTTTTTTGGAAATAATTCAATATCAGGCTTATTATTTGACTTTTACTATTGACATCAATAATTCTATGGACCGGAAGTTAGAAAAAAAAATTAACCCGCAAGCAAAAATGCTATCAGTATTTTTATAATGAAAACATGTTTGATTACACAAATTTGGAGACTTACTACCTGAATCCATCAGCATCAGGAAATAACGGCATTTTAATTAAATATTTTACGACCTTGAGATAATATTGAATTTCATCTGGCCTATAGAAAGGTTTATTCATTAACAAAAATAAGTGGATGATGCGCGTATCCCAAAGAACGTATATAGACGTAGTCAATTATAAAGTAAAGAAAGTTTACACCATTTTCGCCTGATTTTTACGGAATTTATGAAGATTACTTTTCATTATTTTTTACCGTATCGGTATTAAATTTAGGTGGATTATTAATGAATATTTAGTCAAATTACCCATCCTATTTTTTGGTGTAAAAATATGGCTGATATCGATATATTGTTGTGTTTACATAGAGTGAAACCGTAAAGTTCTCAGGGTAGTAGTCCGCTGGATGCGGGTGGCGCAGAACCGGTCATTGTGGCGCTCTTTGGGGGAGGCCTATGCCCAGCAGTGGACGTCTTTCAGCTGATATGATGATGAATGGATATGCTATTCCATAACTAAGGTAACTCAACCTTACACTGGTTCGGCTGAGTTGAGGTGTGTAGCTTTGTGAATAACAATCTCATCCTAGCCTCCTCTCACGTCCAGTATTGAGTCCGATTGTAACTGAATCTGCACGGGCCCCTCTGTATTGCATATCGAGAGACTAGTCTCCATGGACGTAACCTTACTCTGACAGGGTATCGAGTTATTTGTACGGCTTCTAAAAGGTTATTCAATCTTAATCTACGTTTGGTCGCACTTGTGGAAATATATTATTTACAATACAGATAAATGTCTGGTCACAATTTTTTGAAGAGATGTACCCATGAAAATGATGAGCATACTTAGAACCTTATCGCATCAAATTGCAAGCAACTTCGTTGACACTGAAATGTCATATACCTACATTTGAAACCTCCTCCTCCCTAAGTAACTTCTACAAAATTTGTAATTGACATTTATAAGTGGCATTCAATGCCACTGATAAATGTCATCAGTGACATTAAATTACCAAAACGATGAGTCTGTCAAAAGCTAAAATTATCATAGAAATTGAAAGAAATGTTAATATTTAAACATTAAGATGCCTGCCATAATATCTGAAATGGAGTATTGAAATTGCGACTTAGTATCAAGAGGGCAACTGTATTTCCAAACTTAATGATATTATTCTGAGTGCTCCCGGTTGTTTCTTGTATGTTGTCTTAGTTTACAACGGTATCCATGTTATTGTATTCGAACAGTATACTGACGATTCATTAGTCCCAGCGTAATACCGTGACTAAAGAACTGTGAATGAGTAAGAAGATATGCTGTCGAAGGAATATTTCGTAGCCAACGTTATAGTCTAATGATCGTTGGCGGACAAGTCTTCTGTGGAATATGAATGAAAAAAACCGTTTTCCTACAACAAACATAGATGGTCATCTAAGGAAGGGCTCGTCCCCGAGTGATAAGAAAAATATTTGCTATCACTGGTTTGCACTACAGATTCTTCAATAACGCAATTTTTTATATTTTACTTTGTAATAAAGAAAATTCCTGGATAAATCTCGGTTTTATTTCATCAGATCACGAATGACGATGATTTAGATGACACCACGCAAGAAAACTAATTTAGTCTAAGATTAGTCCTCATTATAATTTATTTAGATTTTTAATCAATAATCGAGTTCAGATTAAGGTTTAATCTACGGTCATAAAATTTGGACTTTGGTGGATTTGCCTCTGGTACAGTAGTACTACCAGGTAGTTCTACTGGTAGTACAGATGATACACCTTAGGGACACTAGTACTACTTCTAAAAATACAAGAATATCCCTCGGGTTTTGTCATAGACCACTGTATTAAAAGTTCAACTGGTAGTACATATGATACACATTCCAGATGTAAACAAAATATACATACATGTTTTCTAGCTCACTGAAAACCTTGAACGGAAAAAACTTTGACTTTTACTATGCAGCCAACCAAAAAAAATGTATGCTTTTTCATACAAAATGTCTACTATTTATGAAGTGTTCGTGTTCTCTTCGTATTCTGCACCAAAGTTTTTTATTCTCTGTTTGGCCTGTAGGTTGACTGGTAGAGAATGCCTATGGCATTGAGTCCGCCCTTTGTAACTGTATTTTATACTGTGCAATAAAGTTTAAAAAAAACGTCGTTATCGATCGGTCAAAATGTATAAAAAACACATTTTTTTTAGATTGTATTGCTAAGCCGCGTTTTCACGTAGTGTTCTGAGCGAGCATTTACTTGTTCGTGTGCTGACGAACGAACATTTTACTGTGTGAAATCCTGTTTTCATCCGCCCAAGAACGAACGAATGCTCGCTCAGAACACTATGATAATCGCGAAAGTAAATCTATGTCAAAGAAAATGTACTCTCGCCTCTTTGCTCTATGAACGCAACAAACTACAGGACAGTTGTACTACCAGTCTGCCGTTATGGTCACTAGTACTACTGGTAGTACTAGTGACCTTAGGGTGTATCATTTGTACTACCAGTAGAACTACCTGGTAGTACTACTGTACCAGAGGGGTGGATTTTCATTAATAAAGCAGTAGGTAAAGTTTGTATTCTTCTACATATATTTAATCTCCGAACTGATAGTCTGATTTCGTAAAACAATTCACGAACATTTAGTATTGCATAAATACAGCTTTTTCTAACACCAAACATACCAAATACTAATTACTAAACTTCAATAAAAATACACAAAAAGACCGTCGTCGTAAGAGATTAGAACCTGAGACCTCAATATTAGAAAGCAAGCAATTACTGACAACGCCACGAGGACTCATACTTTGTTATTCGAAATTAATCTTCTCATTTGTGCCTTGTAAGTTTGACATTGTGTCGTGAAACATCTATTCCTATTTTATTTTAGTTAACTGCAATCTGTCAACATCGCAGAACAGAGACAGAGATATGCAATGACAAGTTTACACTCTTTTGCATGACATATGCATTTTCATAACAATGGGTTCTAAATTTAAATGGTTGACATCTAATCATCACGCGCGTCACTCTCGCTTATCGTGATTTAATTTGACAAGGTCCTAAAGTGCTCAACATTTTCATGGGCTCACTGTACGTGTAGCTACAATAGTAAGTGTAAATAAGACAGACTCATAAGTTCTACAGCTTACAAAGCCACTTGTAAAGTATTATACTTAAGTATTTGTTTGTTTCGTTTGCAAGACAAACGGCCTCTGTGAGACGGCGTCTGGACTGCATGTCGATGTCTACAGTGACCTCTACGAACTTACAGTAGTAAAATAAAGTGCCTAGGTATATGTTGAATTCTACAAATTGGTTGGACGACTTCGTACCATAAACATTTAATTGTCATTGTATCACGCCTAGGGAACTAGATGACACAGTTAAGTAAGCATTCCCAACGATTTAGTTAAGTAATAGTCGCGTTTTTTTCATGTGTTCATATTCAGGTTTAGGTATTTATTTTAACCAGGTTAAGTACTATCATTGTAATAAGCTTTGTTTTGGCAAAAAAATAGTGACTGTTAAGTTTGTTGTCGCTCGGCGGGTTACTGGCAGTGAAAGTGTTACAATGTACTGACATAAAAGTAAATAACATAATATTATGGTCTCACAACATTGTATAGATAAGATATGTAAATATTCTAATAGATGATATTCTTGGGATAAAATCAATATAGTTTCATAGCAAGCTACAGCAATAGAAGCGATTAAAGTTGAACATAAACCAATTTTAGTTTCCGTGGCTCCATTGAAAGCAATACGCCACGATTTATACTATGTAGTATTGCAGAGTAAGTGTTTCGTAAAATATTGTTTATTTGTGATGTTACTAGTTTTATCTTCGCAACTATATTGATAAGAAATTTAAGTTAGAATATAATTTCCAAGTACTTAGGTATAAGTTATAAGGGACCTCATCAAAATCAATCAAAATCAAATGTTTACTCTGTAAGTTGGCCACATGGGCTTTTTCATCTCCGACGGACTACATCTAAAGTGGGTGCAGCGGCGGAAAACGCATGATCCTGTGCAACATAAATACAATATCAAAATATGTCCCTAAAATTTGGTATGAAAAATCCAATTGAGTCACGGAAAATCCCATACGTGTTGTCACTCAATGGAATAAAGTTGTAGGACACTATAGAAAAATTTACAGATTCACAAGCTCATTCAACCTATTAAATTCAATCCAATTCAGACGAAAAAAAAATTGACAACGATAGAGAAATTGGCCTGATTACCAAACACACAAACTTACAAAGGTACAATCTGACAGACTTTTCCTAATCATAATATTATTAGTACTTATAGATAATACATATTTACCTTCTCATCCTGTAATACAATACTTACCATAATCTACTGACGTCATAAATATGGATTCAATCACGCAATTAACGTAATCCACTAATCAGCTACCTATTATTGCTGATCGCAATTAATAATGTATTAGTAGATAGTAATCGAATTACATCAATTGATTGGTTGCTTATTAATTTGTGCTTGGTCGGTCAAATTCGAGTATAAATTAACAAATACAAATACTTTATTTAAAACACTAAGTTACAACCACTGAAAGACCACTGCTGGACACAGTCCTCCCCCAAAGAGTGCCACAATGACCGGCCCTGCGCCACCCGCATCCAGCGGACTCCCACGACCTTCACCAGGTCATCAGTCCACCTTGTGTGGGTCTACCCGCGCTGCGTCTATCGGTAACGTAAAAATGAACGTAGATAATAAATAACAATGTAGCGAATTATTTTTGATCGTCTTTTTTTTGTTGAACTGAAACTTAAACCGACAATTTTACAGTTGTGTTCGGGTGAGAAGCAAATTTTTGGCACTGTAGCACAATGGAAAACACACTGTAATCTGTGACACCGGAAAAAAGTAGCACAATAATATTATAAAGGTATGTTGACATGATACAAAAATAACAGTCAACATAGTATCTATATAAAACCTGTACTTAATTTAATTCAAGTTTTATTATTTTATTTAAAAAAAAAAGGCTGCTCAGCGGCTTTTAAAAGCGAAAGTGCGTGAGCAAAAGGATAGGTGGTGGGTTGAACAAGCTAATGAACTACAACATTATGCTGATACAAACCAAATGGGCAGGTTCTTTCAGGGCATCCAAGCTGTTTTTGGCCCTAAGTGCAGGAAAACAGCACCTATATTATATTCAAGGGACAAGGAAAGACGTCTCACAAAGAAGCATGAAGTGCTAGCCCGTTGGGCGGAACACTTCAGAGACGTCTTAAACCCTGTCACCCAAAGTGTTGATATTACCTACGTGCAAACCTTAAAGAACCAGCCTATATCTGACAACCTTGCTCTCCCACCAGACTATAATGAATATATTTCGGCAGTGAAAAAGCTTTAAAATAACAAGACACCAGGATCAGACAGCCTTCCGGCAGAGATTTATAAGTACACCGGACCGAACATTAACAACATGCTGTTTGAACTGATGCAGAGGGTTTGGGAATTGGAAACTGTTCCTCAAGACTGGAAAGATGCCTCGATTTGTAAACTTTATAAAGGTAAGGGACAGGTTTCGGATTGTAGTTCTTATCGAGGTATTTCCCTTCTTTCCACTGCTGGAAAAATCATGGCGCATTATTCTCAACAGTCGTCTAAGTCGTCTAGCAGAACAGGTTTTGCCAGAGAGTCAGTGCGGTTTTCGACCATATAGGGGAGGGGTACTGTAGATGCCATATTTGTCATTAAGCAAATCCAAGAAAAGAGTTTAGAACAAAATCGTCCCCTTTATATGCGTTTTGTCGACCTCGAAAATGCGTTTGACCGAGTACCGCGCGAAGCCCTGTGGCTGGTTTTACAAAAAACTGGGTGTCCTGAGAAATTCGTTAATCTTGCAAAACAGTTTCATGGCAATATGATGGCCAAAGTCCAGCATAAAAACGAATTCTCAGACTCATTCCCAGTAACCGGTGGTGTAAAACAAGGGTGTATAATGGCCCCAACACTCTTTGCCTTATACTTTTCCGCGGTGCTTGAGGATGCACTTCTTGGTAGCTGTAGACAAATTCAGCTAAATGTTCGTGCTGACAAAAGTGTATTTGACCTATCTCGTTTCAAGTCTAAGAAAAACACCAGCAAACTCTCAGTACTCGAAGTCCTCTATGCCGACGACGTGTGTCTAATGGCTGATAGTATGGAGGCGCTTCAATCCTACATGGATGCTCTGCAACGGTCGTGCCATAGATTTGGTATGGTTATCAGCATATCCAAGACACAAGTGCTTAAACAACCAGCCCGTAATTGTGAAGTAGACACTTCCGATCTCACTGTTGAAGGAAAACCTTTAACGGAAGTGTCATCTTTTAAGTATCTTGGTAGCCAAATCAGAAGAGACAATAGACTGGCTTCAGAGATCCCATCTAGGATCGCTAGAGCTGCCTCTACTTTTGGTCAACTGACACATCGTGTGTGGGGTGGGGATCACATGATCTTAAGCTACAGACAAAGTTGTCAGTGTACAAAGCCATGGTACTTCCGATTCTCTTGTATGCTTCGGAAACCTGGTGTCTGTACAAAGGCGACATTCGCTTGCTGGATACGTTCCACCTACGGTGCTTGCGCTCTATTCTAAGAATAAAGTGGCAGGATCGCGTCCCCAACACGGAAGTACTGCGTCGATGTAAGATGTCTGGCATGGAAGCTTTGCTGATGAAGGGTCAGCTAAGGTGGTGTGGGCATGTTTGGCGTATGGATGATTGTAGACTACCGAAAGCCGTTCTATACTCCGAGCTATCAGCTGGCAAACGGAATCGAGGTGGGCAGTATCTACGCTATAAGGACGTGCTAAAGCGTCGCCTTACTGCCTGAAAAATACCAACGCATAAGTGGAAGAAGCTTGCCTCGTTGCGCCCAGAATGGCGCTCTTGCATCAAAACGAGCATCAAGCAATTTGAAGCTGCTCGTCTCGTCGACCTTGATGAGAGACGTCAGGCACGAAAATCGCGTCCAAAGCCCAACTACAATTTTATTATACGTACAATAGCTCTGGTCAGCTTTACTGTGCTTTCTGCGACCGAGTGTTCAAGAGTAAGTTCGGCTTCGCAAGCCATATCAGGGCTCACGCCCGCAACTAGCTAGGATCGCCATCGCCGGCTACGGAATGGATAGCTATATTATTTTATTTCAAAAGTAGTAAATATCGTCGTTTTTCGCACCCAAACCTGAGTGTAGAAGTCGACGAATAAACATGAACCGCAAAAACGTCTTATATTCTGTAATTATTATTGAATTAAGTACTCGCAAAAATTACGAGTTTTACTTAAGGCGAGGACGGTTCACGATCTGACGAAAAGATACATTTTTGAGCTTCCAGTGTGAAGAAATAATGAAGAATTCTACTACAGAAAAATTACTGTAGACTGAAAAAGAAACAAAGAAGTTTTATAACCGAACATATTTAATATTAATAAGTTTCTGTCAAAAAATTAATTTTTGGTACAAGCTTTTACTGCCGACTGTACTTTTCTGCATACCATCATCAAGTACTCATTGAGACGATTCTAACGAGCCCAAACTCGAGGGGGATTGGGACGTTTTATTGCGGAGTTCCTATGGCCACCTTCCAGCTCCAGATCAGCTCCAAGTCATCATAATATTGCATTGTCATGCGATATACATATGCTTGCAAAATTTCAGCTCAATTGGATAACGGGAAAAGACTGAAAAATGGATTACAAATTTTGACGGACAACTTACATACTTACATATTTACATACATACGAACAGTGCAAGTTAATATAAAGCTTGTAAAAAATGGCTTGGTAACTTTGTACAAAAATCTTGAATATCACCATAAAATAAACGACAATCTATGTTTTTTAGGGTTCCGTAGCCAAATGGCAAAAAACGGAAATCTTATAGATTCGTCATGTCTGTCTGTCTGTCTGTCTGTCTGTCCGTCCGTATGTCACAGCCACTTTTTTCCGAAACTGTAAAAGCTATACTGTTAAAACTTGGTGAGTAGATGTATTCTGTAAACCGCATTAAGATTTTCACACAAAAATATAAAAAATACAAAAAAATTTGGGGTTCCCCATACTAAGAACTGAAACTCAAAAATTTATTTTTCATCAAACCCATACGTGTGGGGTATTTATGGATAGGTCTTCAAAAATCATATTGAGGTTTCTAACATCATTTTTTTCTAAACTGAATAGTTTGCGCGAGAGACACTTCCAAAGTGGTAAAATGTGTGTCCCCCCCTGTAACTTCTAAAAAAAGAGAATGATAAATCAAAAAAATATATATGATGTACATATTACCATGCAAAATTTCAACGAAAATTGATTTGAACAAGATCTAGTAAGTAGTTTTTTTAATACGTCTTAAATCGTAAAAAGCAATTTATTTAACGGAACCCTTCATGTCCGAATCCGACTCGCACTTGGCCGCTTTTTTTTAATAAAAAGGATAGCTTTTTTATTATTCTACTTTAATAACCGGACAGATTTTTAGGGTTCCCTAGCCTAATGGCAAAAAACGGAACTCTTATAGATTCGTCATGTCTGTTTGTCTGTCCGTCCGTATGTCACAGCCACTTTTTTCCGAAACTGTAAGAGCTATACTGTTGAAACTTGGTAAGAAGATGTATTCTGTGAACCGCATTAAGATTTTCATACAAAAATCGAAAAAAAACATTTAAGTTTTAGGGGTCCCCACACTCAGAATTGAAACTCAAAAAAAAAATTTTTCATCAAACCAATACGTGTGGGGTATCTACGAGTATGGATAGGTCTTCAAAAATAATATTGAGGTTTCTAATATCATTTTTTTCTAAACTGAATAGTTTGCGCGAGAGACACTTCCAAAGTGGTAAAATGTGCCCCCCCCCCCCCCCCCCCTTGTAACTTCTAAAATAAGAGAATGATAAAACTAAAAAAATATATGATGTGCATTACCATGCAAACTTTCACCGAAAATTGGTTTGAACGAGATCTAGTAAGTAGTTTTTTTTAATACGTCATAAATCGTAAACCACAATTTATTTCACGGAACCCTTCATGTGCGAGTCCGACTCGCACTTGGCCTCTTTTTAATAAATAAACCAGTATTCCAAAAATCAATTAATATGTACTAAAAAGTGATGTAAAACACTTCCGAACACGCACTTCCATCTCAAGTAATCAAGTAATTTATTAGCATTCATGTTCTTACATAGAGGTGGTAGGTGTTACAATATGGACGTATCAAACATCGCAGGGCATCGCAAATGTAATAGTATTGAAATTAAATACTAATTTAAAAACTAACAAAGCTTAAAGTAATATAAAATTAGCTATAACAAGTCTCTTTGAGCCGAATTGTAGTTAATGTTTGTTTGTGTTAGGTTACTAGTAGTTATATAAGAACTTACTTACTTTGTTAAAGTAATTTGTCTTCTAAGTATTCACTAATAGAATAATACGCTTTATTTAGAAGAATTTGTTTTACTTGGCTTATAAATTTATTTTCTTTACTTTCTTTTTTAATTTTTTCTGGTAGTTTATTATATAATTTTATGGACATTATTAAAGGGCCGGATGAGTGGAGTTTTAATCGGGAGGGTGGTGCTATTAATCTGGTTTTATTTCTTAATGCATATGGTACAGGTGTGTCTTCTCGTTAGTATTTGCGGACAAATTTACATATTTCTAATATGTATAAGGATGGTAGAGTGAGTATTCTGTGTTTGATAAAGTGCGGCTTACAACTGTCTATTTGTTTTAGGTTCACTAGTCTCGATTACGCTTATGATCAGTGAGAGGGAGAAAAGACCATGGACCTGCCTCGCCTTAAGTTTGACGTGCGTGTGTCATCGTAGCTCCTAAATGAATGGACCGATTTGAATGCCTTTATTTATCAGAAAGCTGACGTGATTTAGATGGTTCTTAGCGATTTCTTCTTTCTCGGCGGTCGACTCTTCAAATCGCATTTCGCCAGGCTAGTCGTTCCTGGGTCATCAGAGGGTCTAATTCTAGGTCTTTAAGATCTTTATTAACTAGGGATATCCATGAGAGGTGGTTCTACAGCGAAGATTCAACAAAATCGGGTCAGAAGTTTTTGAGAAATGGAACTTTGAAATGAAAATTTCAGGAGTTTTTCAATTTTTAAGTTGTTAATTGTAGAATACTATATGAAGCATACAAAGTTTAAAACCATATCAGTGTCCGTTACACTATTACATGCAAACTCCTGCAATGTTAACAATTAAAAAAAAATGTATATTGTATATTGTTCCACGATAGGTTTTATGGTTACGTTTGACGGCCTAAATGTACTGAAACGTCATGTAAAACATAACCATATAACATTACATGATACTAGGCCAGTTGTAGCTTCATAAAGTTCGAATAACGGGCCACGGGGTGTTAATTACGATAAGAATTTAGTTGCCAAACGAAGTTTACCTTATTTATATAGTAGGTAGTAAGGAAATTCATCACAAAATCATAAAGATCCAATCTTCATTCACTCGTAACATCTCGGACGACCATTTATGAACCACAAATTCACTTTTTACACCTCGCAAGATGGCGGATTCGGTAAACAAAATATAATAAGCCATGAACGTTTTACAGCTTAATTTGGTGTAAAGTGAAACGTGTGGGGGTGAATCTGCGTACGTTAGGGGGGCAATTTGTGGTCGTGGCTTTGGTGGTTGAAGTTATTGAGGCTGTGGGTTTCCGTTGTTCATTTAGGGAAATAAGGTTAAGTATTTTCATCCCTTGTAGATCGTGTCCCTAACACTGAAATCCGGCGCCGAACGAAAGTAGCGGACGTCGGCAAACGAATTACACACTTAAAGTGGGGGTGGGCGGGACACTTGGCGAGGAGAAACGATGGGAGATGGACAAAACGAGTAACTGAATGGTGGCCAAGGTCATCGAAACGGTCAGCGGGCAGACCACCAGCCCGATGGTCCGATGATATCTGCCGAACAGGAAGCAAACAGTGGATGAAATTAGCACAGGATCGGGGAGAGTGGCGTAATAAAGAAGATGCCTATACTCAACAGTGGGTGGATACGGGCTAAATAGATAGATAGATAGATTTTCATACAAATATTATGAAGAGAAAATTACTGTCAGGTTGAATATAGGCTTATAATAATAACGCCTAGAATGATAGTTTCATACGGTCGACGCGCCAAGCGTGAGGCATAAAATGGATTCATGTAGTTGTGATCAACTCGTATTCACACGCGCCAATACGCACACAAACGCACTAATAGTGTACCACCGATCGGCGTACTACGCCATTTATGGCTGAGTTTTGGTGGCCTCACCGTTGCGCGTGAACTGCGTTTCTAGGCGTTATTATTCTAAGAATATAGGGATAGGAAATCTGACGGGTTACTATCAAATTTACCTTATCGCCAAAGGACCATTTCAGCTAGATGACATAAAAGTAAAATACAAAGTCAGCAGAGAGTCAATCTATCTGGAAGACATGAAAGTAGGATACTAAGTCAGCAGGGAGTCAATTTAGCTGGACGGCTCACAATTAGAATGAGCAAGTAGCCAAACGTCTGGAACCTTTTTGGCTACCGGGCCATTTAGCGTTTATGTCTATTAAGTAATAAAGACATTCTAAGATAGAGGGGTTTTGCTGCTAGAGTATTTTAAATCGTATTCATCATCAGTTCCACTTCACCAAAATTGCGATTTCCGAGGGTAAATACACTAGATATAATAGATAATACTGAAATTAGGTACTATACGCGCGCCTATAAAATTTGAAGGCTGCCCTCAATTTCTTTGAGATTCCATCATCAGATCCTGACTTGGTGACAATGGAACCACATCAGGAGTATACGCTTTCGATTAAAAAAATAATTTTGGAAATCGGTCCACAATTGACGAATAAATTGGCGAAAATACAAAAAAATATACATACAGTGGAACATTAAACCTCCTCCTCTTTTAAAGTCAGTTAATTACTTAAATAGAAACTTAGACAGTTTGTTTTAGATTACCTTAGTGTTCATGGAACGTGAACATACTTATGTTGTAAAAAGAACAATACCAGAAACTCCTTGATGCTGATACCTATAATTTTCTCCACTGCTTTGTAACTAACGACTCAAACGGGGAGTGTTATAAGATCAACATGTATATTTGTGTGTCTTTCTGTGGCATTATAGCTTCCTTAACAATGCATCTATTTAGTATCGGGGTATTTTGCCCAACTAGGGCAGAGTAGGTCGATCACGTAACGCATTGTACGCGCGTCGGGTAGGTCTAAATGTTACTTTTTATATGGAGAATTGACAGTTAAAACGTACCGACGCGCGTTCGGAACGTTACGTGTTTACCCCCCAGAAAGGAAGGGATATGATTTTAGCAGTCATTGTTTGTATTTACGCGTGTTCCACCGTAGCGTTTAATATACTGAACCGATTTTGATAAATGAGGTGTCAACCTAGTTGAAATTATGCTCCGGGTGTCACAGCCTACAATTTGTTTTTTTTTTCACATAATTAGATGATTTGACCATTTTAAATTTTTATTGTAGCTGCATAAATTGTTGTCTAATATCTATTGGCTAATCCTATTCTACTAAATGACCTCAATTTAATGCCAAAGTAGCAATAAAACAGAACCCATTATATCCACAGCTATTGTAGAGATATATAGAGGTGGCAATTGCAAGTGGCTGTAGTAATTATACTAAACGTAATATATGGACGGCAAATTGAATTTAACGTGGCAATTCACATTTGTACTATTGAATTAATATGTGGTTAGGACATGGTACTATATTCAAATAGGTATTACAGTGGTAGATTTAGGATTTTAGCTTTGCTTGACTCCATTCAGGTTAGATTTTAGTTAGAGCTCTAGCTTTTATCCCGGGTGTGTCCTAAGCCGTGAGGCCGTGGTTCGCAATTTCACTATGCGCTAAGAAGTTTATTTCCGCCGCCACCGGGCCGTTGGGGCGGAAAGGTTCTTGAGTGGCCAGTACGTACCTGCAGGCGCAACGAACCCCCACAATGTGGACTGATGACCTGGTAAACGGATGCGGGTGGCGCAAGACCGGTTCTTTTGGCACTATTTGGGGGACGCCTATGTCCAATGATGATGAAAGAGGTTTTTTGGTGGCGTACTCGAAGAGAGGCTACTCAGTAGTGGACGATTACAGGGTGAAAATCATAATAATGAAGGGTTTTGAGGGCTGACCACTGTAGAGGGTTTATCTTGCGTAATATAGGATTAACTGTCTTCTAATTTTGAAGGAAAACGAACAGTGAAAGTAAAATAAAATGGCATTGACAAGATAGACCCCTTAGAATCCATTGTAATGCGCATGACTGATGATGTTGAATAAATAAATAGACTCAGTAAGCGATTGCGTATCTACTATGTATCTAACTAATAGTTGTACAAAGTACAGAGGAACTTGCCGAAAGATGAACTTAAAGTGCAAAAAATTGCAATCATCGAAGTAAACCCAACTGCCTTTTTAAGTATGTACTATAACTAACTAATAGCTGTACACAGTGCAGGGAAACTAGCAGAAAGATGAACTTAAAGTGCAAAGAAATTGCAACTATCGAAGTAAACTTAAACACGCAACTGCTTTTTAGGGTTCCCTACTCAAAGAGTAAAACGGGAACCCTATTACTAAGACTCCGCTGTCCGTCCGTCCGTCCGTCCGTCCGTCCATCCGTCCGTCCGTCTGTCTGTCACCAGGCTGTATCTCACTGATACCGTGATAGTAAAAACAGAATAAAATAAAGGAGTGGACTTAACTGGAGGTAATTTTAATAGATTGATATTATGAATTATTAATAATAAATTAATATTTTTATTGATAATGGTACGGTACCCTTCGTGCGCGAGTCCGACTGGCACTTGGCCGGTTTTTTAAAATTTACAGCCTCATTCACTCGCACAACTATGAGGAATCCAACGACACCTCATATGCCAAAATCCATCTAACCGAGCCCGTAAAATAGAATTTTCTTGTCCACATAGTGTGCAGGACGGCATAGAATAAACCCGTTATAAACATAAAATTGTCAGTCGCGACCTAACTTGTAATCTAGCTTATAACCTCTTATAACATAGGCATTGCGCTACTATTGCCTTATATAATTGGCACCTGAAATAAAGAGTAATAGGCCTCACATTTCATTCCTACATAGTAAAAAAGGGTAATATACCGCTGGTTTCCTAAATAACGAGTGGATAACACTAAGTTTCCACTAAGAAATATAGACAGACTAAAGGAAACCTAGAGATCCTACTCGCGCGCCAGTCAGGCAACGACTGATGGGCGAGCGAGGGGGGAAACCCGGTATTTATACCTCAGGTGGGGGACGAGGTACGTATATACGGGCGGACACGGAATCCCCGCGTTTCAGATGCATTTTGACGCCGAACGAGCGGGATCTCGTGTAATAATGTATTATAAATAGCATAGAAATAGGTATAAGCACTGTAAATAATGTATTAGAGTAAGATTGAACTATAATAAATGAACATGTCATTTCGCGCCAAAATTTCCCGCGCAAATCGCTTTCCCGCCAAATATACGGGGCGAAGGGGCGTCCGGCCGAGGTAACTTAATAGTATAAATTGGGCGGCCAGACCCCATGAAATTCAGTACCTACAGTAGCAGCGAAGTGACATTACTTGAAAAAGTAAACAAGCCTTTCAATTCAGAACCTCGACCCGACCAAGTTCCTGCTAAGCCGTAACGACCAACGCCGAAGGTGCAGGATTTCCCTTCAAATTCTACTCAGCCCAGAGCCAGTCATAGGTGCGTCTCGCACATGCTGGTCCATCGAAAACCGGATTCTACATAGAGGATGCCCCTTACAAGATCGAAAGCAGGAAAACGCACGTTCGGTCAACTTATCGCAGCGAACATCAGAGAAGCCATGCTGGAAGAAGCAACCACGTCCACGTCGGGAACTGCTACTACTCATGAAGGTTCGAGGCCCTCGCAGGAGACTTCGCGAACAAGCACTCCTGCGACGCCGGCGCCTCGGCCAGACCTGCAGCCAAGGTCACCCATAGGGCAGCAACCTCATGATGCCGCGCAGTGGAGAACACTGCCTCATGAAACCCCACAGTCAACGCTGCCACCCATAGTGCCGTCAAGAACTACGTGTCAAGACGGCTCGAGGCCCTCGCAGGAAACCCCACAGACAAGCACTCCTGCGACGCCGGCGCCTCGTCCAGACCCACAGCCGAGGTCACCCATAGGGCAGCATCATGATGCCGCGCAGTCACAAACACTGCCTCATGAAACCCCACAGTCAACGCTGCCACCCATAGTCCCGCTGCTGCAGGAGAGCCTACACCCTGCAGCAACACTGCGGCAGGAAACCCCACAGTCAAGCCAGCATCCTGCCGCACGGCCGCCGTCAAAATCGGTGAAAACAACGTCGAGTCATCGCGTCCGCCGTCTCGCACAAGCGCGAGAAGAAGCCCTCCGAATCAAATTGGAGCTCGCGCAAGCGCGCATAGCCGCCATAGAAGCCGAAGACCGCGACGATGACACCGGCACAATATCTACAGTCCAACAAGAACGCCGCATAGATGAATGGCTCGAGACCAGCCAGAGACATGTCCTCGCCATCTCCAATGCACCTTACATCGAAGAACCCGAGCCTGCAACCCCACAGTACGCCGAGCAGGCTCGGGAGAGGAGCCCCGCCGAGGGCGCGGGACAGGGCGCCGCTGCCGTGCGCCCCGCCGTCCCCGCCCCTCCCCCCGCCGGGGGAACCCACGCTCCCGTTTTCGCGCCAACGCCGCCGCGCCCACGCGAAACAGACGCATATCCGCCGCCGTTAATGTATTCACAAGCGAATACGCAAGAAGATAGCGCCATAGTAATGAAGAATCAACAAAGTGTGAACCTGAGTGAGCTCGCCTCTGCCATCGCCATCGCCGCGCGTGCCGGCCCGAGAGAGTCATCACGCTATCACGCCGAGTTGCCGCCATTCAGCGGCTCGCATCAAGAATGGCTATCATTTAAAGCCGCCTACAACGGAACCACCGCAAATTATAGTGAAGTGGATAATATAGCAAGATTAAGAAGATGCCTCAAAGGGAGGGCCAAAGAAGCCGTCGAGAGCCTCCTCATTTACAACGCTCGCGCAGACGAAGTAATGAGAAGCCTAGAAGCCCGCTTCGGCCGCCCAGACGCCATTGCCCTCGCCGAGCTCGAGCGTTTACGCGCCCTACCGCGCCTTAACGACGGGCCGCTCGACATCTGCGTCTTCGCCAGCCGTGTAGCCAACGTCATAGCCACACTCAAGGCTCTTGACCGCGCTCACTATCTACACAGCCCGGAGACGACAAGGGCAATGATGGAGAAATTTACGCCCGCCCTACGCTACAGATGGTTCGACTACGCGAATACGCAGAAAAACGACGAGCCTGAGCTAATAAAGATATCAGCCTTCCTGCAACGCGAGGCGGACTACTGCGCGCTCTACGCGCAGCCCGAGAACGTCGACGGTGCAAATCCTCATCCTGCAAAGAGGACACACCGAGCCTTCGCGACCACAGACAAGCCTTCACCTAAGTGCGCCGCCTGCAACAACACCGGTCACCCAATAGATAAATGCACTAAGTTTATCGAAAAAGCCGTTGAAGACCGGTGGAAACTAGCCAAAGATCAACGGCTATGTTTCCGATGCCTGCGCTACAAGAACAGGATGCACTCATGCAAGCGCACGAAGTGCGAGCGAGACGGCTGCGAATACTTCCACCACAACTTGCTACATTATCAACGAATCGAAGAAAGAAACGAGGCCGTCACATCGACACGCGCCTCCCGAGAAGCGAGAGCTTATCTAAAAATTATCCCGGTCACAGTCTCTGGACCGGCGGGAGCCGTCGAGACCTACGCCCTCCTCGACGACGGCTCCACGATAACACTTGTACAAGAAGAGCTCGCGAACGACTTAGGCCTGGACGGCCCGACAGTGCCGCTACAAATAGAAGCTATAACGAAAGAAAAAATCGACGCATCGAGATCACGCCGTGTTACGCTCAGCATCCGCGGCACCGACCAACCTTATAGGGTCGGTGCGCATACCATAGACGATCTGTGCCTATCACCACAGTCCGTTAAGAAGGAGGATCTCCGCGAGTGTGCACACTTATGCGACATAGAAGATAGCCTGCGGTACGAGTCAGCGAGACCTAGAGTGTTAATCGGACAAGATAACTGGCATTTACTCGTCAGTAATGAAACACGCCGCGGCCAGCGGCATCAGCCAGCGGCATCCCTAACGCCGCTAGGCTGGGTGCTACACGGTGCACACACACGCATCACAGGCAAACAAGTACATGCGACGCATCGCTTGACCACTATTGAAGAAGCCGAGAAAAATGAAGATTTGAATTTACAACTCAGTGAATATTTCGCGCTCGAAAACCTACTTATCGAGCCGAAGTTACCCCAGTCAAGCCCGGAAGAGCGGGCGCGTATCATGTTAGCCCAGTCAATAAAGACTACAGCCGACGGCCATTATGAAGCACCGCTATTATGGAAACAACCCGACAGCAGCTTGCCTGACAACTACGAAAATACACTGAGAAGACTTCATAACATAGAAAAGAAACTCGACAAAAATAAAGAGCTTAAAGGCAAATATAGTGAAGAAATGGACGCCCTTGTCTCGAAGGGCTACGCCGAGCCTGCGCCGCCCACCAAGTCATCGAGAGTGTGGTACCTCCCCCATTTCCCGGTGCTGAATCCTAGCAAGCCCGGGAAAGTCCGAATCGTCCACGACGCCGCCGCGCCTACAAGGGGCGTGTCGCTCAATGACCGCCTACTGACGGGCCCGGCCCTCCTACAGTCGCTGCCAGGCGTCCTTATGCGCTTCCGGCAACACCCAGTCGCCGTGGGGGCGGATATTAAAGAAATGTTCATGCAAGTGAAAGTCAAGTCTGAAGACAGAGACGCCCTGCGCTATCTATGGCGGGGCGACCGGCGGGGCGACGACGCGCCGCAAGAATATCGCATGACTTCACTCATTTTTGGCGCTACTTGTTCACCGTCAATAGCAATATATGTGAAGAACGTCAACGCCCAGAAACACGAAGAAACGCATCCAGAGGCCGTCAAAGCAATAATAAGACATCACTATGTCGATGACTACCTACACAGCTTCAAAACAGAAGAAGACGCGATTCGAGTGTCAAGTGATGTACGCGATATACATAGAGAGGCCCATTACGAACTACGCCAATGGACCTCTAACTCCACGCGGGTCCTCCGAGCCCTCACTTCGGAGGACGCCACGTCCGCGCCCGTCGAACTGAATAAGAGCGAAATGAAAAATGAACGAATCCTGGGACAAATATGGAAACCCGCGAGCGACGAACTCGCCTTCAACTTGGACCTCAGCCGCCTACCTCCCGGAGCCCTGGACGACATCGAGCCTACCAAAAGGCAAATATTGAAAATAACAATGTCGATCTTCGACCCTCTCGGGCTAGCGGCGCCGGTAACCATCATAGCAAAGAAAATCCTACAAGAGGTGTGGCGGCGCGGAACTGGCTGGGATGACAAGCTGGACGCAGACTTAGCGCGCCAATGGACGGAGTGGACGCTGCACCTAAGGGCATTGCGAGACCTCGCGATTCCGCGCGCCTACCCCTACTACGGTGACGCAAACAAGCGTGAGATGCACATCTTCGTCGATGCTAGCGAATCTGCATATACAAGCGCGCTATACTGGCGCATAACTACGGGCGACGGGCGAGTGCACGTGTCCTTGATAGCTGCGAAGGCTAAGGTCGCGCCCCTGAAGGTGATATCAGTCCCACGCCTAGAGGTGCAGGCCGCGGCGATGGGGAGTCGAATGGCGGCCGCAGTAATAGAAGAGCACGACTTCAAACCAGACACGAAGACATTCTGGACCGACAGCCGCACAGTACTCGCGTGGCTGAGGACCGGGGCGCGCACGTACCGGCCCTTTGTCGCGCACCGCATTGCCGCCATAGAGGAGTACACGGCTGTCAAAGAATGGCGCTGGGTACCTACCAAGCTCAACGTCGCTGACGAAGCCACGCGCACAGTCCCGCTCGAGTTCAACACTGATCATCGGTGGTTCCAGGGCCCGGCCTTCCTGCGTGATGACCCGGAGACGTGGCCCACAGAGCCATCACAACCGCACGAGTCCGAAATAAGTGAAGAAAAGGTGCACACAATATCAGTCGTAAAGGGAAAACCCGGCCCGCTCGCCTGGCTACCAGACCCGGCCCGATTCTCGAGGTGGGAACGCTTGCTGCGAACTATAGGCAGAGTATTACAGTTCATCGACCTATGCCGAACCCGCAAGGCGCGCGCACATTACAAGCGCACTACGCGGAACAAACAGGCCGATCCAGACTGGAATAAACGAAGCAAGCCCGCCCCGCCGCAGCCGCCGTCTAAAAGGCTACAAAATAATAGAAAGTATAAAATACTCGATGCCACATACCTACGTGAAGCGGAACGCTTAGTGATACGCGCCAGCCAGCTGGAGTCATTCTATGACGACTTCAGTGACCTCAGAAATAATAAGCCACCGGGCTCACATAGCCGCCTACGACACATGGCGGTCGAACTAGTGAACGACGTTATTGTTATCAAGACGCGTATCAACGCAGCAGTGGACATCACCGAACTACAAAAACGGCCACCCGTGCTCGATGGAAATCATCCGGCAGTGAAGCTATATATAGACTTTATACACAGGCAAATGCAACACAACGGCGCCGAGGCTACTATAAACGAGTGTAAACAATATTATAGTATTCTACGCCTGCGACCCGTGACGAAAATGATAGTGCATCGATGCCTGCCGTGCCGGATAAAGAAAACGATGCCGTCAGTGCCGCCCACCGGCGACCACCCGCGGTGCCGGCTCGCCCACCACCAGCGAGCGTTTACCTACACGGGCCTCGATCTGTTTGGCCCGATAACAGTAACCGTCGGTAGAGGGACTCAGAAGAGGTACGTGGCACTCTTCACGTGCCTCACCGTGCGCGCAGTACATCTGGAAGTAATACCAAGTCTCGGCGGGGACTCCGCGGTCATGGCGCTCCGACGCATGATCGCGCGCCGCGGCTGCCCGACCGAGATCTGGACCGACAACGGAAGTAACTTCCACGCTGCCGACAAAGAGCTCCGCGTGGCCTACGGCGACGCCCTCGAAACCGACGCCGCGCAACGCGGTATCAGCTGGCGCTTCATACCGGCGGGAGCCCCATTTATGGGCGGGGCATGGGAGAGGATGGTACGAGCCGTCAAGAGAGCCCTACACGCCGTGCTCAACGAGCGCCGCCCCAGCGAGGAGACCCTGACTACTCTGCTCGCCGAGGCCGAATATACAGTGAACAGCCGCCCCCTCACTCACGTGGCGGTTGATCCTGACGAGCCAGAAGCCATCACGCCGAACCACTTCCTCCTCGGTGGCTCAGCCCGGGCCCCCAACCCCGGGACATTCGACGACACCGCACTCATCGGCCGCGCGACTTGGCGGACGAGCCAACGCCTGGCCGAGCACTTCTGGGCCCGCTGGCTCCGGGAGTACCTGCCCTCACTCCAGTACCGGCGGGAGCCCTACGGTCATGGGCGGCCTATCAACGTCGGCGACATCGTGCTAGTGGCCGATGGGAATCTGCCTCGCAACACATGGCCACGAGGCCGGGTTACAGCTATATACCCGGGCCCCGACGGCGTGACGCGAGCAGTGGACGTGACCACCAAGGGCGGAGTCTTCAGAAGACCGACCAAGAAGCTGGTGATCCTGCCGACGGAGCCTGAGAACCTGCACGCAAAAGAAGATCCAACGTTCACCCGAACGATGGTCGGCGGGAGAGATGTGCAGGACGGCATAGAATAAACCCGTTATAAACATAAAATTGTCAGTCGCGACCTAACTTGTAATCTAGCTTATAACCTCTTATAACATAGGCATTGCGCTACTATTGCCTTATATAATTGGCACCTGAAATAAAGAGTAATAGGCCTCACATTTCATTCCTACATAGTAAAAAAGGGTAATATACCGCTGGTTTCCTAAATAACGAGTGGATAACACTAAGTTTCCACTAAGAAATATAGACAGACTAAAGGAAACCTAGAGATCCTACTCGCGCGCCAGTCAGGCAACGACTGATGGGCGAGCGAGGGGGGAAACCCGGTATTTATACCTCAGGTGGGGGACGAGGTACGTATATACGGGCGGACACGGAATCCCCGCGTTTCAGATGCATTTTGACGCCGAACGAGCGGGATCTCGTGTAATAATGTATTATAAATAGCATAGAAATAGGTATAAGCACTGTAAATAATGTATTAGAGTAAGATTGAACTATAATAAATGAACATGTCATTTCGCGCCAAAATTTCCCGCGCAAATCGCTTTCCCGCCAAATATACGGGGCGAAGGGGCGTCCGGCCGAGGTAACTTAATAGTATAAATTGGGCGGCCAGACCCCATGAAATTCAGTACCTACAGTAGCAGCGAAGTGACATTACTTGAAAAAGTAAACAAGCCTTTCAATTCAGAACCTCGACCCGACCAAGTTCCTGCTAAGCCGTAACGACCAACGCCGAAGGTGCAGGATTTCCCTTCAAATTCTACTCAGCCCAGAGCCAGTCATAGGTGCGTCTCGCACACATAGGTACATACCTACATACATACATACTTACCTACCCGCGTAAAACATAACCGTCCTTCTGGGGCAGTAGGGTAAAAATAAAATGGCATTGCCAAGATAGAACCAGTAAACAATCGCCTACTATATTATATCTAGCCAATAGCTGTACCAAGTATAAAGTGTAGAGAAACTCTAGAAAGATGAACTTTGTGCAAAGTAATTGCAACTATCGAAGTAAACTTATCAATAAGTAGTAAATTATGTTCAATATTTAATTTGCCGTGTACCGGTGCAGCGCTGGCTCAATTTAGCAAAGAATTTCATAAGTAACAGAGTCTAGGAACAAATATTACTGCGAACTATTGCAAACTTCCACGGCAATAACTACTTAGTGTAGGTATTGACACAGAGAACATTAGCAACAGTAGAAAAGGTCTAGTCCTAAACAGGGACTGATACCGATATTTATCAAAAATATCTTCCTTAATTCGTGATATTTTTACAAGCTTTCTATGAAAATGAAAATGAAGATGAAAATATATTTATGGTAGAATCAGTACATCAGCTTATTTAAGTAATACCTACATCATGATAGATAGAGTGCACTATTTTTAGATAAGCCTAGGAACGGTGTCCTGTGCCCTAAACTAGGTAAACCTGTCTTATAGGGAACAGGGGAGTTCTAATGCTCATTATGAGATCGCTACTACTTACATTGGTACTGAGGGAAAGAAATAAAGGATTTTATCTATCCAAATATCATAAACCCTCCATGATGCGTTCAAGACCGGCACATTATGACCACCATAAAAACAGACTGTTTTGTTAGAATAAATTTCTTATCTGTGAAAATGTTATTATTGCTAAATAATAACATCCATTACGATAATATTTTTTCATTTAAATTTCGAACGTCTCTGAAAAACAAAGAAACTTATCTTAATATCAGTCGAGATGACGTTTAGTTCGAAATGAATTGTCAAGTTTGCATACAAATTTGACAAATGTCGCACCGCACGTAAGTAAGATATCGAACGTTATGATAGTTAGAGCTAACTCTAGTTTGTCTCTGAATTAAAAAAAACTATGACAGCTGCTAAATGCCGGTCTTAATATGCGTCTCCTGAACGCATCATGGAGGCTCATGATATGTGGATAGATAAAGCAGTGTATGTAACTGTACATAATTAGGCATTAAAACACTCGTGTTTAATGCCCTTCATTATGTACAGTCACATAAACTACTATCTTTTATATTAAAATTTACATGCAGATTTTTTTTTGTTTTTTTTTTTTTGTACTTAATTGCTACGTGGTTTTTTTTGTACTAATGCTTAATTTAATTTATCTTACTGTGTGTTTGTGCGTTGTTTATATATATATATGTGTGTGTGTGTGTGTGTGTGTGTGTGTGTGTGTGTGTGTGTGTTTGTGTGCGAGTTTGTGTGAGAATGAAAGAGAGTGGGCATTGATGGATCAATTGTTTACTAATATTTGTGTAAGGGGTTATTATTTTACAGTTGCGAGAATTTTTTCAGTTTCAAAATAATCAAGGGACATAGACCATTTTCGGATAGATTTTGTTAAGTTATATTTACTACACTGTCTGATGTTTAAATGTTGGTTGATTCTATTGTAAAGAAAAGGTGCAAGGAAACTAAATTGTCGTTGATAAAAGGCGGTGTTGTGTGCGACTGAACTGAAAATTTGGAATTTGCTACGGCCTTCAAGACGTTTACCTGCGTATGCACTAAGTGTGTTTGTAGCTTTATGTTGTTTTAGGCAAACTCGTTCAATGTACAGTTGTCGGACTGTTAGCACCTGCGCTATTGAATATAGTTTTCGCGTACAAAACCTAATAGGCTTAGCAAGCATAACTTTTAAAATAAATCTTTGAACGCGTTCTATTTAGTGGAAGCAAGTGTGTTTTTGCAGCGCCTCCCCAAACTGTTATGCAGTAATTTAGCAGAGATTGAGTTAAGGCAAGGTATACCGACTTAAGGAAATGATCTATTAACTTGCAATGTATGTATGTAACTAACTATGTAACTATGTTTGTTCGGGTGGAATCATGCAAGTCAATTTTGAAGCAGATATCTTCAATCGATTGAGCTGAAATTTTGGGTATAGGTATACATAGTTTGGATGACAATTCAATATCATGGTACCATCGAGCTGATCTGATGATGGAGACAGAAGGTGGCCATGGGAATTCAGTACTTAACCGACGTAACCCCGTTGAGTTTAGGCTCGTTAGAGAGACAGTACAGTCGGCAATAAAAGTTTGTGACAAAAATTAAGTTTTTGACAGAAACAATGAATTTGTATCATGTTTTTGCCGAATGAATATTTATATTTCTATTAAACTTATATAATAATGATTTTGATGTTAAGCTCCGTAGTCAGGGGTAGACACCCTGGTAGAGATCGCTATGGGGATGGGGCTAGTTTGAGTCGTGTAAGATAGTCCCCCTATTTATCTCACACAAATAGAACTAGCCCCATTTTAAGCATAGGTAATGAGCTGGCGGCAATAGTAATTATGCAGGTAGCTCTTTACGTGAGAGACAATTTAGCTACCTATAAAACGAATGAGACGACATTCATTATTTACCGTAACATTGACATATGATACAGCAAGACAACTTCTTTAAAACCATAATGGAAGGAAAGATAGAAGGAAGGAGAGACCGGGAAAGACCAAGGCGCAGTTATATGGACCAAATAAAGGACAAAGGGTATCGTTCCGTATCAGCGAGTCAAGGGGCTGGCGTACGACAGAGAGAAGTGGAAAATACTCCACCAACAAGAGGATAATTCTTAAATTTAAAGAAGTAAACGAATGAGATGGTTCACAACTTCAACACAAAAAACACAAATAAACTTATTGGTATTAGTCGGATGCTGGCTAATAGGTCAACCAAACTGACGAATGTGACGGGACCTACTGTATATAACAAACTACCCAAGTATTTAGGTACACAACGGTGCGCAGAGTATTTAAGTGTCGCCTAATATTTACGTTGGCTTGTTGAGCGCCCGTTCTAATACACGTACGACAAATTTCAGAGATACCTTGATTGTATTACATCTCGACTCATTTTGTAGTTATCAGTAGCGGCAGAGCTGAAGAGTTTTTATACCGCAAGTGGAGATATCCTCATTGTTTTCCTCGTTATTTCGTTTTCACACAATATTATGTAATAGTTTGAAGTTCTCATACAAGTGTATTGTAAAATTCTTAATGAGAGTAAAGTATCTTAAACCATATTAGGAGCCATTTAATAATAATAATAATAATAGGGCAGCTTGTGGCGAGCTGTTGGGGAGTAACGACCCCACGGACCCGAGTGCTCCCGAGAGTCGGTCAGGGCCTCCGTCTCTGGCGTGTCTTCGTCGGTCGGAGTGGAACCCTAATGGGGCCCGCAGGACTCTCAGCTCTGGCTTGCCTTCATTGGCCGTCCAGAGAGGAGTCGTTAGAGATATATGCTCCAGGGATGGAAGTGTTAAAGGGCATAACGCCGCGAGTAACTCCGGAGAAAGCGCAGCACCACCTCTCGACACCCCTGAGCCGCTCACGCCGGTGTTGCTCCTGGCCTGGTCTTTACGACAGCACTTTCAGGGGCCCATCTAGCGAGTGGCTAGTCACCGCCTGCCTCGATAGCATCTCACAATGTTATGGCAGGTGTCCGGAACTCTTGCAATAGCGCATTCATTTGTCCATCCAAATTTCATCCATAGCCCGTTACTCTTTCCTCTTAACCTACAATAGCCCCAACGCCTGTTGGAACCGGTTCACGGTTATCTACCGATGTACCCGTGAATGGGTTCCAGCAGGTGTATTACATCACATTAAACTTCGTCTCCAAAGGGCCTCTACGTGTTGGATCTATATCCCCACGCACGCCTTCCAAAAGACCGGGCTTTGTCCCGTGAATTTAAACAGGAGGTACATAATAATAATAATAATTTATTGAAAAACCTTACTGCTAATTTTAACAAAGTGCTTGCGTATTAATACACATACATCGGAGCAAACAAGCACGTCACAAACATCGGAACACACCTCTATTTTCAAGGCATTAAGGTGCATGTGCCGATATTTTTGAACACCTAAAGTGTACCTATGTATGTGATGGCGACTGTACATACATTAGATTGCGTCTGAATTAGGATGATCCTGTGTCTCAGACAAAGATAATAAACACAAACTAATTATTTAAGAATTAAATAATTGAAAAACGTGTTCAGTAAACTGCTTTAATTACTCTTCTGCATGTTTATCGACATTGTGGCCTGGCACACGGCGTTATAAACTGATTACAAGTGCGCGCAACTCCATAAGCGCGCTACTACGGGGAAACTTCGTACGGGGGGGGGGGGACAAAGATGACAGCGATGTATCGTTGCACGTACAATTACAGGGCATGTGATAATATTTGATATTCGTAATGACTGTCTACGAAAATGACGGTCCTGGGTTCCAAGACAATTATGGAGCTAGTTCGATTCGTGTAAGATTGTTCCTTAATATATGCATCTTACTCAAATCGGATTAGCTCCATAGTAAGCACATAATGCAATGATAAGTATTATTATTTAAATAATCAAAGAATTTCAGCCCTAATAGTAGATAATCTGGGCTTCTGTAAGTCGAATATCATCGACTAATACCCATATCACAACCCTTATTGAAGTAATTGAGGGGCTAGCTTGACCTAGCTGAAAGTTTTTGTGATTTGGGATGCTCGTTTTCCAAAGCACGAAAGCGTACAGAAATAGTTAACAAATTAGATAATTTAAAAAACCCCCGATATTTTCATTTCAAACTTCAATATCTCAAAAACGGCTAAACCGATGTTGTTTGAATAAATATCTTGTATCTTGTATCTTGTTGAAACGTAGCTAACAACCATCTCGATCACATCAACTTTCGGATAAAAAAACGCATTCAAATCGCTCCATTCGTTTAGGAGCTGCGATTACGGACACGTTAAACTTATAACACCCCTCTTTTTGCGTCGGGGGTTAAAAATAGTACATTGTGCATTAAGGGCCGTAATAGTTTGTAATCCCCTTACTGACCGTGATACACAAAATGTTTTTCATCACATTTGCGAGGAAATAAATAACTACAAAAGACAGAAAAATCTATAAATCTATAAGTTTCATATAACCGCAGCACTCAAAAATTGACGAAATTGACAACTTCACTCACATATTTAAGAAGGGCGAGGGGGCGTGGCGCCGCATGGCCTGCTTGATTTTTTTCAACCAATCACAGAGAAGAATTCTTGTGGCGCGTGGCCAACTAGATTTGCCAACCAATTTATTTGATTTGTTTTAAACCAGATAACACACAAGCTCATCTCGGTAGTTATAAATCCCGCGGGAGGTAAATCGGGTATAGCTGCTCTATAAACTTGCATACTTTACGAGCAAGTGTGATGAAAATAATATTACAACGCGCTTCTAGTGAGTAAATACTTAAACAGAGAACAAAGGAACAGAGAACCTAGGTAGAGCAACGGGATAATATATACCCTACGTCCACCCAAAGATCTATTCCATATTCCATACAATGGTAAAAATAAATAAAAAACCGGAACCCATACCAACATACCCATACATAAAAACCTCATACTTTAATTTCACAAACTTTACCTCTTTAATATTAGTATGTAAAATTAAGCTAGTCTCATCTCACTTCATTTAAATTCACTGCGCAATAGTTTAAAGACACCATTTACACCGCTCTAATCTGTGCCGTGTCCTACCGCTCAGCCACGACTTTGGTCTTACGCGACCTGCGACCAGCGTTTTAACTGTTCATTGCGCGTGATCCCAACTAACCACAGTGCGTTGCGCGTCTCGACCGTGCAATGAACAGATAAAACGCTGGTCGCAGGTCGCTTAAGACCAAAGTCGTGGCCGAGAGGCCTCTCAAAGACTGGCGCGGCCTGGCCGCGGCGGACAATAAAAAACTTGTCATTATCTGTCAAATTTACTATGGTCCGCCATCGCAGGCCGTGCCAGTGTGATGCAGGCTTAACAGTGTGTCAGTTGGGAGGTTATGTCGGTTTGTTGGAAATTACAATGTCATGAACTAATGAAAGTGGAAGTGACAGTTACTTTAAATGATTAAAGAATTGGAGAAATAAGGTAACGGGCCCCAAGTTCGTGCTAGTACGTGATTTCGTTAGTTTTGTTTCTGACGCATATAATAAGCAATCCGAATATTTTTTATTTAAAATATACATTTGTAAAAATTCTCTATCATTTAATCTTTCCAAAAAATCTAATTCTAACATTTTGACGACTATACTAATAGAAATATAACGCTGAAAACTCTCAGTCGGCTGAGAACAGCTGTGCGGTATGCGCGAACTTGTTGTAGACGTAAGGTGCTCGCTCCGACTTCTTAAGGGAATTGAAAGGGAAACGGAAGTCCATTTGAAAAAAATCTTTGAACAGTGCTTTGTGGAGTTCCTTAACAATTGATTTAATAAGAAATAATTGTATATTTAGGTATAGGAGTCCCTTAAAATCGCAATAAATGGAGTCACGAACTAGCGGTCATTATATTTTTCGTGTGGCCCCTATTTCGTGTTACTACCGAATCAAGGACTTTCTAGATACATCCTTGTATCTTTTGTCTTTAAATAATACTTGAGAAATTGTAAATGTAAATCTAAAAAACAGATAATGTATTTAATGAGGTTTTCTATGAGCTAAATTCGGTATATGTTTTGTTCACTAGAATTTCCGTAAAACGAGGTTGAACGTGACCTACATTTACAATTTTAAGGTGAATTCGCATATTTACTTGCAGCTTATTTTTTTTATTGCTCGATTTCTGTCCGTTTTGGTTAATATAAATAGATAACCTATGTGTGACATACTTTCGAAAGGGTGACCCTGTACTATTGGATAAGTTATTTAACCTTACATTCCATAAAAAAATCCTGGAAAAACAACAAAAATCACGGTATTTTAAATTTACCAGAGTTTTACCCAGGCAATATTGACAAAATTCAATAGAAGTATTGAATTTTGTCAATATTCATGATATTACCTACCTCTTCGATAATCTTGTTCAATACCAAATAACAAATGAGGGTGTATATGCATAAATAAAATGTCTCTCCTACTATCAGGTACTCGAAAACTTTATGCCGAAACAGGGGCCACGAACTCACAAACTTAGGAGCAGAGCCAAATTTTTATCACGAAATGGGGTTCAAATAAGAGGTTTACAAATAAATTTATAAAAAATAGATATTGAAACTAAAACTATATAATTATTTCATTAAATAATAGCCAAGATATCAATATTCATCACACAAAAGATTTCAAAGCGATATCATGGTCTTAAAAAAATACGAATTCATAAGAGGCTTAACATGCCAAAACAGTGGACGTTTACCTTAATAGCTACAAAATGTTGTTTCTCTTTATAGAGCAATGCAATTTCGTCGTTCTGGTCCAAAACAACACAAACATAAGTATCTTAGACTATCCATGCCCATAAGTTACAAGTAGAACCAATAACACAGCCAATTCAAAACTACAACTTGAATTTAGAACGGACTGGTAATACGGCTGGATCGCTGCTAGCGGCGGGTGTTGATTGCCGCCCGGCTTAGTGAGACCCAAGTTATCTGGGCACAGGTGGCTACGGGTTCATAAGAATGAGTAGTGTGAGTATGAGTATGAGAATGAATATATTACTGATGAATCACTGCGTAGTAATACCCAATTTATCCGGGCGCAGGTGTGGCGCATAAGCATGCACCCTATGTATGAATATGGCGATGTTATAAATGAATAGCCACAACAATGTGACACAAGTTTTCTGGGCGCAGGCGTCGCTCGGTTCATAGGAACGGGCTGTGTGAGTCTGAGTATGAGAATGAGTATGTTAGAGGTGAATCACTGCAAAGTGAGACCAAAGTTATCTAGATGCAGGATTCGACCGGTTAATAAGAACGCATAGTGTAAGAATGAGTCTGAGGGTGAAGATGTAACAGATAAATCACCGATAACGGCGAGTGTTGATGGCAAGTTATCTGCGCGCAGGTGTCGCGCACCATAGGAACAAGTATTGTGAGTATGAGGATGAGAATGAGTATTACAGATGAGTTGCTGCGTAGTGATGCCCAAGTTTCCCGGACGCAGGTTTCACCCAATTCATAAGAACGAGTTGTGTGAGTATGAGATAAATCACTGCAAAGTGATGCCTAAGCTATCACGTACTAGTCGCTCGGTTTATAAGAACGGGTCGTGTGAGTATGAAAATGAGGGTGTTATGACTGAGGTAATTTATGAAATTTATTTTAGTCACGATTTTCTCGTTGGTGACTTCTTACCTCTTTATAGGACCAAAACATTGATAAGAACAGATGGCAATTATTTCTATAACAAAATAAAATAAAATAAATGTAGTAGGTAAATACATAATCAAGATCATTATACCATTATTTTCATTTTGTTATTTGTAATGAATACAAATATCTCAATACTCAGTCAGTGGTTTGGGTTCAAATACGAGTAAAAATGTATCCTATCCTATACTATCTATAATGCAATGAAAATGAAATTTAAATAGGTGATTTATTCCAGAATAAGTCCATAATTAGCAAATACATCACAAAAAACAAATAAAATAGATTATATATTATATATTAGATTAAATGATACGAAATTACATCATCATTATCATTATATATTTGTTATCATGTCCACTAAGACGTCTCTAACGATGTCGATGAAATTGATGTGCAAAAAATCTAGTTAGGTCTCATATCTGGGAAAAATCATTTTCTCTTGGAAAAGCACGATAAAACCCGAGCCCAGCTCGGCCGCTCAGATACTCTTTATAATGTTAACAATCTACGGTAATCAAATTTATCACATCATATACCCTCGCATCAAAAGGACTCCAAGCACAGATTGCAAAAATACTCAAATATAATAACACACTCAACCGTCCCTACTCTACCCCTTATTTATACAAACCATACGCCCGATTATCCGTGCCGACACTTACCCAAATTACGTGTCGTCAAACATACCCGGGTACGGTGTACCCGGGTATTGACCCAAATGAAGTTAGGCCTTTTGGTAGCCATTAATAAATTGTTTTAATTAGTTTCGGCCGGTTCGATATGTAAGTTAAGCGGTTGTTACACGATACAATTTGCGCGGGTTTGGCCTGATTTAGGGGAAATTACAAACAATTATTCCATGTGTATAATCAGAGAGTACCTACCTAATCAGCGGCCTATATCACGAAACTTCAAGTTATAATTTTACAAGGCTAAACTGGTGAAACGGAGGTGCTTGACCAATGAAAACAGGCCTTTTAGTCAGTGTGAAATGGGTGCCAGTAGTAACAATGGTAAAAAAATGTTTTCTCTACAGAAAGAGGTTTACTCGATGATATCCCAGCACGGTTAGCACAAAAAGGCTCGCAAGCTCTCTCTATTTTACTCGCACTATACGTCTCTTTCTACGTTTTCTAATAAGAGAAAGACGGATAGTGCGAGAAAAATCGAGAAAGTTCGCGCGCCGCCTGATGCTAACCGTGCAGTGTATGTGTGTGTTTTTTAATCGTTTCGTACATGTTTCTCAGTTTACCTACATTCGCTCAGTTGTGAATAGTTTAGCTGGAAGAAATCCCTCATAGGGATAAGCTCGCCTTTGTACATGTTCTTGTAATAATTGTTCTGTTGTTGTGTTCTGTTGCATGTACAATAAATAATTGACATACATTTATTTATTTATTTTATTTAAATATATTTAAACAGCATTACAGATTTTCTTAAATCTAATACACTGTCAAACGAAATATAAAATTAAAGGAACTAAACAATACAATAAAAATAATCAACTGATAACACTAGAGGGCCTATCATCCTTCATCTCGAAAACTTTAGGCACTCCCTACACACAGCCATCCATCGCCACGCAAGCAGATTGCACTCGGGTGTGGACACCAACAGGGCATTCAGCAGCGTCAGCGCACGGAGGTGCGGCGAGTTCCCGTGCGACACAGTGCAAGCCGGGGGCACTGCCAACAGCGGGAGCGTCCGAGGTCTAAGAGCCAGAGTGGGACTTCTGGAACGTGCAACCTCACAAATTGCTCCACTAGTGCTAGACAATCTGACTCTACATACCTACATAAGAAAAGCTGTACCTAATTATTTCATTGCAGCTATTGTAATAATACTAATAATACATAGTTAATTCATTATTGTGCTGCATGACTAAATAGCTCCGTTAACTTCCAAGTTACCTCATACAAAATTGCCTAATAAATAATTTACGATACAACGTATCCATTGTGGAGGAAGGCAGTGGCAAATTGCATACATAAGTTGCTAAGTAAATTACTAAGTGCGATGCACTTTCTAATAGTTGCGCTTTCGAAGACGAAAGCAGAATATATGTATATATACATATACCTTAGTACTAAAGTGCGGCTGCCGTGTATGAATAATTTAGTGCAATGACTTGCCAAATTACCTCAATCTTGTAATATATTTAGACGAAGTTACAGTGAAATCGCCCAAATTTAGGAGAGCTCCTAAATTTAGGCGGTTTAAAGTAAACTAAGTACCAAACCAACACGCGTTACGACATATTAACTACTAGCTCCTGCCAGTGACTACGTCCTCGTGGAACTCATTTATATCGCAGGTCCATACAAACTTTCACCCCCCATTTTCCATACAAACTTTCACCCCCCGATTTCGATTACCGGCATAAAAACTATCCTTTGTCCCAGATTCAAAATACCTATCTCCATACCAAATTTCATCTTAATCGGTTCAGCGGTTTAAGCATGAACAGTAGGTCAATCACGTAACGCATTGTACGCGCGTCTGACAGTAAAATCACAATCTAACTGTCATTTTTCCATATAAAATTGACATTTAGACCTTACAGACGCGCGTAAGAAAAGTTACGTGATTGACCCACAGGTAACAGACAGACAGACATGCACATGTCATTCGCATTATAATAATAATATGGATATTTTTTGTTGATGAAAATAACAGTTTTATTATATTCGAATGCTTGTTTGAAAACCTATTTAACTACCCAGCTGGTCACATATCGTTTACTTTTGACGTGTTGATCTATAAGATAATTTAATAACTACAATTTAGAAAAGATTTTACCTCCGACATTTTCATTTCAAAGTTCAATGTCTCAAAAACGGCTGCACCGATTTTGTTTTGAGTATGGGCGTTCCGATGACGTAACACACGAAATCGAACGTAGGTTATTTAGTGATGAATGCATTTATTTATTTTATTGTGATATTAGTCATTATAATTTTAATTTTATTTTTGATTTTACTATTGACATTGATACAAAATTTAATAAACTATTTAACATTTTGACATACTACATTGATATTCATTTTCCAATTAAAAAAAATAAATGTAATAATAAAAAGAAAACATTGCCATGGGTAACTGATGAAATAATGGAGTACATGAGTAAACACAGGGACCTCCATGAAATCCAGCGTCAATATCCCGGCAACCCGATTACATCTGAATGTATTGACAAGTATTTTAACTTAATTAAATCCACAACGCTGCGCGCTAGGCAATACCATATCAAACATAGGATAGGCGAAAGCAGAAATCCCTCCAAGGAGATTTGGAAAGTGGTAAATGAGGAGATAGGTGCAAAAAATAAATCTCAATCTATCTGCCTCAATGACTCCTCGCAAACAAAAATACCACCGAGCGAAGTTCCAGATGAGTTTAACTCGCATTTCCTAAATATAGGTTTAAAAAATGCCATCAACACAAATCCCGCTTTAAGTAGGCGCTATCTATGTAGTTACCTACATGACCTTGACGTAACGACGATGACCTTGCCGACTGTTACAAGTGACATGCTAAATAAGGTGATTCGAAAAATGTTAAAAACACGCGCAACTGTAGATACTTATGACATTTCACTCAATATTTTATTATGTATATGGCCAATTATTTCTGACATTTTAATCGTACTTATTAATATTATTTTTGATACAGGTGTATACCCAGAAGTGTTAAAGTGTACCAGAGTGTGCCCAGTGTATAAGGGAAAGGGTGACAAGTGCGATGTCAACAATTACAGACCAATAACAATAGTCCCCACAATTTCTAAAATTGTGGAGTCCATCCTCTCATCGCATTTAATGGCCCACCTAGAGAACAATGACCTACTGACTGACCGCCAATTCGCTTATCGGCAAAATATGTCCACAACAACTGCTGCGCTCAAAATATTTGACTGCATTGTTTCCGGTCTGGATGACAAATGCAAGATGGCGGGTATATTTTGTGACTTGTCCAAGGCTTTTCATGTGATTGATCATGACTTGCTTTTGGACAAGTTACATCATTACGGGATACGAAACTTAAGCCACAAATTGTTTACATCATTTTTGTCCGACCGGAAGCAAGTAGTTAAAATATCTGCGAGCGGAAAACGACTGAAGTCCAGTGCTGGCAGCGTGAATGTAGGAATCCCTCAAGGTTCGGCGTTAGGAAATTCCCTTTTCCTAACGTTTATGAACGACCTTCCCGCTGCCATCACAGCTGGTCTCTCTGTCCTATTCGCGGACGACACCACAGTGGTTGTCAGCGCGCGCACTTCTGAACAGCTTGGAGAGAAGATACATGACGGCTGTGATCAACTAAAGAGGTGGTTTGCTACCAACGGCTTACTCTTAAATATAACAAAATCCAACGTCATGGTCTTCTCGGGGCGCCAAATTGCGATTCCTCCGTGCGTAGCAAACAGCCCGATGCCGATAAGTGATAAATGTAGGTTCCTAGGCTTCACTCTGGACTCCCACCTTAACTGGAAGTGCCATGTAGACAAACTATGTGATAGATTGAGTAGTGCAGTCTTTGCTCTGCGTAAACTAAAACCTATGGTATCAGACGATGCCGTGAAGCAGGTGCATTTTGCTGATTTTCATTCGCTGATGTCCTACGGTACGCTCATTTGGGGAAACTCAACGGATGCCAACAGAGTGCTGCTTATGCAGAAACGTGCTGTACGTGAGATGATTGGCGCAAAATCGAGGACTTCGTGTAGAGGCCACTTCACAACGCACGGTATTATGACGCACTACTCACTCTATATATTCGAAATTATAATGTTTGTAAGGAATCGTTTTTCCTCTTTCCATACCGTAAACGTGATTGGCAAAACACTCCGCCGCACTGGGCGTTTGAGAACAGTTCCCCGTCGCATGGCACTTGCAGAAAAGAACCCGCGTGTCATTGGGCCTACCTACTACGAGCGACTACCCGCTGATCTTAGACTTGAACCATCTGACGAAGCATTTAGACGCCGCCTGAAATACCTTTTATTGGAAAATCCATTATACTCAGTTAAAGAGTATATGGATCTTAATCTGACATGTTAAATTATTATTTTTACCTATTTACATTTGTTTTAATATGATTTGACATTAAATATCACCTATGTTCTAAATGCATATACATACATATTGTAAATTTAACGACGATACCTAGTGGTTGACATATTTGTTCTTTTGATTTTGTTTTATTTTTATATTTACTCGTTATTGAGTAAATTTGTTGACATTGTATTAATTTAATATTATATCTTTATTTTTTCTTTGTTTTGACGATCGTGATAAATATTCTTATTTTTTTGACATGAAAGCATATTTGTAATGTAATTTTTTATCATGAAATAAATAATCTAATCTAATCTTATCTTATCTGTTGAAACGTAGCTAAGAACTATCTCGATCACATCAGCTTTCGGATGTGAAAACCGCATTCAAATCGGTCCATTCGTTTAGGAGCAACGATGCCACAGACAGACACACACACAGACACACAGACACGTCAAACTTATAACACCCCTCTTTTTGCGTCGGGGGTTAAAAATAAAGATTATTGGCTGTCACCGACCATAGCATGCAAAGTTGCCGGAAGAATGTCAGACGTGAAAAACACTTGACTCGCATGCAATATAGCTTGTCCCGGAGAAGGTGCGACCCTTCTCATTCGCAGGCCTGCACAGACTACAACCAAAGGTGCAGTACCTCTGCGAAAAATAATATTTACATTAAAGGACATGTTTGGCAGGGTATATAGGACTCGAGGACGGATCTATGCATTCGGTGGTCACAGTAACATCTGCAACAAAAGCCTCACAAGTAGTGTAAGGTCTAGCAGGGATGCGTCAATGGGGTAAATGCGTCTTTTGAAGATATCTTCGAAACGCAACATTTAAGAACTATTGCAGCCCTCGATGTTCAGAGTATGGTTACCAAACATTCAATTTAGACGACTGTAATAGTTCTAAAATTTTCAGTTTCGGAAATAGTTTTAGAAAGCGCAACTCAAGCCCTTTCATATGATACCCAACTTGATCTATTAAATAGACATTGATTGTTTAACCCCCCTCATGACGACTCATTTACACAGAAAATAAAAATGTATATTTAAATTTTTCACTCTCCATACACGACAGTTATTCAAAATTTCAAATTGATAACTCATTCAGATATTAAGGAAGCCTTATCACCGCAGACTCAAGATGCACACCAGATGCACACCAGATATAAAGACCAGAATAGCAATGGCAAAACTAGCTTTCCACAGAAAAAAAACATATATTTACTTCAAAAATATCGAAAGTAACGAAAATAAAATTTATTAAATCATACTTATGGAGCATAGCATTGTACGGAAGTGAAACTTGGACCTTGACCCAGGAAGATGCGGAGATATTAGAAGCGTTTGAGATGTGGTGTTGGAGGCGAATGGAGAAAATTAGCTGGAGAGAGAAAGTAACCAATGAAGACGTGCTGAATAGAGTGGGGCAAACCAGGCAGTTAGTGAGGAACTTAGAAAATAGAAGAGGGAAGATGAAATGGCACCTCATACGACATGACAACTTCATCTATACATCTATACATATAATAAAGCTGAAGAGGGTCGAAAGTCTGTACATGGAAGATAATCGAAAAAAAATTGATTAGGGATACTTAAAATCGATAACAGAACACGTTCCAACAGTTTTTAGAATTTATGTCTGTTTGTCTGTTTATCTGTTTTTCTGTTTATCTGTTTGTCTGTTTATGTGACCGCGCATCACGTGAAAACGGCTTAACCGATTTAGATGAAATTTGGTATGGAGATAGTTTGAGTGCTAGGGAAGGACATAGGGTAGTTTTTATCCCGAAAATAAACCCCTAAGGGGATGAAATGGGGGGTGGAAGTTTGTATGGAGCTACTTAAACCGCTGCACCGATTTGGATGAAATTTGGTATATAAATAGTTCGAGTCCCTAGGAAGGTTAAAGGATAGGTTTTATCCCGGAAATCTTCCCCTTAGGGGGTTAAACGTGGGGGTGAAAATTTGGATGTAATCCATTTTGATAAAATTTGGGTTAGAGTTAATTTAAGTTCTGGGAAAGGACATTGGATAGTTTTTATCCCGGAAATCTGCCCATAAGGGGGTGTAGTGGGGGGTGAAATTTTGGATGGACTCCGTTTAGATCAAATTTGGTATAAAGATAGTTTGAGTCCCGGAGAATGACAACGGATACTTTGAATCCCGAAAATCATCTCCTAAGGGGATGGAATATAGGTGAAAATGTGGATAAATCCCATATTTAGTTAAAATTTGGTAAAGAGATAGAAGGAGTCCCAGGGTAGGACAATACATAGTTTTTATCCTGAAAAATCATCTCCGGAGGGGGTGAAATGAGGAGGGAAAATTTGGATAGAACCCATTTAGATGAAATTTGGTATGGAGATAGTTAGTCCTGGGGAAGGACCTAAAATTATTTTTAGTCCAGAAATCATCTCCTAAGGGGGTGATATGGGGGATGAAAATTTGGATGGAACCCATTTACGGTATAGCGAGTTGGAGTTCTGGGGAAGCACATAGGATAGTTTTATCCCGAAAATCACCCCCTAAAGGGATGAAAATTTGGATGTGATGTGACCTTTTTAAATGAAATTTGGTTAATTTAATTTAATTCAAATTATTTATTTCAGACTAAGTCCATATTATCATGTTAGTAACAATAAAAACTTATAAAACTTAAGTTAACAGTTAAGAGATAGTTTGAGTGCTGGGAAATGACATATGATAATTTTTGTTTTTGAATTCATCCCTTAAGGGGGTGAAATGGGGGGTAAAAATTTGGATGGAAACCATTTCGATGGAATTTGGTATAGAGATGGTTTGAGTCCTGGGCAAGGACATAGCGTAGTTTTAATTCCGGAAATCATCCTCTAAGCCTTAGAGGATGATTGAATTTAAACCACCATTTCACCCCCTTAGAGTCTAAGGTAATGGTGGTTTAAATTTGGATGGAACCCATTAGGGTGAAATTTGGTGCCTATAGAGATAGTTTTACTCGCGTAGAAGAACAACAAATAGCTTTTGTCCCGAAAAAAATCCTCCAAGGGCATAAAATAGGGGGTGAAAATTTGGATGTACCCTATTTGGATGAAATTTGGTATAGAGATAGTTTGGGGTTCCGAAAAAGGATAATGCATAGTTTATGGAACTCATTTAGTTGAAATCTGGTTAAGAGATAATTTGAGTCCTGGGAAAGGACATCTGATAGTTTTATTCTGGATATAATTCCCTAAGGGGGTGAAATGGGGGTGAAAATTTAGTAAAGCGATAGCTGGGAGTCCTGGGGAAGGACAAAGGATAGTTTTATCCCGAAAATCCTCCCCTAAGGGGTAAAAATTTGGATGTGAGTGACCCATTTAGATGAAATTTGGTTAACAGATAGTTTGAGTTCCGGAAAAGGACATAGGATAGTTTTTATCCCGGAAATGATCTCTTAAGGGGGTGAAATGGGGGTTGAATATTTGTATGAAGCTACTATACAACCCATTTAGATAAAACTTTGTATAGAGGTAGTTAGTAGGCGCGGCGTCGGTAGGCACAAGGTAGACTGATGACCTGGTAAAGGTCGCGGGAGTCCGCTGGATGCGGGTGGCGCAGGATTGGTCACTTTGGAACTCTTTGGGGGAGACCTATGTCCAGCAGTGGACGTCTTTCGGCTGATATGATGATGATGATAAATGATAATAATGATAAAGATAGTTTGAGTCTCGGGTAAGGACATATGATAGTTTTTATATCGGAAATCTACCCCTAAAAGGGAAATGGAGGGTGAAAGTTTGTATCGAGCTACGATATAAACGAGTTCTACGCGGACGAAGTCGCGGGCAAAAGCTAGTATAGATTGACTTTTTGACACGGGTTTCACTTTGTCATTCTATTCAGCCTATACCTAAGTCAATACGTCAGAAATAAAGGATAGACCAGTGCAAAGTAATGTTTTAAATAATTGTAAGTATAAAGCGCGATTCTGTAAAATCCTATAGACCTTATGATATAGATAATACCCATAAAAAACATTCCATGTAAAACATACGCCAAGTCTCGAAACTCTTCCACCGTAAAAAGTTGTGAGATATTTAGTAGAGCCAAGTCAGGCATTCTTAAAAAAATATATACGTTCCTAAAAAAAAAAAAACATTTGTCTAACTGGGAAATCACACAACTTTACTGCATTTATTAATTTTTGCATACCTAAAACATTCTGTGATTGCCAAGTCACAAAATTGTATTTAGCAAGCAAATAAAAAATTATATGAACGCCTGACTTGGCTCTACGAAATATCTCACAACTTTTTATGGTGGAAGAGTTTCGAGACTTGGTTTATTTTTACATGGAATTTTTTTATGGGATATCTCTTCTTTTTGTAGGTTATTGTGTTATCAATACAATACTTACAAATTATGAATGCCGCTGGGAATAATATTTTTGCATAGATTGTATGAAAATGTTATTTTACCAACCGCAAATAACGCTTGTATAGTTTTCTAGTGCATTGTGCATCTAACACGGCTATCTAAGCAACGGTAGCCTAGTGGTTCTTCAGGCATGCGGCTGTCAAGCGGCGGTCGTGGGTTCGAATCCCGGCTCGTACCAATGAGTTCTTCGGAACTTATGAACGGAATTACCGTTAGCTTTTCGGTGAAGGAAAACATCGTGAGGAAACCGGTCTAATCCCAATAAGGTCTAGTTTTCCCTCTGGGTTGGAAGGTCAGATGGCAGTCGCTTTCGTAAAACTAGTGCCTATGCCAAATCTTGGGATTAGGTGTCAAAGCGGACCCCGGGCTCCTTTAGGGGCACAACCGGGAATAATAACGCTAAGGAGGATGATGATGTGCATCTAACACTAACCACATGCAAACACATAGTATAGTGTACTGTATCTACCTTGTTATTACTATTTGCAGTACCTAACTCCTAAAGTAACTTTGTAATCGCATGTATTTGTATAGGATTACAAACTCATGGGGATTACTTATGTGGTTTGTATATCTCTGAAATGAGACTGAAATTGCAATACTTTTAGGTTTTTTATGAATTGGTAGGCTAAAAACTAATTATGTTTCAAAGGAGCTTTCGGGTCTGCTACAAGTACCTTAGAATTATGTTGATCATTATCATTGAGTGAGTATGTCAGTGACAAAACTAAGGAACTTTGACGGACAATAGTTCTTAAACTAATAGTTCAAATTGAATGCTGTTGAGAGTTAGTACATATAAGCCATATAACATATTATGCCCTACATGTTACTGAACACAAAATTACAGGATGTTGAAAATGGCCTGAATGGCTTCAAGAAAAGTATGGTACGGCCGTGCCTCTTTGTTTTGCTCGACTTGGCGGGGTCTCTACCGTGCCCAACCAACCAACAATACCAACCAATTCAAAATATAAATTCCACCTATATGCAGGAACATATTTACCTATACATACTACCTGCACGGTGAGAAACCTGAATTGCAGCCTCTTTAAAATTTACGGCAAAACTTCACCACTTCATTGTCCCACTTACAAAGTTCCGGACATAAAATGCCGATTGAGACCAAAAAGTGCTTTCGGGGAACCAAATTGATGTTAAACTTGGGTGTTTATGGGACCCATACAGTGGCAATCAGATAATTTAAATAGCTTAACTTGTGAAATGTAAGAATAATGTTTATTTTATAACGTAGATGACAAATAAACGTGTATATTAAATATGTATTAGATGTTTTTTTTAACTAACATCATTAACACCAAATAATAATATTTACTGTAAATACACCACTCACTTAACATTTACATGCTTCTATGTCTGACGCAATAAAGTTTTTGTCTTCCCGTCTTTAGAGTTTAGGTATCCACTAAATGACGTGACAATGAAGAAAAATCCTCCTAATTTAACCTACCTACTGCTGTAAAATAAAGTGCCCATGTCATACACTAGTACAACGTCAAGAACTAGGACGTTTACCTTATATTAATAAACTAGCGACCCGCCCCGGCTTCGCACGGGTTTATATTTATAATACATGCATATATGGTTTCCTCTTGAATCACTCTATCTATTAAAAAAAACCGCATCAAAATCCGTTGCGTAGTTTTAAAGATCTAAGCATACTTAAGGATAGACAGACAGACAGACAGCGGGAAGCGACTTTGTTTTATACTATGTATTGATATAATACGCTCGACTCTTCAGACCAGACCATTTCCACTCGATTTTAATAGGTATAAAATATCAAATATGTAATTAAAGCGCAAAAATGTCGACATAGTTTGAGCAATAATCGCTAAAATTGCCATTATATTACGAATTTTCGGGGAAATTTCATTAAAACCTGCACGGCATTGTAATCACTCTGAAAATAATAGCCACAGGTGAGCGGCTCGTGTTATTATTTTGTACTGGCAACACAAGCGCTTTGAAACAAAATTCCAATTAGACCCAGTTCCGCCAACATTACCAAACGGAACTCGCAATAACCAGAGTTGCCATGTGCAAACTAGCAAAATAGCCTATTATAGTTCGTTATAGCGTCCTATAAAAGACAAGTTCGTGGGGATTTGTAAGTTTTCAGGGAATCAGGACGACGGGAAATCTGGTAACTGGACAAGTTTCGTTAAACGATGATAACTAGTTGGATAATATCCGAAAGATTGGCGCCAAGTTTACGGGATTCCAAAGTTCGAGTAGACCGTTTTGATAGCGACACAGATAAGCGAAAATGTTTCTTGTTTAACACATCCTCTGCAGGGGTAGAGAATTTCTATGAAAGTGGACGAATTAATGGTAAAACTTCGGACCTAAGTAAAATAATACGTCTATTTGGTTTACATTATCATTGGATTTATTTAATGAAGCGCAAGCGAAAATACAGTTATCTTTTTAACATTATAATTACCCGAGTATAAATTTTTCTTTCATTTGCATTATATCTTTATTAACCGTTTCATTTGTAAACATCAAGTTAATTAATTCAGCTTATTCATTGCCATTAATCCCATTATCATTCATACAATAAGTAATTAAATGTAATGATTCCGTTTAAATTTCCAATCCGATTACAATAATCAATAACGAGGACGTCGCATGATGGCGACTTTATTAAAATATTTTTCATCTTTCATACTCGTACTCTGAAAGTAACTAGATCATTGTTTATTTAAACAGCGGATTGAAAGTGATGCATGTCACCTCTAGGTCTGAAAAGTAATAAAAAAAAGCTATGGTAAAACAGCCACAGTTTCATAAAATTGTATTGATTTTTTAAACGTTGATAATTATTATCATGCGTCTTTTTAGGGTTCCGTACTCAAAGAGTAATACGGCTCCCTATTACTAAGACTCAGCTGTCCGTCCGTCCGTCCGTCTGTCTGTCACCATGCTGTATATCACTGATACCGTGATAGTTCCAGCTGAAATTTTTCACAGATGATATTTTTTTTTTTTTTTTTTTTATTACATATATAAAAGAAAATACATTTGGTTAAATCTAACAGTGTCGTTAAACCCTATCGGGTTTGTATCGACACAGCAATTCGTGAACAGTAATAAGATTCGATCTTAGTAATTAATGTATACAGGAAGGTAGCACTAAATAAGCGTAGCTTAGGTACGATAATTCCCACCCGGGTAAAAACACCGTTTCTCATGCCAATATGTAAGCGATTCGCAACCTGTTAGGCATTTCCTTTCAACTCATTCCAGTTTGACCAATCGTAAGTCTTATATTGCCGCTTTATGTTGCCGCTATAACAACAAATACTAAAAACATGGAATAAAATAGTTTTTTATAGATAATGGTACGAAACCCCTCGTGCGCGAGTCCGACTCGCACTTGGCCGGTTTTTTATTCATATTCTAGAATAGGTGGCTTTCAATTCAACCCTCGTCGGTTAACAATCTATACTATAACGTCTATAACATTTCAAGTGTTGCTCATAGATATTTACTTATGCCTGAGTAACAGTTGAACATTTGTCACCAATCAGTTTCTATTTCAATATCAATTACTTAAAATTCTACCAAAAACCCTACATAAGTGATCCCACCAAACAGCAAAACGTGAAGAAAAAACAAAAAAAATCCGTGGTTTTCCAAACAAGCGTAAAACAAAGGCTCAAAAGCTCGCTAAGCGAAACTTTCGGCTTGTCCGACTGCTATTACTTAGGTTAGTCCAAGGAAAACTAGCATGTTTTCCCGAGCTCATCGCCAAAACAAAACCAGTATAAGTCGAAACTACAATTACCCAAGGTTTTTACGAGTCTACGGGTCAGCTTATACTGGACATTGGCAAAACATTTAGCGAATAGGCACACTAAGTTAGTCCGCAATAAAGAATATGGGGCGCAATATGTCTCAGCGGGTGTCCATGTGATGGAGGCGATGGAGCGCGATTAAGTGTAATAATGCGGTGACAGATTATAAATAATGGGATTGAGCCCATGTTGTGGGAGTCGCGCAAGGTAACATTTGGAGCCGCTAGTTAATATTGGTTGTAGTAGTGTAGTACACCGTTGAATGTAGAATGTTGTGCAAACGCGCTTGTTCAAAACTAGTGGCTATGTCTATGTGGGCTGTAGAAATCGCTTGCCTATCTGATTTTTTAGGGTTCCGTACTCATGGAGTAAAACGGGACCCTATTACTTAGACTCCGCTGTCCGTCTGTCTGTATGTCTGTCTGTCTGTCACCAGGCTAAATCTCAACAACCGTGATAGTAAGACAGTTGAAATTTTCACAGATGATGTATTTCTGTTGCCGCTATAACAACAAATACTAAAAAACTGAATAAATATTTTTTTTTACAATCTTACACAAATCGGCTTAGTCCCAGACTAAGCAAAGCTTGTACTATGGGTACTAGACGACGATAAACCTACTTATATCGGTTTATAGAAATTTATTTCTCATAAGAATTTTTACAATTCACTTACATGAGAATTAAAGTACTTAAGTTAACATTGTTATGGTGAGCGTATGTGTGTTACATTTATAAAAATAGTATCTTAAATCTGATTTTCATAACATTCAATTTGATTCATACATAATCCCCCAAAATGAAATAAACATTAATAATTTTCGATTGTTAGAATATAGATAAATAAATACTTAAATACATAGAAAACATTCATGACTCAGGAACAAATATTTGTGCTCATCACACAAATAAATGCCCTTACCAGGATTTGAACCCGGGAACTCCGGTGACTCTGCCGGCCGGGAACTCCGGCCGGCAGAGTCACCACCAACTAGTCTACAGGAGGCTGCCATACAACAAACGTGATTTTATTGCCGTTTTTATAGATAATGGTACGGAACCCTTCGTGCGCGAGTCTGACTCGCACTTGGCCGGTTTTTTTTTTTCGGAAGACTGAATTGTCAAAAGGATTCTATATATAGGTAGGTATATAATTATAACCTGCTCACAAAATTTTACAAGAATCGGTTGAGAAATGCGACCTGTACAGGAGAATAGCCGGGCAGGTTCCGGACATTAATAGGAAAGAATTTTGGCTCAAGCTGAAGCATAGGTCATACTTCGCTCACTCATTCAAAAAGAAACGAAGTGTTCTAACAATGGAGTGGAGGCAAGAGGGTTTGTAAAAGAAATCTAAATTTCTTTTCTGATCTTGTTTCATGTAATTCATAGGCATAGGTATTAAATTCTGTCGCCGAATTACGCTGCTTGGTTCCGCCTGTATGCGGCGAGCCTAAGTCACTGAAAAGCTTTCTAGGGCAGTATACATATCTGTACGATGTGAAAACCATTAACAACCTTACATAACGCTGTATATAACATTCATAACCCGCTTTCGATTCCAGATATTTGGCAAATTGCCCATCAGATATACATTTTATTACACAACTTGGCGTACCCGATGCAATGGGTTCTACGAAAGATACGATCAGTAGACGTAGCGCTATTCAAACCTGAACATAAAACATCCTTTCTCTGTTACTCTTTACTTGTGAAAGGTGAGAGGAAGGGAGATGATATGATAGTTTATTTAAATATCATTTTGTCGGAATGTGTCCTTACTGATCCCTTTGAGTTTTAATGTTTGGTGCGATAGTTAGAAATTGCCGCGCAAGGTACGAGGCTTTGAGTCACAACAGAGCAGCTAGTTTATTGTAATTTCATGCCTTTGGGAGTACAGAACTAGCCAAGAAACTATCTATATTAATATAGTACTGTGGTCCGTTTTACAAAGGTTCAAGTAACAAGCCTAAATTTGGCAAAATTTGCTTGGCAACCGACTGGCCACTTGACCAATGTTGCCAATGGTACCTAATCTATCGCAATCACTTTTCATTTTCCAACTGTATCGTTGGTCCAAATTTTCATTTCGGCAAACCCAATAATAATAAACCCAAAAGCTCTTTAAAAAAAGAAGCGGGTTGTGTCGGAGTTACAACCGTAAATTAAGTTTAAGTGGATACTTCTTTGTTGGCTATGGATACCTGAATGAATTCACTAAAATCTGTATAAGTACAAATAAATCGGTATATATGGCAACATTGACTGACGTAGCTCATTTGACTCGCGATACATTGAAAATGGCGGTCATGTCAGCATTATTTTCATGTCCGCCACATAAACTAAATAACATTTTGTGATTAACAACTAATGGCAAATAATGAAGGATTAAAACATGTAACAAACAAATATGTGACATCAGATTAGGCTTCTCTACAAAAATATATTCCGGAAGTCACGTGATACATTTTGAACTGTACCCCTATACAAGAACGCGAGTAAAGAAGTGTCCACTTCAAAATACTTGTCGCGTATGTTGGTTTGATAATCATCCTGAAAAAAAAACGGCTTTTAGGACAAATGAAAATTCGGACGAACGATACAGTTGGGAAACATTTTTTAGTGATTCAGAAGGTATCCGTTGCCAGTTTATACTTCTTAAATTGTAACAAGTCATGAACCGGGGCCACGAGTATACATACCTCTAATGTATTTAAATTATTGTGTTTCACGGGTCTAACGCGAGCAAGTTGTCAACGGAGATCCATATCCCCGCACCTATGTGCATATGCATTGTATTTCAATACCTACTTACCCTCCAAAAGTCAATAAAAATATGGACACATAATGTGCCAATTTGCCTGAGGCATTGTCAGTAAGCTTTATAAACCAGTATTCTGAAGCGTTTTACAAAGCCACTCAGCCAGCCCATTTCCTAAACCAATCGAAACTAATTTCCTGGTCCGGATTAACTTGGTACATTATTTGAACGAGGATTTCTGCTACAATATTGAGCGGATATTTAGTCAGTATACTGTCGAATTGTGGGGGATAATAATTACAGTGTTGCAATATTAATTTGAGACCTCACTGAATCTTTGCTGTCAATTGCGTAAGAAGAAACTTGGGTTCGATTTTGGAACTGATTTGTGAAGTGAAGATTACGTATAGGTATCGGCAACAGAGTTGAGGTCATGCACACAACAACATGTCATTAATTGTTATGAAATGACAATGGGATTTTGAAATTAGTGTTCTTTTTTCGTACCGATACCAATAGCAACAAACTGTACGTAAACTTTAAAAGTTTCTTCGAGGTATTCAGTTTAAATTGCTTTTAGAAAAATATTTGATATTAATGAACCATTATAATTTTATTCACGCGATAATAAACGCAAAATTCCGTTTAATAGTACATTATTGCAGAGGCCGGGAAATTGCAATTCGCGGATAAGTTGATTTTGTCGGATGAAGCGAGCGAAGCGAAGCTGAATCCGACAATAGAGACAAATCCACGAATTGCCGTTCCTGCCGAGGCATATATAGTGCTTTTCTCCAAAAATGCGAGGAAATCAAATAATATTTTCAATAATCTTAAAACAGCGAGTATATCAATAACCTATCAAGTTCCCACCCAACTTATTTTTTTTAAGTATGTACACGGCATGACTCGTAGTGCCAGTTTCAATTTACATACTAAATTAATTAAAAACATTAGAATCGATCACAGTTTAAAATGTTTACTTATTAAAGATTAAACGGGATTGAAATCTAAACGTATTTAAAGTTCGTTATGAATTTTATATCGTTATAGTACATTACTTACCTAGGGCGGTTAAACAAAGAATGTCTCAGATCGCAGGTATGTGACGCCCGAGCCGAAGGCAAGGGCGATAAATATGCGCTCTGAGGCTTTCTTTATTACCGCCTGTGGTGAGTACAAAATTTTACGTCTCTATCTGGCCAGGAAGTGGGGTTCTACGCACGCGTAGCGTGCGGTAATTCCTACTTTATGGCCAGGTATGACGTAAAATATTTTTATTTCTTCGTTTCAAACTATTTGAGACATATTTAAGAACGTCACTTCGATCACTTACAAAAGTAAGAGTTTTGTCTATGACTTTAAAAAATACAGAAAACGCGGGAAAACTAGGCACACTACAAACGGGCACAATTTGTCACAACAACTTGCAATAGTTGGAAAGAGACAGACATACATTTCTTTCATTCTAACAATAACAAGTTGTTTTGATAAATTGCTAGGCCTTGAAACGTACGAGCATTTGGATGTTTGCAGTAATTTGCCTTAGTCAATACATATGGTTAAAAGGTAAAAAACTGTACAATAAAGGATTTTCATACATTTTCCTGGCCGCTGAAGCTGTACAATAATGACTTTTAACTTTTTAAATTTGCGCTCGGCAGTAACGAGGAACTTCACGGACAATTTTTGCTACAGTAAGGCAGACATTTCCGAGCATATTGGAGAAAAACAATTTTATTTCAATGAATATGTAGATTATGTAGGTATCCCTGAATGAATGAATATTTTAATCCTAAAAACTTAAGAGAATAATATTTGGATATATTTTTATTAATCGTGCACATGAATCACATTCCCTCATTCGTTCATTCACTACCTTTCTTGTAATTAGTACTCTACGTAGCTGTAAGTGTCATCATTCATCTCAGCTCTCCTGCCGATACCTAGCAATTTGTCATACATATAACCACGTATAACTTACATTCTAAGGGAGATGTTCAACGGGCCGATTTTGTCGGACGGCCAAGCAAGGTCACAGAAAATCTAGTATGGAGTAACCTTGACTTGGTTGGGACGTCCCTTGGAAGCCGTGCTTTCGACGCGTATCCACACGTACCGAATCACGCTGCAGGACTGCATGCAGGCCTGCCGATTTCGCTCTTGTAGCGTCTCCTTAACTGTGGCAAGTTAAGGAGACGCTGCCGTCGTTGTAAAAAAAAAAAGTTGATCTGACAAATTTCCCAAAACGTCACGTAAACCATGACCATAAAACCCATCATGCTAATAGCTGCCGGTCATGTGCCGTGGACGGGAACATCGGGATAGTTTCATGCTACTTTAACGGCCGTTGCCAAACTCACTGAGACTGACAGCAACCTATCGCGGCATATTTTTTTGGTTTCATCATCATCATCATATTAGCCGAAAGACGTCCACTGCTGGACATTGGACATAGGCTTCCCCCAAAGACTGCCACAATGACCGGTCCTGCGCTAGTGCGCCACCCGCATCCAGCGGACTCCCGCAACCTTTACCAGGTCATCAATCCACCTTGTGGGGTTTTTTATGGTATCGTTGAGGATAATGCCAATAAAGTTTATTTCTTCTTCCTTTGTAGTCACCGAGCCTAGAAACAAGATCATAAGAGAAACAACCAAGCAACACTAATACATTTATTTGATTATTACATTTATTACAGTGAAATACCTGATCATATCGTATTGAGTGTAATAAGCTGGACATATTACACTCAATACGAATGTAAGCACAATGGTTGTATTCAATTACATAATTAAACGTATCAATATATATATATATATAAGCGTGATAATACTTAAACCGCCGAGGTACAATATCTCGTCCTTAGATGTTCCCCTGTCGGCTGCTAGAAGGCAGGAGAGCGCTCCCGCCATGCTCCTGCATTTTTATGGTGTAGTTTGACAGCTCCGGATGCACGTTAGCCGTGGTGTTGCCAGGATGATCGGCCAAAACTCCGTGGCGACAACAATCACAATAATATTATATGTTACGCCAAGATACAAACTTATATTTCCAGTTATCGTTAAAAATTGAGAAAATATCAAGTTCATGTATCTTGTATCGACAACATTCCAAATAAATAATACAGCATAGGCAGAATCCCTCCTTTGTGAATACAAGTATCATCTCAAAGGCTGTAACAGAGTTACAAAACTCAAGGTCATCCCATTTCCGCACGCGGTCAGCGTACCCTCCCGGGGCCCGTCGTTGTCGATAGTAATAGCCCCCCTGCGTCTGTCGACCCTCGCAACATGTTACACGTTATGTGTGCTACACACTCCACAACCCGATACTGGGAATCAGTTGACCAACTTTGAGGACCATTCACTCACTTGATTTTATGTATATTTTGCTGTTAAAGCCTAGAATTTAACGGTTACACCTAAGATTTACCAAAATGTGTGACTAAAAGTTCGAAATTAGAGAGAGAGGCAGAAGGTAGGTAATCATCGTTCATTTCGACTTTTACCACTGTTCACTTGGTAATCCACAGAATAGAAGGATAGTAACTAAGTACTTACGTAAATAATCTTCGATTTATTGCACTTGGGGCTTTTGCAGTACCTACAAGTAAGATATACATAACGATACAGCGTTGAACTTAGGTAAAAAACTGGGCTTTCCACACGAAATCATATGTTCCATGTATAGAAACACCTCGTCATGCCTCTTCTTTTTTTAACCCCCGACGGAAAAAGGGGGGTGTTATAAGTTTGACGTGTCTGTGTGTCTGTCTGTCTGTGTGTGTGTGTCTGTCTGTGGCATCGCAATAGCTCCGAAACGAATGGTCCGATTTGAATGCAGTTTTTTATCCGAAAGCTGACGTGATCAAAATGGTTCTTAGCTACGTTTCAACAAAATCAGTTCAGCCATTTTTGAGATATTGAACTTTGAAATGAAAATGTCGGGGTTTTTTTTACTTTGTAGTTATAAATTACCTTCTTAGCACATAGCCTTTATCACACTGGCGGTGCGGCTTGCTTTGGCGGTCAATAGTAAGCTTGACATTAAGTACGAGTAGGCCCTTAAAATTGTTTGTTAGGATGTCTCAAAAAACTGACTAGTATGATAATTAAAAAATTGTTAAAGTTGAACCCGTTTTATTTATACGTAGCGCGAGGGTAAAAAGATAAACATCCATTAAACTTTGAACTGAAAATATGCACTGAGATCAATGATATTTTCATTGTCCGTCGTTCAAATTCAAATTCAAATTCAAATCATTTATTGCACTCATGTTAGTATACAGTTCTTAAATTATATATTACAGTTCTACATGAACCCTGTAAGGGCACAGCAATGAAATAAACAATAATTAAAATAATAATAATAATAACCGGCACATAATTTTCACACCTCTTACACAAACTTAAGAAATATAAAAAAAATTGCGACAAAATATAAAAGATATTAAACAATACTATTAAAAGTTAATATTTCACATCATATAAATTAAATTAAAAAACAAAAAATTTAATTTAAGTTAAGAATGTCACAATAATCAATTAATAATAATTCATAATATCAATCCGTTACAATGACCTACAATTTAGTCCACTCCTAAAACTGATCATTAAAAAAATCGTCTAATGTATAATAAGCTTTCTGCATGAGGTATAATTTTATTGTATTTTTAAATATTTTGTAATTTTCAATGTCTTTAATAGTATTGGGGATTTTATTATAATTTTTTATTGACATGCCATAAGGGCTTGAATGGATAATTTCTAGCGCTGAATTAGGCGTAGCTTGTTTGTTTCTGGGTCGTAAGTTTTGAGGGCGGGAATATTGCGGGAAAAGATTGTAATTATTTTTGACAAATAAACATACTTCTAAAATATACATAGACACTAAAGTCAGAATTTTTAACTTTTTTAAATGTGGTTTACAGCTTACCATGGGATCTATATTAACAAGTATTCTAATGCAACGCTTCTGTAATCTAAAGAGATTAATAATATTCGTACTATTACCCCACAACACAATACCGTATTGTAGGCAGTCGTTGGTGAATTATTCTTAGGTAAACATTTAGAGGGGTTCAAATTAAAGGAAAAATTGAAAAATTTAGGCTCTGAGCCGGATTCGAACCGGCGACCACAGGCATACATGGCCCGTCGCTACTAACCAACTGAGCTATCAGAACAATCTGTCTCAGCCCCTAAATCTTTCAATCATTTCCTTCTTACAATGCCTTTTTCCTTTAATTTGAAGTTTATAAATATCGTTAGCAGGCGTAACTGCATTATACAAAATGAATTTAGAGGGGTGTTGAAAAACCAGCTCTCGATTAAAAATAAAAGCCGAGAATTGTTAAACATACTATTTTAGTAGTAGCCATTTCCTTTTTCCTTAGGGATGGTTGTCGGGGGACAAAGGTCGACGTGGGTGGCTCCGCTGGGATTCTGCTGGTTCGATTAAGTGTAGAGGTATTTAACACAATGGGTTGATTTCTTTCCCCATTTTTACAAGCTTTATATTAACTTGCACTGTTCGTATGTAAGTATGTAAGTAGTCCGTCAAAATTTTTCAGTCACTTCCTGTTATCCAATTGAGCTGAAATTTTGCAAGCATATGTATATTGCATGACAATGCAATATTATGATGACTTGGAGCTGATCTGATGCTGGAGCTGGAAGGTGGCCATAGGAACTCCGCAATAAAACGACACAACCCCATCGAGTTTGGGCTCGTTAGAATCGTCTCGATGAGTTACTTGATGATGGTATGCAGAAAAATACAGTCGGCAGTAAAAGCTTGTACCAAAAATGAATTTTTTGACAGAAACTTATTAAATGTAGGACCTACATTGTAGGTACCTTATGTATTTCATGTAATTCCTTTTAATATTTTACTCAAGCTATAAGATTAAGGGGGTGGCAGCGGGCATCATGTACAGTCAGCCCGGCTAGCACACTAGTGAAATGACGACTTTTATGCACATGTTTTATGTCCACAACCGACGTATAAAATTTTACCGTCATGAGCTAACATTCTGTACTTGTACTACGTAGCTAACATCTACGTAAAATGTGACCATTTATATGTCTTGCACATAAAACTATTTGTTTTACGTCAAATGCTAACATGCTCTTGATTTTGGCACACAAAACGCGACGATATGCATCGTTGATGGACGAAATTTTATGTAGGTCACTTTTTAACACTATGAAAACAATATAATTTTTGTCCTCGTCGATTAAAATATGTGTATTAAGATTTCATAGAGAATACTGCAACGTCACTCTTTTCATCGTTGAATAGTCTTTTACTTCCGAAACAACCGAAATAACTGTTTCGATACGCTCTAGACAACCGAAAAAAAATTGAAAATAGAACTTCGTATTTCAATAATATGTGTCAAGGACTCGGCAAGCTTCGTGGCCTAAACACGGACATCATCAACATTTAAGAGCTTGGCTCTTGTCGGTGGAGTATGCGCCAGTTCTCTCGGTCCTCGGCTAATTTCTTTAGGTCCCGGTAAGACAAGACATTTGCTTTTGCTTTTAGTTGCTGTACAAAGCTTATCCTTGGTCGACCTCTACCCCTTGATCCTTCGATCTTACCTTCTATGATATTTCTAAAGAAAATGTCGTGTCCTATCAAGTGACCTATCATTTTGCCTCGTCTATTTTCAATTGTGTTCAGCAAGTTTCTTTTTTCTCCCATCATTCTCAACACTTCATCATTTGTCATTCTGTCCGTCCAGCTTATTTTCTCCATTCGCCTCCAGAGCCACATTTCAAAAGCTTCAATCCTTTTTCTATCTCTTTGAGTCATTGTCCACGTCTCACACCCGTATAATGCAAGACTCCAGATGTAGACTTTGATCAGTCGTTTTTTGGTCTTTTTGGAAACGTTTGCCCTGAACAGCTGTTTTTTGGCGTTGAACGCAGTTTTGGCCATTGCAATCCTAGATATAATATCGTCTGAACACCTGGAGTCATCAGTAACTAAGCTACCCAAATATCTAAATTTATTTACTTGTTCAATATCTATTCCTCTTATTTTAATGTGTTTCTTTAATTTTTTGAATTTTGATGTAATCAAAGTTTTGGTTTTGGCTGTTGTGCAGGACGGCATAGAATAAACCCGCTATAAACATAAAATTGTCAGTCGCGACCTAACTTGTAATAATCTAGCTTATAAACCTTCTTATAACATAGGCATTGCGCTACTATTGCCTTATGTCATCGGCACCTGAAATAAAGAATAATAGGCCTCACATTTCATTCCTACATAGTAAAAAAGGGTAATATACCGCTGGTTTCCTAAATAACGAGTGGATAACACTAAGTTTCCACTAAGAAATATAGACAGACTAAAGGAACCTAGAGATCCTACTCGCGCGCCAGTCAGGCAACGACTGATGGGCGAGCGAGGGGGGAAACCCGGTATTTATACCTCAGGTGGGGAACGAGGTACGTATATACGGGCGGACACGGAATCCCCGCGTTTCAGATGCATTTTTACGCCGAACGAGCGGGATCTCGTGTAATAATGTATTATAAATAGCATAGAAATAGGTATAAGCACTGTAAATAATGTATTAGAGTAAGATTGAACTGTAATAAATGAACATGTCATTTCGCGCCAAAATTTCCCGCGCAAATCGCTTTCCCGCCAAATATACGGGGCGAAGGGGCGTCCGGCCGAGGTAACTTAATAGTATAAATTGGGCGGCCAGACCCCATGAAATTCAGTACCTACAGTAGCAGCGAAGTGACATTACTTGAAAAAGTAAACAAGCCTTTCAATTCAGAACCCCGACCCGACCAAGTTCCTGCTAAGCCGTAACGACCAACGCCGAAGGTGCAGGATTTCCCTTCAAATTCTACTCAGCCCAGAGCCAGTCATAGGTGCGTCTCGCACATGCTGGTCCTTCGAACCGGATTCTACATAGAGGATGCCCCTTACAAGATCGAAAGCAGGAAAACGCACGTTCGGTCAACTTATCGCAGCGAACATCAGAGAAGCCATGCTGGAAGAAGCAACCACGTCCACGTCGGGAACTGCTACGACTCAAGAAGTTTCGAGGCCCTCGCAGGAGACCTCACGAACGAGCACTCCTGCGACGCCGGCGCCTCGTCCAGACCCACAGCCGAGGTCACCCATAGGGCAGCATCATGATGCCGCGCAGTCACAAACACTGCCTCATGAAAACCCACAGTCAACGCTGCCACCCATAGTCCCGCTGCTGCAGGAGAGCCTACACCCTGCAGCAACACTGCGGCAGGAAACCCCACAGTCAAGCCAGCATCCTGCCGCACGGCCGCCGTCAAAATCGGTGAAAACAACGTCGAGTCATCGCGTCCGCCGTCTCGCACAAGCGCGAGAAGAAGCCCTCCGAATCAAATTGGAGCTCGCGCAAGCGCGCATAGCCGCCATAGAAGCCGAAGACAGCGACGATGACACCGGCACAATATCTACAGTCCAACAAGAACGCCGCATAGATGAATGGCTCGAGACCAGCCAGAGACATGTCCTCGCCATCTCCAATGCACCTTACATCGAAGAACCCGAGCCTGCAACCCCACAGTACGCCGAGCAGGCTCGGGAGAGGAGCCCCGCCGAGGGCGCGGGACAGGGCGCCGCTGCCGTGCGCCCCGCCGTCCCCGCCCCTCCCCCCGCCGGGGGAACCCACGCTCCCGTTTTCGCGCCAACGCCGCCGCGCCCACGCGAAACAGACGCATATCCGCCGCCGTTAATGTATTCACAAGCGAATGCGCAAGAAGATAGCGCCATAGTAATGAAGAATCAACAAAGTGTGAACCTGAGTGAGCTCGCCTCTGCCATCGCCATCGCCGCGCGTGCCGGCCCGAGAGAGTCATCACGCTACCACGCCGAGTTGCCGCCATTCAGCGGCTCGCATCAAGAATGGCTATCATTCAAAGCCGCCTACAACGGAACCACCGCAAATTATAACGAAGTGGATAATATAGCAAGATTAAGAAGATGCCTCAAAGGGAGGGCCAAAGAAGCCGTCGAGAGCCTCCTCATTTACAACGCTCGCGCAGACGAAGTAATGAGAAGCCTAGAAGCCCGCTTCGGCCGCCCAGACGCCATTGCCCTCGCCGAGCTCGAGCGTTTACGCGCCCTACCGCGCCTTAACGACGGGCCGCTCGACATCTGCGTCTTCGCCAGCCGTGTAGCCAACGTCATAGCCACACTCAAGGCTCTTGACCGCGCTCACTATCTACACAGCCCGGAGACGACACGGGCAATGATGGAGAAATTTACGCCCGCCCTACGCTACAGATGGTTCGACTACGCGAATACGCAGAAAAACGACGAGCCTGAGCTAATAAAGATATCAGCCTTCCTGCAACGCGAGGCGGACTACTGCGCACTCTACGCGCAGCCCGAGAACGTCGACGGTGCAAATCCTCATCCTGCAAAGAGGACACACCGAGCCTTCGCGACCACAGACAAGCCTTCACCTAAGTGCGCCGCCTGCAACAACACCGGTCACCCAATAGATAAATGCACTAAGTTTATCGAAAAAGCCGTTGAAGACCGGTGGAAACTAGCCAAAGATCAACGGCTATGTTTCCGATGCCTGCGCTACAAGAACAGGATGCACTCATGCAAGCGCACGAAGTGCGAGCGAGACGGCTGCGAATACTTCCACCACAACTTGCTACATTATCAACGAATCGAAGAAAGAAACGAGGCCGTCACATCGACACGCGCCTCCCGAGAAGCGAGAGCTTATCTAAAAATTATCCCGGTCACAGTCTCTGGACCGGCGGGAGCCGTCGAGACCTACGCCCTCCTCGACGACGGCTCCACGATAACACTTGTACAAGAAGAGCTCGCGAACGACTTAGGCCTGGACGGCCCGACAGTGCCGCTACAAATAGAAGCTATAACGAAAGAAAAAATCGACGCATCGAGATCACGCCGTGTTACGCTCAGCATCCGCGGCACCGACCAACCTTATAGGGTCGGTGCGCATACCATAGACGATCTGAGCCTATCACCACAGTCCGTTAAGAAGGAGGATCTCCGCGAGTGCGCACACTTATGCGACATAGAAGATAGCCTGCGGTACGAGTCAGCGAGACCTAGAGTGTTAATCGGACAAGATAACTGGCATTTACTCGTCAGTAATGAAACACGCCGCGGCCAGCGGCATCAGCCAGCGGCATCCCTAACGCCGCTAGGCTGGGTGCTACACGGTGCACACACACGCATCACAGGCAAACAAGTACATGCGACGCATCGCTTGACCACTATTGAAGAAGCCGAGAAAAATGAAGATTTGAATTTACAACTCAGTGAATATTTCGCGCTCGAAAACCTACTTATCGAGCCGAAGTTACCCCAGTCAAGCCCGGAAGAGCGGGCGCGTATCATGCTAGCCCAGTCAATAACGACTACAGCCGACGGCCATTATGAAGCACCGCTATTATGGAAACAACCCGACAGCCGCTTGCCTGACAACTACGAAAATACACTGAGAAGACTTCATAACGTAGAAAAGAAACTCGACAAAAATAAAGAGCTTAAAAGCAAATATAGTGAAGAAATGGACGCCCTTGTCTCGAAGGGCTACGCCGAGCCTGCGCCGCCCACCAAGTCATCAAGAGTGTGGTACCTCCCCCATTTCCCGGTGCTGAATCCCAGCAAGCCCGGGAAAGTCCGAATTGTCCACGACGCCGCCGCGCCTACAAGGGGCGTGTCGCTCAATGACCGCCTACTGACAGGCCCGGCCCTCCTACAGTCGCTGCCAGGCGTCCTTATGCGCTTCCGGCAACACCCAGTCGCCGTGGGGGCGGATATTAAAGAAATGTTCATGCAAGTGAAAGTCAAATCTGAAGACAGAGACGCCCTGCGCTATCTATGGCGGGGCGACCGGCGGGGCGACGACGCGCCGCAAGAATATCGCATGACTTCACTCATTTTTGGCGCTACTTGTTCACCGTCAATAGCAATATATGTGAAGAACGTCAACGCCCAGAAACACGAAGAAACGCATCCAGAGGCCGTCAAAGCAATAATAAGACATCACTACGTCGATGACTACCTACACAGCTTCAAAACGGAAGAAGACGCGATTCGAGTGTCAAGTGATGTACGCGATATACATAGAGAGGCCCATTACGAACTACGCCAATGGACCTCTAACTCCACGCGGGTCCTCCGAGCCCTCACTGCGGAGGACGCCACGTCCGCGCCCGTCGAACTGAATAAAAGCGAAATGAAAAATGAACGAATCCTGGGACAAATATGGAAACCCGCGAGCGACGAACTCGCCTTCAACTTGGACCTCAGCCGCCTACCTCCCGGAGCCCTGGACGACATCGAGCCTACCAAAAGGCAAATATTGAAAATAACAATGTCGATCTTCGACCCTCTCGGGCTAGCGGCGCCGGTAACCATCATAGCAAAGAAAATCCTACAAGAGGTGTGGCGGCGCGGAACTGGCTGGGATGACAAGCTGGATGCAGACTTAGCGCGCCAATGGACGGAGTGGACGCTGCACCTAAGGGCATTGCGAGACCTCGCGATTCCGCGCGCCTACCCCTACTACGGTGACGCAAACAAGCGTGAGATGCACATCTTCGTCGATGCTAGCGAATCTGCATATACAAGCGCGCTATACTGGCGCATAACTACGGGCGACGGGCGAGTGCACGTGTCCTTGATAGCTGCGAAGGCTAAGGTCGCGCCCCTGAAGGTGATATCAGTCCCACGCCTAGAGGTGCAGGCCGCGGCGATGGGGAGTCGAATGGCGGCCGCAGTAATAGAAGAGCACGACTTCAAACCAGACACGAAGACATTCTGGACCGACAGCCGCACAGTACTCGCGTGGCTGAGGACCGGGGCGCGCACGTACCGGCCCTTTGTCGCGCACCGCATTGCCGCCATAGAGGAGTACACGGCTGTCAAAGAATGGCGCTGGGTACCTACCAAGCTCAACGTCGCTGACGAAGCCACGCGCACAGTCCCGCTCGAGTTCAACACTGATCATCGGTGGTTCCAGGGCCCGGCCTTCCTGCGTGATGACCCGGAGACGTGGCCCACAGAGCCATCACAACCGCACGAGTCCGAAATAAGTGAAGAAAAGGTGCACACAATATCAGTCGTAAAGGGAAAACCCGGCCCGCTCGCCTGGCTACCAGACCCGGCCCGATTCTCGAGGTGGGAACGCTTGCTGCGAACTATAGGCAGAGTATTACAGTTCATCGACCTATGCCGAACCCGCAAGGCGCGCGCACATTACAAGCGCACAATGCGTAACAAACTGGCCGATCCAGACTGGAATAAACGAAGCAAGCCCGCCCCGCCGCAGCCGCCGTCTAAAAGGCTACAAAATAATAGAAAGTATAAAATACTCGATGCCACATACCTACGTGAAGCGGAACGCTTAGTGATACGCGCCAGTCAGCTGGAGTCATTCTATGACGACTTCAGTGACCTCAGAAATAATAAGCCACCGGGCTCACATAGCCGCCTACGACACATGGCGGTCGAACTAGTGAACGACGTTATTGTTATCAAGACGCGTATCAACGCAGCAGTGGACATCACCGAACTACAAAAACGGCCACCCGTGCTCGATGGAAATCATCCGGCAGTGAAGCTATATATAGACTTTATACACAGGCAAATGCAACACAACGGCGCCGAGGCTACTATAAACGAGTGTAAACAATACTATAGTATTCTACGCCTGCGACCCGTGACGAAAATGATAGTGCATCGATGCCTGCCGTGCCGGATAAAGAAAGCAATGCCGTCAGTGCCGCCCACCGGCGACCACCCGCGGTGCCGGCTCGCCCACCACCAGCGAGCGTTTACCTACACGGGCCTCGATCTGTTTGGCCCGATAACAGTAACCGTCGGTAGAGGGACTCAGAAGAGGTACGTGGCACTCTTCACGTGCCTCACCGTGCGCGCAGTACACCTGGAAGTAATACCAAGTCTCGGCGGGGACTCCGCGGTCATGGCGCTCCGACGCATGATCGCGCGCCGCGGCTGCCCGACCGAGATCTGGACCGACAACGGAAGTAACTTCCACGCTGCCGACAAAGAGCTCCGCGTGGCCTACGGCGACGCCCTCGAATCCGACGCCGCGCAACGCGGTATCAGCTGGCGCTTCATACCGGCGGGAGCCCCATTTATGGGCGGGGCATGGGAGAGGATGGTACGAGCCGTCAAGAGAGCCCTACACGCCGTGCTCAACGAGCGCCGCCCCAGCGAGGAGACCCTGACTACTCTGCTCGCCGAGGCCGAATATACAGTGAACAGCCGCCCCCTCACTCACGTGGCGGTTGATCCTGACGAGCCAGAAGCCATCACGCCGAACCACTTCCTCCTCGGTGGCTCAACCCGGGCCCCCAACCCCGGGACATTCGACGACACCGCACTCATCGGCCGCGCGACTTGGCGGACGAGCCAACGCCTGGCCGAGCACTTCTGGGCCCGCTGGCTCCGGGAGTACCTGCCCTCACTCCAGTACCGGCGGGAGCCCTACGGTCATGGGCGGCCTATCAACGTCGGCGACATCGTGCTAGTGGCCGACGGGAATCTGCCTCGCAACACATGGCCACGAGGCCGGGTTACAGCTATATACCCGGGCCCCGACGGCGTGACACGAGCAGTGGACGTGACCACCAAGGGCGGAGTCTTCAGAAGACCGACCAAGAAGCTGGTGATCCTGCCGACGGAGCCTGAGAACCTGCACGCAAAAGAAGATCCAACGTTCACCCGAACGATGGTCGGCGGGAGAGATGTGCAGGACGGCATAGAATAAACCCGCTATAAACATAAAATTGTCAGTCGCGACCTAACTTGTAATAATCTAGCTTATAAACCTTCTTATAACATAGGCATTGCGCTACTATTGCCTTATGTCATCGGCACCTGAAATAAAGAATAATAGGCCTCACATTTCATTCCTACATAGTAAAAAAGGGTAATATACCGCTGGTTTCCTAAATAACGAGTGGATAACACTAAGTTTCCACTAAGAAATATAGACAGACTAAAGGAACCTAGAGATCCTACTCGCGCGCCAGTCAGGCAACGACTGATGGGCGAGCGAGGGGGGAAACCCGGTATTTATACCTCAGGTGGGGAACGAGGTACGTATATACGGGCGGACACGGAATCCCCGCGTTTCAGATGCATTTTTACGCCGAACGAGCGGGATCTCGTGTAATAATGTATTATAAATAGCATAGAAATAGGTATAAGCACTGTAAATAATGTATTAGAGTAAGATTGAACTGTAATAAATGAACATGTCATTTCGCGCCAAAATTTCCCGCGCAAATCGCTTTCCCGCCAAATATACGGGGCGAAGGGGCGTCCGGCCGAGGTAACTTAATAGTATAAATTGGGCGGCCAGACCCCATGAAATTCAGTACCTACAGTAGCAGCGAAGTGACATTACTTGAAAAAGTAAACAAGCCTTTCAATTCAGAACCCCGACCCGACCAAGTTCCTGCTAAGCCGTAACGACCAACGCCGAAGGTGCAGGATTTCCCTTCAAATTCTACTCAGCCCAGAGCCAGTCATAGGTGCGTCTCGCACAGCTGTGTTAATTCTGAGTCCAAATTCTGAAAAAATTGAATCCATAACTAAACACGGTACTCGACCAAAAAGCTCTCTATTATAACACTGTTGTAGATTTAATATAATAACTATGTAGGTAGTTGTTTGTAACATTTATACATATGAGGGTGGCTTCGGAATAAATCAGTGTTTGACCTAGCATCTTGTGTTTCACTTCATGGTGACAGCGGTAAAAAGAATAAATTGCGTTAAACGCATAAAAGTTCGCGATTAGTGATTGTATCGTACTTTGTTATCACCGTGTGTTAGCGTGTTAGTGTGTTACGTGTAATATGGAGCACGCTCGTCCTCCGCCGGAATTAAATGTCGAGGGCAGCGCGGCGGCGCGCGCCGACGCATGGAAAAAATGGTGGAATCAATTCTCGGTGTTTTTAAAAGCATCGGGGGTGAACAAAGAGGCGAAGGACGTACAAGCGAGTCTGCTGGTCAACCTCATTGGCGCCGAAGGATATGAGATCTTTTCCACGTTCACGTATGCTAAGGACGAAAGTGCTGACGATATTGATTGTGTTAAGCGGAAATTCGATGAGCACTTCGGTACGAAAGTGAACGTAACGATGTCACGGTTCAAGTTTTTTACACGCACCCAGAGTCCAGGTGAAACTATAAATCAATATGTCACAGCATTAAAACTGCTAAGCCAGGGTTGCGAGTTTGAAACTTTAGAGTACGGGCTCATACGTGATCGAGTAGTCTGTGGTATTACGAGCAACGTAGTGAGGGATCGTCTGCTCAGGGCGGACGGACTGACGCTCGCGAAGGCGGTGCAAATATGCGAAGCGCACGAGATGTCCACAGAGGAAGGTCGGCAAATCGAGCAAGCGCAGGCTTCGACATCGTCGGGTGTCCAGGTGGACGCGGTCGGGCGCGCTCGCGGGGCGCGCGGGCGCCGGGGCCCCGGCCGACGCGGTGCGCGCGGCGGCCGCCAGGGCGCGCGCGCGCAGCAGTGTCCGCGCTGCGGGAGCGCCTACTGCGACCCCACCTACTGTCCGGCGGCCGGCGCGGTGTGCTACGTGTGTGATACGCGCGGGCACTATGCTAAAGTATGCACCAAGCGAGCTAAGGGGGATCGTGTGGACTATGTGTCGGTTGCTGAGGATGACTCCGCCGAGGTCTCGGATGATGATGATGAACTTTACGTTAATGTATTGTATGTAAGCTCGTTAGGAGATCAGTTGAAACCTATCGAAAAAAATGTCACAAAGGAATGGAATGAGTGTTTATATTTTAAAGGTAAGCCGCTTAATTTTAAATTGGATTCCGGTTCAATGTTGAATGTTTTATCTAAATCCGAGTATATGTCTATGGGTTTCAATATACATGATTTAGTTCCGTTCCGTAGGCGAGTCTTTTCATACACAGGTAATTCGGTGCCAATAATCGGGGAGTGTGAGTTAGGTATTGACTACAAAAATACTAAATATAAGGTAAAATTTGTGGTAGCGAACATGAACTGTCAAAATATTTTAGGTTTAGACAGTTGTGTGAAATTAGGTGTGATTCAACGTTTAGATGTTTTGAATGTGGACGAGTATAAGGGTTTATTTAAAGGTTTGGGCGAATTACCAGGAACGCATGAAATAATAGTGGATCCGAATGTACCACCAGTAATTTGTCCTGTACGTAGAATACCTTTGGGTATGAAAGATAAATTGCGCGATGAAATAACTAGAATGGAAAAGTTAGGGGTCGTGCGAAAAGTAAGTCATCCCACTCCATGGGTCAATGCTATAGTCGTAGTTGCCAAGAAAAACGGGGATATCCGAGTATGCTTGGACCCGTTACACTTGAATCAAGCCGTGCGGCGAGCGCACTTTGCACTGCCGACGGTGAGCGAGCTGGCGGCGCGCCTGCGCGGAGCTCGCTACTTCAGCGTGTTGGACGCACGTTGCGGGTTTTGGATGCTGAAGCTCAGCGATGCCAGTGCAGACCTCTGCACGTTTAACTCGCCATTTGGTAGGTACCAATTTTTAAGGCTCCCATATGGAATCAGCTGTGCGCCAGAGATGTTCCACGCGAAGGTAAGGCAACATTTGGAAGACTTGGAGGGGACCGACTCCTTTATCGATGACATAATTGTCTGGGGGTCTACTAAAGAAGAGCACGATATGAGGCTTCAAAAGTTATTACAGAGAGCAAAAGACATCGGTATTAGATTTAATCGAGATAAATGTAAGTTCGCGGTCACTGAGATCAAATATTTAGGGCACGTGTTTGACCGACGAGGCATGAGGCCAGATGATGAAAAAGTGAAGGCTATCATTGACATGCCAGATCCGCAAGACAGAAAGGCGCTAGAGCGATTTTTAGGTATGGTCAATTATCTCTCCAAGTTCATACCTAACTACTCAGAATGCGTAAAAATATTGAGGGATCTAATGAAAAAAGATGTGAACTGGACTTGGGACACACAACACGCGGAAGCGGTAAAAGTGTTAAAGCAAAAGATCTCGGCAGCACCAGTGCTGGCGCTGTACAGCGAACATCAGCCAATGGTGTTGTCCGTGGACTCGAGTGCCGTGGCACTGGGCGCCGTGCTGCTGCAGGGCGGTCGCCCTGTCGAGTTTGCATCACGCACGCTCACCGACACGCAAACACGATACGCGCAAATTGAGAAAGAGATGTTGGCAATCGTGTTTGCCTGTGAACGGTTTCATCAATATATATTCGGGAGACGGGACGTGACCATCCAAACAGATCACAAACCGCTGGAGGCCATTTTCAAGAAACCATTGTCTGCTGTACCCGCACGCCTTCAACGAATGAGATTGCGGTTGCAAAGCTACAGTTTCCAAGTAATATATACACCAGGCAAGTACATGTATATAGCTGATACGCTGTCACGGGCAGCATTAACGGAACTGATGCATGAGCGGATGGCCGATGAGATGGATGCGCAGGCGTGTTTTGTGTTAAGTCATGTACAGTTCAGTGATAAAAAATTAGACATGGTAAGGGAACATGTGACTAGAGACAAACTGACGCAGAAGCTAGTACATTACATTATGGACGGATGGCCTAAAAACAAATACGACGTTGATAATGATCTGAGAATCTTTTGGCCATATCGCGAGTGCATACACTATGAGGAAGGTATAGTGTTGAAATCTGATAAGGTTTATATTCCAGACTCTTTACGTGCGGAAATGTTAAATCGCATTCACGAGGGACATTTGGGTATCGACCGGTGTAAACGGCGCGCGCGTGACGTCATGTTCTGGCCAGGCATGTCGCGCGACGTGGAGGACGCGGTTCGTGAGTGCGCGGCGTGCGCGCTGCTGGCCCCGCGGCCGCCGCCGGAGCCGCTAGTGCCGCATGACGTGCCGGATGAGCCATGGTATAAATTAGGCTCGGACATTTTTGAGCTCAATAAAAAGTATTATTTAATACTAGTGGATTATTTTTCTAACTATGTGGAAGTAACCCAATTAAAAGCAATTAATAGTAATTGCGTAATCGCAGCAATGACGGAGCAATTCGCGAGACACGGAAGTCCCATAGAGTTGATAACGGACAATGGCCCGGCGTACGCGTCGAGAGAATTTAAGAAGTTTGTGCAAATGTGGGATATAACTCACATCACGTCTTCTCCAATGTACCCGCAGTCAAATGGAAAATCTGAACGGACAGTCCGTACAGTAAAAAAAATGATTCAGAAATGTATCCTATCGGGCCAAGATTATCATTTAGGACTACTAAATTTCAGAAGTACGCCTAGGGATGGAATTGATTCTCCAGCAAAAATATTAATGGGAAGAAAAATTCGCACACGTTTACCAATGCATCAAAAAATAGAAGCGAAAATAGATTATGTAAAAAATCATCAGTTCATTTTAAATAAGCAGTTGCGACAAAAAAATAACTACGACCGAGTAACACGAGATCTCCCACCACTACAAAATGAAGATGTTGTAGTTGTAGCCGACGGTCTAAAGCGTAAATTTATGAAGGTGGTAAGTAAGGCTCCCGAGCCCAGGTCTTATATTTTACGAGACAGTTTTGGGCGCGAATGTCGTCGTAACCGTCGTCACATCATTCGACGGCAAAGACCGCGCACTCCCACCGGCAACGCGCAAGGCGTTGCTGGCTGCGACGTGCCACAGCCCAGCACGGGCACGAGCGCGAGCGCGGGCACGAGCACGCGTGACCCAGTAGCTGACACGGTACCCGCTCCGCCGCCGCCCCTCCCCGCGGAAGGCCCGTCCGCGGTCCTCGGGGCCCCGCCGGTACCGACCCCTACGGTAAGTCTCCCAACAGATCTGCCTAGTTCCAAGCATACTGGGATACCCACGGGCTTTATAACTAGAAAGATGGCTCGGAAAATGCAAGGCACAATGCCTGAATTTGATTAAAAAAAAAAAATAATTTAGATTTAGGTACATTTTAATAAAAATATTAATCAGTTATCATGTTAAAACAGACTTGTTAATGCACATTATTGTACTAAAAAAAAAACCATTCATCAGTGTTTACACATGTGAACAACTGTTACAAAACGTACCAATAACTTAATGTACACTTCAATTTTGAACCATATGTACAATACTATTACGTAAGCATGTGCATCTGCACTGCACATCATATACGTCCTTATAGTTTTAAAACGGGCACCTTACTTTAGCTGATAAGAAAACTGATGCTATGCTAAAGAAGTAGGTCACGGTCACGCCATAGCAATTTATAAACATCATAATTATATGTTGCTTCTGTTATGTTATGTTACACCAAAAGTAATAGTAAGTACTTATATTAGTAGTATAATTAGATGTAAGTAGGTACCTATAGGTAACCTAAGTTGTTAATGCTACTCAAACTTCTTCTGTTTGTTTAGCAACAAACAAAAATTACCATGCTTGCTTTCGGTAGATACGTATACCTTATTAGATTATTGTTAATAAATTAAATAAAAAATGCTTTCAAAGATAGGATAAGGGAAGATGGTGACAGGAATTGTTAAAGTAGCTTAAGTACAGTAAGGAGGTATTATTATTATGTGTAAGTTATTAATGTTATTCTTGTATCTAAACATTTCTATGAGGAGAAAGATGTTGTAGATTTAATATAATAACTATGTAGGTAGTTGTTTGTAACATTTATACATATGAGGGTGGCTTCGGAATAAATCAGTGTTTGACCTAGCATCTTGTGTTTCACTTCAAACACGATTGTGAAAAATACTATTTCGCAGGATTTCTCCGATTTCTGTCACAACACATACGGTTTCAGTTTCAAAACTCCTGTCATCCCCTGAAACAATGATGAAGCATTTTGAATTTCAGCGAGAACATGATTACTGATTAGTACTGATTACCTATAAATAAAGCAATTATTAAGATTATTTACTTGTGTTCTAATAAAATATATCACACAAACTTACAAATATTATTGATACTATTAAAATCCTACATGTGTTTTGGTACTCGCTTCATCACTTAAAACCACAACGTAAAACTTTTCGCGAGGCGGGAGTAGACAAAAACAAAAATCTATTATAAAATCTATTATAAGTATTAGAAGTATTACAACTTAATACAGGAGCACAACTGTTTAGTAAACTGTGCAGTGCTTATCATTACTCTTTAATTAGGTAGTATTATAATGGGCGTCTAACCATAGACTACTATTGAACGAATGAAATGAATGTAATAATTTTGCTACGTATATTTTACGCTATGCCATAAATTTATGCAGCAAGATTACCATTTTAGCTAAGTAACGTAAACATGGGCACAATCGTAAAGTTAGACGCCCGAACGTAAATATATGTCTGATTAGTGTGCTAGCCGGGCAGGGGTATTAATATGCGTAGGTACATAAATCAGGAATAAATATTAAAACTTGGCTATGTACGAAATACCTGCCTGACAAACGTTCGTATATTTGCTTTAAAAGCATCCACCGCCTCCGAAGTACAAAATACATTCCACCCCACACAAAACATTCAATACACAAAATAATCACGTTCCTTGCGTCCAATTGCAGACGCGCTCCAGAATCCATTCACCAGTTCATTCGCTCAATCATTCACTCTGAGAATCATTCGCTCCCAAAGTGGATGCATGCTTTTATGCAGAATTATTGAATTCTTCGAATTCAAATAACGTCGTTGGCAAGCGGACATAAAAATCCATTTGGACCGTTCAGAGAGACGCGCGTGAAGAGTAGATTGTTTGAATACATACAAAATACTGTTCACTTGGTAATCCACAGAATAGAAGGATAGTAACTAAGTACTTACGTAAATAATCTTCGATTTATTGCACTTGGGGCTTTTGCAGTACCTACAAGTAAGATATACATAACGATACAGCGTTGAACTTAGGTAAAAAACTGGGCTTTCCACACGAAATCATATGTTCCATGTATAGAAACACCTCGTCATGCCTCTTCTTTTTTTAACCCCCGACGGAAAAAGGGGGGTGTTATAAGTTTGACGTGTCTGTGTGTCTGTCTGTCTGTGTGTGTGTGTCTGTCTGTGGCATCGCAATACTGCCCTGGTAATCGCAAATGCAGTACTTGCAAAATGGCGGTTTCGAGATAAACGCGGTAAACATATTTTGTGATATCTATACAACAAATCTATGTGGTATAACTTTTGAAGTGTACTGAAAAATAGTAAAAAAAATCAAGCTTTTTATTGACGTATTTTTTTCTTTACTTTACTGCCTTATTTGGATAAAATACACAGTACTGCATTTTCATCAACTATCTGGGCTTGCGGGCCTTACAGTATTACTAAGACTAAATGCAGTATTTGTGTTTATTACTGCAAAATCACCTAGCAAGTGTTCAATACTGCGTTTCTAGTTCGCAATCATGCCCAATTTTTGTACATGGTACTAGTTAAAAGTATTGTTAGGATTTAACTTCTGGATATTTTAAGTGACGAAGAGACGAAATAAAACAGATTTTAGGTAAGTTCTAGAAAAAATGTTTTTATTATCGAAATAACTTTCAAAATGTTACTTTTTACGTGACTTCCACTTAATATGAAAGTACAAAATGATCTCCTCTTAGCGAGTGAAAGAAGAAACCATTATAACTACTTATGAGATTCTATACAAATTTTCACCCCCCATTTCATTTCCTTACAATTTCTGGAATAAAATCGATTCTTTGTACATATCCGGTACTCAAACTACACTCACGAGCAAAATAATTGCATCACTTAGCAATTTTTCATCTGCACCCCATTACTTTGTAAATTGTTACCCAAAACTGACAAATGAGGTACCAAATGAAAGCTGACAGTAGAAAATGTAAAAGTTTTCAAGAAAATTCCAGTCCAAAGACTGAAAAACGTCGGAAAACTGAAAGCAGTCGGAAATGTATAAAAAATTGATCTATGAAAACAGACAATAAAAGGACAATTTAACAATCATAGAATGTATTACTACAAATTAATACCTGGTGTTGCCATCCCTAGCTCTTGTGACACAAGTTAGGCGCCTTTGCATGGATCTTATCAACTTCCTGACGTAATCCTGAGGGATGGCATCCCACTTCTCCAGCAAGGCTTCCTTCAGCTCCTCAATGTTGGACGGGGCAGGTTTCCGCTTCTGAACCCTGCGTTTTAGGCAGTCCCACATGTGTTCGATCGGATTAAGGTCTGGGCTCATCGCTGGCCAGTTCACCGTGGTGATGTACACCTCGGAAAGGTTGGTGATGGTATCTCTTGCGGTATGGCAGGGGGCATTATCCTGCATAAAATGAACACCTCATCAAACATTCCTTTGTAAGGGACAACGTGCATCTCCAGGATCGCGGTGATGTATCTTTCAGCGTTCAAACTACGTCCATGACCCCCAGAAGGCACGAAAACCAGCTCGGTCCGCCCGTTGTAAGAAATGCCGCCCCAAAACATTTATTTATTTTGTTTAAATATATTTAGACAGCATTACAGATTTACTTAAATCTAATACACTGTTAAACGAAATATAAAATTAAAGGAATTACACTATACAATAAACCTAATCAACTGCGAATACTAGTCGTTCTTTTGCTCTCCTGTAGACTCGTCCTCTTCTGTCGCTGCCGTTCAGGCACATCCTGCACTCGTCCGAAAAAAGAACCGGGTCCATTGCTCGATGGTCCAGTTCACGTGATTTGCAGCAAATTCACGTCGTGTTCTTCGGTGTTGTGGCATCAATCTGGGCCCCGTCGTTCTTCTCGGTGTCAAGTTGACTTTCTTGAGTCTTCTCCTGACTGTCCACACGCTGGCAGTCACTCCTCGGACCTCACGGAGTTGCTGCTGAAGGGAAACGCCTGTCTGGTGACGATCTCGGAGAGCTGACGTGACATTGAAGCGGTCGTCCCGCTCCGATGTGCACCTTCTGCGGCCGGTTCTTGGTGTTGAAGTGACTGTCTCAGTCTGCTGGAACCTCGGGTAGACTCTACAAACTGTAGATTGCGTTAAATTCAGCTCGGCAGCTACTGATTGTTGGCTACGGCTCTCTTGCAGCAAATTGACGACTGCGGCGACTTCAGCTTCAGTGATATCCATGTTTTCAGGTTCTTCTTCACGGGAAAATATGCGGAGATGTGTACCGGTTGACTTCTGATAAGTGACTGATAACCCTCCCCCTCCTGTACCCCCGTTATATAGGCGACAAAGGGAGCTCGTGCACTTACTAAGGCGGTAATGCCCACAAACCAAGAAAATGCCCATAATGTTAAAAATATTGGGTCAATTTTCATGTTTGTTAGCTTTTTGCAGAGCTTAGATTTCAGGTAACAAAAACTCGTTAAAATATTTTATAAAATAACCCCGTTTACAAAATTATAGGGTGCAGACGAAACATTGCAAAGTGATGCAATTATTTTGCTCGTGAGTGTATAGGTTACATAACCTAAAATGTACTTATTGAAAATCTTGTCAGCCCAAAACACGCGCCGTTGAAAAACGTTAAAAGAGTAATTAAATAAAACAAACCTAATTTAAATAAAGAAAATGCAACATGTAGCGCACGGCGGCTCAGCCGGCACACGCGTCTCGTCTGCGAATGACGTCGACGCTCTGATTTGCTAGCACGAAACGCGGCACTGTACCGTGCGGCTTCGAAGCGTACGAATATTTTTGTTACTCTCACTACTATTAAACGCAGCACTGTAGAATACTGCGTTTAGTTTAGCATCGCAAGAGTAGCTCTTTGTTATTCTTGCTACACTCAAATGCAGTAAAGTCGAATACTGCGTTTGGCATTAGTTAGTATTCGTTGCAAAAAAGTTTATGGCTAATGAATTCGCAGTAAACGTAGCAAGTACTGCACAAACTTCTAGCACATGCTGAATGCTGCAGATTTTGTTAGCACAAGTAATATTTTTATGCAAGTACTGCGTTTTTGGTTATATAAAAAACATGGTTATAATTTAAAAAAAAATGAAAATTATTTTTTTATGTATAGATTAGGCTCTTGGGATGTCATTTTTGCAAAAAAGTGAAAATCCCAAAAATGTCGATTACTGCATTTGCGATTATCAGGGCAGAATAGCTCCGAAACGAATGGTCCGATTTGAATGCAGTTTTTTATCCGAAAGCTGACGTGATCAACATGGTTCTTAGCTACGTTTCAACAAAATCAGTTCAGCCATTTTTGAGATATTGAACTTTGAAATGAAAATGTCGGGGTTTTTTTTTACTTTGTAGTTATAAATTACCTTCTTAGCACATAGCCTTTATCACACTGGCGGTGCGGCTTGCTTTGGCGGTCAATAGTAAGCTTGACATTAAGTACGAGTAGGCCCTTAAAATTGTTTGTTAGGATGTCTCAAAAAACTGACTAGTATGATAATTAAAAAATTGTTAAAGTTGAACCCGTTTTATTTATACGTAGCGCGAGGGTAAAAAGATAAACATCCATTAAACTTTGAACTGAAAATATGCACTGAGATCAATGATATTTTCATTGTCCGTTGTTGGTGAATTATTCTTAGGTAAACATTTAGAGGGGTTCAAATTAAAGGAAAAATTTAAAAATTTAGGCTCTGAGCCGGATTCGAACCGGCGACCACAGGCATACATGGCCCGTCGCTACTAACCAACTGAGCTATCGGAACAATCTGTCTCAGCCCCTAAATCTTTCAATCATTCCCTTCTTACAATGCCTTTTTCCTTTAATTTGAAGTTTATAGATATCGTTAGCAGGCGTAACTGCATTATACAAAATGAATTTAGAGGGGTGTTGAAAAACCAGCTCTCGATTAAAAATAGAAGCCGAGAATTGTTAAACATACTACATATAACAAACATAATACTATTTTAGTAGGTAGTAGCCATTTCCTTTTTCCTTAGGGATGGTTGTCGGGGGTAAAGGTCGACGTGGGTGGCTCCGCTGGGATTCTGCTGGTTCGATTAAGTGTAGAGGTATTTAACACAATGGGTTGATTTCTTTCCCCATTTTTACAAGCTTTATATTAACTTGCACTGTTCGTATGTAAGTATGTAAATATGTAAATATGTAAGTATGTAAGTAGTCCGTCAAAATTTGCAATCCATTTTTCAGTCACTTCCTGTTATCCAATTGAGCTGAAATTTTGCAAGCATATGTATATTGCATGACAATGCAATATTATGATGACTTGGAGCTGATCTGATGCTGGAGCTGGAAGGTGGCCATAGGAACTCCGCAATAAAACGACACAACCCCATCGAGTTTGGGCTCGTTAGAATCGTCTCGATGAGTTACTTGATGATGGTATGCAGAAAAATACAGTCGGCAGTAAAAGCTTGTACCAAAAATGAATTTTTTGACAGAAACTTATTAAATGTAGGACCTACATTGTAGGTACCTTATGTATTTCATGTAATTCCTTTTAATATTTTACTCAAGCTATAAGATTAAGGGGGTGGCAGCGGGCATCATGTACAGTCAGCCCGGCTAGCACACTAGTGAAATGACGACTTTTATGCACATGTTTTATGTCCACAACCGACGTATAAAATTTTACCGTCATGAGCTAACATTCTGTACTTGTACTACGTAGCTAACATCTACGTAAAATGTGACCATTTATATGTCTTGCACATAAAACTATTTGTTTTACGTCAAATGCTAACATGCTCTTGATTTTGGCACACAAAACGCGACGATATGCATCGTTGATGGACGAAATTTTATGTAGGTCACTTTTTAACACTATGAAAACAATATAATTTTTGTCCTCGTCGATTAAAATATGTGTATTAAGATTTCATAGAGAATACTGCAACGTCACTCTTTTCATCGTTGAATAGTCTTTTACTTCCGAAACAACCGAAATAACTGTTTCGATACGCTCTAGACAACCGAAAAAAAATTGAAAATAGAACTTCGTATTTCAATAATATGTGTCAAGGACTCGGCAAGCTTCGTGGCCTAAACACGGACATCATCAACATTTAAGAGCTTGGCTCTTGTCGGTGGAGTATGCGCCAGTTCTCTCGGTCCTCGGCTAATTTCTTTAGGTCCCGGTAAGACAAGACATTTGCTTTTGCTTTTAGTTGCTGTACAAAGCTTATCCTTGGTCGACCTCTACCCCTTGATCCTTCGATCTTACCTTCTATGATATTTCTAAAGAAAATGTCGTGTCCTATCAAGTGACCTATCATTTTGCCTCGTCTATTTTCAATTGTGTTCAGCAAGTTTCTTTTTTCTCCCATCATTCTCAACACTTCATCATTTGTCATTCTGTCCGTCCAGCTTATTTTCTCCATTCGCCTCCAGAGCCACATTTCAAAAGCTTCAATCCTTTTTCTATCTCTTTGAGTCATTGTCCACGTCTCACACCCGTATAATGCAAGACTCCAGATGTAGACTTTGATCAGTCGTTTTTTGGTCTTTTTGGAAACGCTTGCCCTGAACAGCTGTTTTTTGGCGTTGAACGCAGTTTTGGCCATTGCAATCCTAGATATAATATCGTCTGAACACCTGGAGTCATCAGTAACTAAGCTACCCAAATATCTAAATTTATTTACTTGTTCAATATCTATTCCTCTTATTTTAATGTGTTTCTTTAATTTTTTGAATTTTGATGTAATCAAAGTTTTGGTTTTGGCTGTGTTAATTCTGAGTCCAAATTCTGAAAAAATTGAATCCATAACTAAACACGGTACTCGACCAAAAAGCTCTCTATTATAACACGATTGTGAAAAATACTATTTCGCAGGATTTCTCCGATTTCTGTCACAACACATACGGTTTCAGTTTCAAAACTCCTGTCATCCCCTGAAACAATGATGAAGCATTTTGAATTTCAGCGAGAACATGATTACTGATTAGTACTGATTACCTATAAATAAAGCAACTATTAAGATTATTTACTTGTGTTCTAATAAAATATATCACACAAACTTACAAATATTATTGATACTATTAAAATCCTACATGTGTTTTGGTACTCGCTTCATCACTTAAAACCACAACGTAAAACTTTTCGCGAGGCGGGAGTAGACAAAAACAAAAATCTATTATAAAATCTATTATAAGTATTACAACTTAATACAGGAGCACAACTGTTTAGTAAACTGTGCAGTGCTTATCATTACTCTTTAATTAGGTAGTATTATAATGGGCGTCTAACCATAGACTACTATTGAACGAATGAAATGAATGTAATAATTTTGCTACGTATATTTTACGCTATGCCATAAATTTATGCAGCAAGATTACCATTTTAGCTAAGTAACGTAAACATGGGCACAATCGTAAAGTTAGACGCCCGAACGTAAATATATGTCTGATTAGTGTGCTAGCCGGGCAGGGGTATTAATATGCGTAGGTACATAAATCAGGAATAAATATTAAAACTTGGCTATGTACGAAATACCTGCCTGACAAACGTTCGTATATTTGCTTTAAAAGCATCCACCGCCTCCGAAGTACAAAATACATTCCACCCCACACAAAACATTCAATACACAAAATAATCACGTTCCTTGCGTCCAATTGCAGACGCGCTCCAGAATCCATTCACCAGTTCATTCGCTCAATCATTCACTCTGAGAATCATTCGCTCCCAAAGTGGATGCATGCTTTTATGCAGAATTATTGAATTCTTCGAATTCAAATAACGTCGTTGGCAAGCGGACATAAAAATCCATTTGGACCGTTCAGAGAGACGCGCGTGAAGAGTAGATTGTTTGAATACATACAAATTACTATATTTGTTTGTTTTGTATTCCCTCGATTCCGTTGAATAAATACCAAAGTATTGCGGCAAATATTTGGGATAGAATAGAATATAGGTAATATATTTGCTTTACTTAATAAGCTTTCGTGTACATCGGAATAGATGTTAACGTGGTAGTCAAAATAAATATTGACATGCAATAAATTGTCAAGTAATTTCAATACGGGGTGACATTTAGAACGAGTTACAAAACCAATATTTGGAAGATATATTTCCATTAATAAATCCCTCTGCTAGGTTTCCTATATAGGTTTTCAGATCTGAAAGGAACCCTTATAGGATCACTTTATTTGTGTGTCTGTCTGTCAAACTAGCTTCTGCTCGTAACTCCATCAGATCGTTTATCGTAGTTCCATACAAACTTTCACACCCCCCATTTCACTCCTTAGGGGATGATTTCCGGGATAATAACTATCGTATGTCCTTCCCCGGGACTCAAACTATCTGTATATCAAATGTCATCAAAATCATCAACGGTTTAAACGTGAAAAGGTAACAGACAGACAGATAGACAGACACACTTTCGCATTTATAATATTAGTATGGATATGGATACTCAGGTCTTACAATCCCTTGAAGCTGCAAGATAATAAAACAAAAGACACGGTCGTTTTATGTTGTATATTGCTGCTCAAATCAAAAACTTATGTACTTAACTCAAGAAACAAGACTTACATTACAATTAAGGCGCCGTAGGTTCATAGTCTTCTCTCCCTCTTACTTGGCATAAGCGTGAGCGAAATGGAAGTGCGTTATCGGAAGCGTGGATATCAAGTTTTTTCATTTTAATTTTTTGTACGTTTAAATAAATAAAAAAGTAATTACCTTCTAAGTTCCCTCAAACATGATATTGGCAAGTTTAAGAACCAATTTGAATATGTTTATCCTTTGTTCATAATTTGTTACGAATGTTTTATTTACTTAAGCGTATCTTAGACGTACCTACCGGAAGACGCAGCATGGGTGCAGCACAGGGTGGACTGATGACCTGGTAAAGCTTGCGGGAGTCCGCTGGATGCGGGTGGCGCAAGTACGATCACTTTGGCACTCTTTGGGGGAGGCCCATGTCCAGCACTGGATGTCTTTCGGCTTATAAAATATGATGAAAGGAATACCTATGTCTGAAAACATTGAATACTTAGGTATGTTATAAAAATACGATTATAAATAGCCAGCGTAAAGGGACACCCAGTTCGTGGGCGAGCCCGACTCGCATTTGGCTGGTTTTTGCTGCTAAAGCGGTTATAGGTTTGGTGTAGTTTTGCTGATGGCGTTTGGAACGAGTTTCCTAGAACACGCTCCTATTAGAGAAGCGTAAAAATGTATTTAATCCAAAGTGACCTTTTTTGCAAATACAAATTGTTTATTTGTTTACTACAATTACCTATCCCTAATTAAGTATTTAATAAAACAAGATCAAAAAATAAACACGGTTAATTTTACATTATCTATTATCACGCTACTTACTACGTTTTATTTAGATATTGACTTACAAGAGTGCCGCAAAAATGAAAACGCTAACTAGTTATAAGTACCTATACTTACACGCGTTGCACTTTATTACTGAGGCTCTAGTATAAGTTTTATCGATACATATAGGGTTTTCGAACGCGTTTGCGTTTAGTTTCAATTTGTATGGCCACGCGTAGTTCCTAATAATTACCACCAGAGGCGTTGTTCGCGAGGCCATACAAATTGCAACTAAACGCAAACGCGTTCGAAACCGTATTGTATCGATAAAATATATACTAGAGCCTCTGGTCACCTTGTAATCGCCCCCTTTACCCCTGAGGCTATACCGAGCAACAAAAACTAAATTCGTTCATGTATCTCCCTCTCTGTCACACTCGTATATTAGAGTGGCTCTAATATACAAGTGCGAAAGAGAAGGAAATACACGAACGAACTTCGTTTCGCGGTAGCGCACACTGGGCTGAAAATCGGCTTTCATAGACATAGGAATCGAAGTTAACATATTAAAGATTTTTTGCTTGAAATGGCTATAACTTGCCATTATGATGCTAAATTATGATCCTGGCGTGATTTGGCATGATAACTTATGAGTTATAATTTTTTTCCGTAAAAAATGTATGGAGATGGAACGAAAAAACTGGATATCTCGGGAACCGCAAAAAAAACACAAATATCCTTACAGATGGTTATACTAATAATTATCCCTGATTTTTTGACATACGACATATTTCAGTGGTAGATGCGGTTTTTTTTTTTTAAATCGACGAAATTTTTCATACAATCGGCTTTAATAGACATAGGAATCGAAGTTAACATTTTAAAGATTTTTTGCTTGAAATGGCTATAACTTGCCATTATTATGCTAAATTATGATTCTGGCGTGATTTGGCACGAAAACATAGGAGTTATAATTTTTTCCCGAAAAAAATGTATGGAGCTGTAACGAAAAAACTGGATATCTTGGGAACCGTAAAAAAACACAAATATCCTTACAGCTGGTTATACTTCTAATTATTTCTGATTTTTCGACGTACTACATATTTCAGTGGTAGGTACGGATTTAAAAAAAAAACGACGGAGTTTTTAAATTATTTTTTTTAAACTCCGTCGTCTTACTTTAAAAATAAAAGACAGAAATATGTATACTTCGCCTTTTCAATAAAGGATGGGGCATTGTGTATCAAATTTTCAGTGTTTTTTTTTAAGTTAATTTTATTACATAAAAAAAAACAACCATAACAATTTAAAAACAAATAATAAATACAATTAAAGTATAAAAATAATAGCATAACCTTACAATATTTTTTAACTTTTAATTTTACTCGATAAAAAAAAACCGTAGCTACCACTGAAATATGTAGTATGTCTAAAAATCAGGGATAATTAGTAGTATAACCAACTGTAAGGATATTTGTGTTTTTTTTGTGGTTCCCAAGATATCCAGTTTTTTCGTTCCATCTCCATACATTTGTTACAGAAAAAAAATATAACTCATAAGTTTTCGTGCCAAATCACGCCAGGATCATATTTTAGCATAATATTGGCAAGTTATAGCCATTTCAAGCAAAAAATCTTTAAAATGTTAACTTCGATTCCTATGTCTATTAAAGCCGATTGTATGAAAAATTTCGTCGATTTTTAAAAAAAAAACCGCATCTACCACTGAAATATGTCGTATGTCAAAAAATCAGGGATAATTATTAGTATAACCATCTGTAAGGATATTTGTGTTTTTTTTGCGGTTCCCGAGATATCCAGTTTTTTCGTTCCATCTCCATACATTTTTTACGGAAAAAAATTATAACTCATAAGTTATCATGCCAAATCACGCCAGGATCATAATTTAGCATCATAATGGCAAGTTATAGCCATTTCAAGCAAAAAATCTTTAATATGTTAACTTCGATTCCTATGTCTATGAAAGCCGATTTTCAGCCCAGTGTGTAGCGCCCATGTTCAATATTTGTTTCCATGCTTATTATTGCTAAAAGTACTGAACCAGTATCATAAGGATTGATCACAATATGTAATGCCTGCCATTAATTTGACTCAGACTTCGTTAAAAATATGTACTTATATTTGCATAGCTGAACGGAAAAAAAACCCCACCACAATCTATAAAACACAACCGAACAGGCAAGCCAGACTATTATTCAAGTAAGTAGGTACATTATAAAAAATATCCTTAATCTACTTGAAATTGCAATTTTTTTCATTATAACGAGCTTTAGTAAGATTTCTATGCCACATACTTTTTTTGTTTTTTATTTCATTCCTTGTTAATAAAATGTATTAAACAACATTTTAATTTACTTTAATTTCAAATAAAAAGAAGTCACAAATGAAAACTAGAACTTGTTCTTCTAAATTCTAAACGAATTTATTATTTGAATATGGCAGCATTGGCGGCAGCACTGATCTGTCATAAGTCAAACGCGTCAAAAGTAGTCCTCGCGATTCGTGCGGGCAGCATCTTGCTGCTTTCGCGTGTGAAGAAAATAGACAAAAGTTCTAAATGTGCTCATAAATAAGTGAAATATTACTTAGGTGTGAATAATTTTGTGTTTCGAATATGTTGGTCCTATTCGAAACCCCGGCGGGCTACGCTATTTTCAAGGTAATGTACACACGTGTGGATTCTAACCTAACCTCACATTTCTGTCGAAATTATATCAAATTTTTTGTAAAATTCATTGTTTTGAGTAGAATTGTTAATTTAGACCCTGAATTAACGCATTAATTAATTTTTTTTGTTGTCAACGTCTTTTTCGGTCTAAAAATAGGTCATTGTTTACCATCAAGCTTGGTACTCAAACATGAGGTTATAATCTTAGTTTTCTGGTCTATTGTGTTTTGTAAGTGTAAAAAAGCAAATGATTAAGTATTTTTTCGTTGTTTTAGTTGTTGGACGAGTCCAAGTTGACAGAAATCAATGATTTGCACCAGGAATTCAACACTCCTGAAGGCGCGTCGGCTGTGTAAGTATAATATTTAATATGTTTAGAGAAAAATGTTTTCTTACCCTCACTAGTATCTACATTTGAGAGCTATGTACTTTTGTTAAAAACAGAGCTGAATACTTCACAATAATGTATGCAGTAAAAAGCTATTTACGTCAGCAATATAAATGTAACATAATCCTACCTAGAGTAAAACACAGTATATATTATATAAAAAGAGTGCTTTCGTAACTGCTATAAAAGTATTTAATAAGTTACTGGCCGAACTAAAGGTTTTAGAGGGGAATACATTTAATAACCAACTTAGAAACTGGCTGCTTCAGAGATTATTCTATAACCTTAGTGAATAGTTCTCATCTTAGCTGTAAGTTGGTTTATTTGAGTAAAGCAAATGGTTGTATGCCCTATATCGGGTAACTGTTGAAACAAGTTCTGTCACATCCACCTTATGAACACAGTTATACAATAAAAATATGCTATTCTATTCTAATCATGATGATTATGATGGTATCCTCTAATCCCTCATCAGTAGACCCCGTTATCGGAGGTGCAAATTGGTAGCTGTCAAGTTCTTAGTGATGGGAAAAATATTTATGATATCGATACTCTTACTTATTCTGTACATTTTGTTTTATATGTATGTCATTTTTTAGACTAAAATCTAACGTCTTTTTTTTGGGATCCATGGTAATCATTGTTTTTAGAAATATAAACCATTATCAGTACACCACAAATACTATGGTTGCTATTTTACTTTTCTAATGTTTCGAGTTGCAGGGCAGTGCATGTCATGCATGTGCATCTCGAGATAAACCTTTTCAATAGAGATATAATACTGGGTTTATTGTTGAATATATTAATCGTGGCTCCACTAGATTACTGCAGATATCTAAAAAAATGGATTGTTCATTAAGAATATGATAGCCCTTTTGGTGGAAATAAAAGAGAGTTTTATTAAGGCCAGTTGAGCCAGCCTCTTCGTTGACTGTGCTGTGTGTCTTCAAGTGGTGCGAGGGTGACCTGGTTTCCTTCTCCCGGCAGCTTGCCATCTTAAGCTTTGCCTGGACAGATGGATAATATCAATAACTTAGTTAGTTGTACTGGGCGTTTTCCGCAAATCGACATCCAATGTGCCTATTTTGCGTGAAAAAGCGATGTGGCGCTACTCTAACCACCCAAGCTCCACTAGAAAGGTGGTGAGTGCCTTGGCGTTGCTGACTACGTCCCGTAGTGTGTCTGGAGGACCTGCTTTATTCTGTATACTTCTATCTGCTTGCAGTCCAGTAGAATATGTTTAGTCATTTCTTCTGCCTCCATGCAGGCTCTGGACATCAATAACCTAATTTTTTATGTGAATCATTTGTTTTTTTCTTACATTTGAATATAATTTCAGTGTTAAACTAAAGAACTTTATCAAGTTCGAAGACACAACAGAGGCTTTAGCTGCGACCACTGCAGCCATTGAAGGCAAAATATCAAAGCCGCTAAAGAAAGCTTTGAAGAAATATGTTTCCAAGGAAATCCAAGATCAGCTGCTGGTTGGAGACGCTAAACTAGGCAGCGCTATCAAAGAGAAATTTGATCTACAATGCGTAGCTAATACAAACGTTCAGGAGTTGCTAAGATGTATTCGCTCGCAACTGGACAGTCTGCTGGCAGGGTTACCGAAGAAGGAGATGACGGCTATGGCCCTTGGTCTGGCCCATTCTCTGTCACGGTACAAGCTGAAGTTCTCACCAGACAAGATAGACACCATGATTGTACAAGCGCAGTGCCTCCTTGATGACCTAGACAAGGAACTTAATAATTACATCATGAGATGCCGAGAATGGTACGGCTGGCATTTCCCTGAGCTCGGAAAAATCATCACTGACAACACTTTATTTGTCAAGGTTGTCAAACTGATTGGCACCCGCGACAATGCCTCTAAAACAGACCTGTCAGATATTTTATCGGAAGACCTTGAGGAGAAGGTAAAGGAAGCTGCAGAGATCTCCATGGGTACAGAAATATCGGATGACGATATCATGAACATTCAAAATCTGTGCGATGAAATCATTTCCATTACAGACTATAGAACACATCTGACCGACTACCTCAAAGCTCGTATGATGGCTATGGCACCAAACCTGACAGTTCTAATCGGTGAGCACATCGGAGCCAGGCTCATTGCTCATGCTGGCTCACTTATGAATCTAGCGAAGCACCCGGCTTCAACCATACAGATCTTTGGTGCAGAAAAGGCCTTATTCAGAGCTCTGAAGACTAAGAAAGACACACCTAAGTACGGTCTGATTTACCATGCTCAGTTAGTAGGTCAGTGTAGTACGAAGAACAAGGGAAAGATGTCTCGTATGCTGGCAGCGAAGGCAGCGTTAATGACCAGGGTGGATGCGTTTGGAGAGGATGTATCCTTCGAGCTTGGGGCGGAGCATAAGGTGAAGTTGGAGAATAAGTTACGGCTGCTCGAGGAAGGGAATCTGAGGAGGATCAGCGGAACAGCCAAAGCTAAAGCCAAGTTCGAGAAATATCACAGCAAATCGTGAGTTCACTATTTATTATCATATTTTAATGTTTATTGAGAAAAGGGTCATCATAAGTCCTATACGCATTAGCATGCCATTATGCATTATTTTCTATTTGCGCACATCTGTTCATTATTGCTTGGTATTATTTTAACTGAATAGTGGACATGCTAATGCTTGCCCAATGTGTACCCGGTTAGGGAACGAATACCTGTACGATGCAATTTGGACTTCATTTTGGCTGGGTTTGAATCCCGGTAAGGGCATTTATTTGTGTGCTGAGCACGAATATTTGTTCCTGAGTCATGGATGTTTTCTATGTATTTAAGTATTTATTTCTCTATTTAAGTATATATATCCTCTTCTAGTACCCATAGTACAAGCTTTGCTTAGTTTGGGACTAGGTCAATATGTGTAAGATTGTCCACAAATATTTATTATTATTATTTATTAATTGTAAAGATATATAGGTACAATATTTGATTGGATTATTTTATTATATTGATCACAAATAGTTTCAACTGTCTACTGAAAAAAATAATATCACCTCAGAAAGTCAGGTGTAAAAGTATGAAACTCATCATTCAATTGTTTTTTTCGTAAAAAATTATAGTCAAGTTATTTATTTCAAAGACATGGGAATAAAGGTGTTTTAAAATGTTCTTGTGGAAATCACGGGCCATACCTTAAATAAAAAAACCAACATAGTTACCTTTTTAGCCTTACACTTAATTGATTTATTAACTTAAAGGAGGATGGGCAGATTTGTATGGACTCTGGCCTAATAACCAATAATGACAAGCCATATATCATTGGAACGGCTTTTTCATATTCTACATTTTTTTGTATGGCGGGAATTGTCAAAACTTTGTGTAAAAAACGGAAAAAAATAAGAAAATGCATAAAAAACCAAAATATGATACAAAATCATTGACAATTACAAAATCTTCAATAATCTATGACACAGGGTCTTATTTATTTATTTATTATCTTAGTAGGTACCTATCGAAAAAAACCTATATCATATAGTTTACGTTTCAACTCACACACTACTTTTATGCGGCGATAACTTTATTTCTATTCACACTAAGATTTATTTTAATATCCCTTGTCCTTATTGGTCATATATCCCAATTTGCCCACCCTCCTTTTATTGTACGAGACATAACATACAAACGGTGGTCTTAATATAACCATAGGGTCTAACAGAGATTAAAATTGCCTGATTGGTCCACTGTGAGTTGTTCCAGGAACACATTGGAACAAAATAAAATACATAATATACTTAATGCCATTCTCTTAACTAAAATTGAGAATTTGTTCCCCAGTGAGGTGTTCCAATACCCGGTGGCGGCCGACAGCACGCTCTCGCGGCCGATCAAGCGGGAGCACTCGCCGGAGCCCGAGTCCTCCACCAAGAAGATCAAACTTGAGGATGGGGCCAGCGATGTGAGTACCTACACTTTTTTTTGACAACATTTCATTTTTTCAAGTGGGCCATTTTATGATTCAGTTCGCTAGAAAACGTTTTTTAAGGGACGTGTGTTTTTTAATATGTCACTAAATTGTAATTTTCATTCAGAAATATTAAATTCAAAAGTAGCGACTTCCAGAACCTGAATTGTACCTAAGCTACGCTTATTTAGTGCTACCTTCCTGTATAAATTAATTACCAAGATCGAATCTTATCACTGCTCACGAATTGCTGTGTCGATTCAAACCCGACAGGGTTTAACGACACTGTTAGATTTAACGAAATGTATTTTCTTTTATAAATGTAATAAATAAGAAGATGGTCGTAAGTAAATTTTGACGTCAATACTGCGGCTCTGTATGGCAGCTTGACACGCCTTTCATATGACAGTCGTAGCATTGACGTCACACACGGTTTAAACCAAGTTATAAACTTGGCGAATTTCTTAAAAACGAAGGAGAAAAAAAAACTGAAAACCTACTTTGTTACGTTCAGGCAAAATAATTACCGAAATGGTTTTCGATTATGTACAGTCACATAAACTACTATAAGTTTATGTGACTGTACATAATGAAGGGCATTAAACACGAGTGTTTTAATGCCTAGTTATGTACAGTTACATACACTACTTTATCTATCCAAATATGATAAACCTCCATGATGCATTCAGGAGCCGCATATTATGACCGGCATCGCGGCGTTGTTTTCTGGCAGCTATCTTAGTTTTTTTTAATTCAGAGACCAACTAGAGTCGGCCCCAACTGTCATATCGTTCGATATCTTACTTACGTGCGACATTTTTCAAATTTGTTTGCAAATTGATAGTTCATTTCGAACTAAACGTCATCTCGACTGATATTAGAATAGAGGTCTAATCAAATTTCTTTGTTTTTCAGAGATGTTCGAAATTTGAATGCAATTATAGTATCGAAATCGATGTTATTATTTAGGAATAATAACATTTTCACAGATAAGTAATTTTTTCTAACAAAACAGCCTATTTTTATGGTGGTCATAATGTGCGGTTCTTGAACGCATCATGTTGGGTTTATGATATTTGGATAGATAAACATATTTTGAAATGTTGTTAAAGCAAACGAAGTTCTCTGACAGCTTGGGCCAAAATTCTTTCGTATGTCCGTTTGGCCGGCTGTTCTCCTTCACAGGTCGCATTTCTCAACCGATACACGTGAAATTTTGTTGCTGGTTCAATAATTATATAGTATTTTTTTGTCAATTCCGATTTACGAAATTTTAATACTTTCTTTCGACGACCGCAGCGCTGTAGCCTAGTTGGTTTGCTAGTGACCCTGCCTACGGAGGTCCCGAGTTCGAATCCCGGTAAGGGCATTCATTTGTGTGATGAGCACAAATATTTGCTATTCCTCATCAACCTCAAGCACGACAGTAGCAAAGCATTAAAGGCGCTATCGACTCAGCAAGTCTGTTGACATACATTTCACCGAAGACACCGAGATAAACGTCAAACAAAATTTACAGACTCTCAAGAGCAGATATCTTGAGAATTATAAAAGATATCGAAAATTTTGACAGAATAAAACTTGTAGCAAATTTTATCACCTTTCATTTTGTATAGAATACTCATGTCGCTCAGACGCATAGTTTTCGAGATATAAGCGAAAAACAGAAAAATAGGACCTTCAAACCTAGTTTTTTTTTGTTTATCCTAAGTACGTTGGCTCAGCGGTGGGACTCGCCTCTGGTAGACAGGTACGTGCAACTACACGCACCTGTGGCCGTACAGCCGCGAAAGTTTTAATGTAAATGTTGTGTAATGTTTTGTTGTGTCTCATTAATTGTAGTACTAACAATAGATATATAAGTTATTGTATTACCTAACCCTATGGACTAAAAGTCTGAAATAAATAAATATAATAATAATAATAATTTGTATTTTTTTGCCATAAATTAAAAATATTACTATGCAATACAAGAAAACTACAATTAAATAAACTTAACTAAACAAGATACATAGGTTTTCTTAACTTATTGTCTAATAAATTAAATATATTATACATTTTAACGTTATATTGGCAATGGGTACCAACCCTTATGTTCGTCTATCTCCTAACTAGTCCAAACAAAGTTACGAAGTCAAAAATGGTGTTCCAAGCATTCCCCTCTATACCTTTTCGTTGCCAGACCTAATAACTGCCTGCCATCTATTGTTATTGTATTATATGTTTTGTTGTAATTTGTCACAGGTAACACCAAAGAAGATCAAAAAGGAGAAAATAAAAGAGGAGCCCGCAGAGGAGCCGGCGGGGTCCTCCGAAAAGAAGAAGAAGAAGAAAAACAAGTCATTAGACGCCTCACAAATAGAAGAGACCGAGGCTCCCACACCCAAGAGTGAGAAGAAGAAGAAATCCCAAGAAGCTCAGGAGACTGATGAGGTGGACGCACCAACGCCTAAGAGTGAGAAGAAGAAGAAGAAGAAAAAGAAGAGCATGTCAGAGGAATAGGTAGGACGTGAAGGTATTGAAAGTGCTTGACCGCGTTTTATACAATTTAATTTTAATTACAGTTGTAGAAAAAAAAATGGTTGTCTATAAAATCGGTTAACGGACGATTATTTTACGTGATAACGTCATAAATCCAAACGATCGGCTCGGGCGGAACGGGACAATGAGTCGTACTTTTTCGTGCGTGCTACCGGTGTTCATCGATTTATAAGACGTTATTACGTCAAAAAACCTTTTGGACACTATACTTAGGTATTTGTTGTTAAACGCAACCAGTAAATTCGATTATTAAAATTAATCCTAAATGAAATAAAACCCATTCATAACTGAAGGTGTAATTTCATCAAATTGTGTTATTTTATTTGGTGTACAATTCGTGCACATATTGTTTGTTTTCGATTGCACACGATGTCGAAAAACAAACCTGATTTTTCATATTTTCTTGAAGTGTAGTGCAAAACTTAATTGAGTATATTTTTTTCATCAAAGAGAATACAATCAAAAAACGTCTTTTGTGTCAAAAATTTCGTACATAAATTGTATGGAGTGCGTTTGAGCGACGTAACGCATTTTCATTACGGGTCGTAACGTATTTGCTAAGTTACTGGAATACGTTTTTAGTTCTAACGTTATTTCATATTAAAAAAAAACAGCTGGCTATCTTTACTGATGGACATTTCTATCACAAGGTTTTGTCTAACTTCACATATCTGTCAAATTCAAATCTTGTAAGCCATTTCGAACTTCTCAACTCATTCACCGCAACGCTACGCTTGTAGCGCTACCCCGTAGTCAGTAGCTTAACCTACATATACGAATGGGATAATCGTCTCGATAATTGTGCCAAGATAAACCTGTCAATACAATTCGTAATAATTAACAACTTAGAAGAGTTAAAAAACCTCCGACTTCTTCATTTCAAAGTTCAACATCTCAAGACCGGCTCATCCGATTTTGTTGAATCGTAGCTAAGAACCGTCTCGATCACGTGAACTTTCAGACAAAGAAGCCGCATTAAAATCGGTCCATTCTTTTAGGAGCTACGTCAAACTTTTTGCGTCGGCGGTTAAAAAACTAAATTGGTGTATCGCGGCAGCCGCTCAGCTAATATTTTAGTAACAAAAGTATCTTTTCACTTCTCATGCTCTAAAAGTTCGTCTTTATGTCGTGCGTAGGCGACATAAAGTCGCTTTTTATGCTCTAGAGCATAAAGTAAAATCTTCGTCGAAGACCAAGGCAATCGCTGCAACAGCCACACGAACATCTTTAACTTCATACAACAACCTCTTTATTTTATTTCGTTTCGTTCGTATTCTAAGACCAAGGCAAAGATACCAACAGCCAAAGTACACAATAAAACTTCATGAAATAAACTTATAATTTGTATTTCGTCTCATTTATTATTTTTTATATTTGTTTATTTTTCAATTTAGTAGATCAGTATAGTATTTAAGCCATAACAACAACAATTAAATTAGCATTTACTATATTTACGTGTTGCTGTTTCATTTCCTCGCAATCGAAGTGAAAAGTAGAGTGTACAACTCGTCCATAAAACCCATTTTACACTCGACTTTATATCTATCCTCGCTCGCAAGCTCGCTCGGATGGATAAACGTCTCGAGTAAAATGGTGCGTTTTATGCACTTGTTGTACAATCTACTATTTAATAGTTTTAATTGGAAAACTAGGCCTTTATTTTTTTTATCCCTACTCGAATGTAGGATGTTGGTCCAAGACCAAATAAGACATTTTGTGTACAAATGTATTCTTATTAACGCATACGAGTATATGCCATAAAGTTGTGTTAGCTACTTTCTCCTATTGGCTATTTGATATATGTAATACAAGCGCAATTACATTGTAAGTGAAATCTCACATTGTGTGAGCTTATATAAATAAAAAAATTACTTTATCATTGTGTATTTAATTTCGAACCCATTTGCGAACACTCATTTTAATTAAAAGATAAATAACTTTCAACCTTGCAGCGAGGCATTTCAATTTTCAATAAATGTTTTATCTCTTTGTGTGAATATGAAACTGGTTATAGTATGGATCCTTTTTCTAGACCGTACCTTATCTTAAGACCCTTCTATAGTAGTATATTGCTAAAGTAGTAAATTGTTTTAAATACAGAATCGTCAACATTGCTAAGTAGTTTTTAGGGTTCCGTACTCAAAGAGTAAAACGTGACCCTATTACTAAGACTTCGCTGTCCGTCCGTCCGTCCGTCTGTCTGTCACCAGGCTGTATCTCAAGAACCGTGATAGCTAGAGTTGAAATTTTCACAGATTATGTATTTCTGTTGCCGCTATAACAACAAATACTAAGAACAAAAAAATTTTTTTTTTAGGGGGCTCCCATTCAACAAACGTGATTTTTTTGCCGTTTTTATAGATAATGGTACGGAACCCTTCGTACGCGAGTCCGACTCGCACTTGGCCGGTTTTTTTTATGTTTGCCTTCTTTCCTTAGACATAAAGTAATTTTTTTTTATAAATGCCGCTTCTTGGTTGAAAAAGTGTTAATGTTTACCGTTTATTTTACTGACTAATTTACAGTATCAAATAGCAGTTACACTTAACAATAAAATACAATTGCTTTGTTTACCACTTAACAATGAAGAACAATCTCATTGTTTTGGGAACAAAGGGAAGTCTATTCAGGCTAGAAAAATAATCCGCACATAGTTGAGACTTTTTTTTTGTGACATTCTTTTTATAAACCTTTTATGGGAATTCGAATGTTTTACCTTGCACGGTAGAGTTGCTTTTATCTATCTTATCTTTTGATGATATTTGGTCAAATAATCTCTTGATGCTTGATCTCTTGTCGGGGCGGAAAGGTTCTCGAGTGGCGACCACGTACCGGCTTGCGCGGCGTGGTTAGACCCCCACAAGGTGGACTGATGACCTGGTAAAGGTTGCGGGAGTCCGCTGGATGCGGGTGGCGCAGGACCGGTCACTTTGTAACTCTTTGGGGGAGGCCTATGTCCAGCAGTAGACGTCTTTCGGCTGATATGTCGATGATGATGATGAAATAATCTCAACTGTAGGTACTATGAGGGTCATTGTCAGTCACAAAAACAAAAATCATCTTTCCGGTGGTCAATAGTTAAGGGCTTACGTTTACATATAATATGTTTTTATCTCATAGAATTATAGAAGGGGCAACGCCGTTTATGCGGATTCAGAGTTTAACCAAAAATTTGGCTTTATAACCTTTAACTTTGGCATTGTCCACCGAAGAGACGCGAACCTAAATCTGACAATGACCCATGAATAGTGAATGATTGAGAGAGTGTGTGAATTCATTCATGCATTTATTCCTTGCTAAGGTAAAGGTCCGAGTGCTCGACGCTGTACGAGTATATGGCATGGGCACTCTATGTCAAAGTGACATGGCTTAAATTTGAATGAAGGAAAATCCTGTCAGTTCGAATTTAACCCATATTGCTTTGACATAAAGTGCCCATGCCATATACTGGTACCGCGTCGAGCATTCGGACGTTTACCTCACATGTAGTTTTCTAGTATCTAAATGCTTTTAAAAATATACGATCGAAATTGGCTGATAACTTCCTACTGAGGAAGCCAGATAGAACTAATTTTTGATGAAATGAACCCTGAAGTCAAACTTCAGGGTTCATTGTTGCTAGTTGGACAAATATACCATACCAATGGAAAATAACATGAAAAATTAGTTCTATCTGGCTTCCTCAGTAGGAAGTTATCAGCCAATTTCGATCGTATATTTTTCATCAACAACAAATCAACAAATTCTGCATCAACATTGAAATTGCAACTCAGGCTTTGAAGCGGCTCGGGCCGATTCACGTCTTATACCCAATATTAAGGTTCATTACTGTTAGTTAGACAATCGTCTAATAATAGTAGATTGTATGACAAGGGTCTAAAATAAGCCATATTAGCACGAGATGGTTATTTTCTCGAGCGAAGTGATGAGCGCAGTGGTGGTGGTTTCGAGCATGAGAAGTGAAATAGTAGATCCTCAATCAAGGGTTGAAAGTGAGCCATTTCACCCGAGATATTTCGAGTATGGGTAGGTAATTTCACCCTGTAACTCCACTTTTCATTTCGACTGTAATACCTACTTTTAACACGTTTTCCAAGCATATATAAACTCGGACGGTACCTATGTATGTATATACCTACCTACCTAAAGGATATTAGCTCGCGAGGGCCCGTCACCGCACGCTTGCTTCCGCAATATCCGGCCTGTGATGGCCTGGGCTCAATAACGATATACTTCTTCCCTTTTACTTTTTATACCACGATGGCGGCAAAAAAGGGTACGGCCCATCTGATAGTAGGTAGGTTAAGGGAAAGTTGTCTATGGTCGCCTGCAATTCGAAGGTGTCACATTTGCGTTGCCGAATTGATTGGAGGGTGCGCTGTATCCGATATCAAAAGCAATAAATACCTACAGGTTCCTTACCTACTCTCTTGATTTCGGATTTATTAATAAGCCTAAATTCCTTTAAAAATGATATTGAAGCCGCCTACTTTGCTTGGCATTGGCAACTACAATAACTGTATGTTAGGTTTTTACAATAAATGTATGTAGGTATGTGTAGTCTGTCCTTAAATAGTTATTTGTGTCACAAGGGAGCAAAATAGTATATTTACGGCGAGGGCGGTGTATTGAATCCTAAACGTAGCGAGGGATCCTACAATAGAATCCTGAGCGTAGTGAGGGATTCAAGTGTTAACGCCCAAGACGAAAATAATTTTGCTCCTGAGTGACACATGTAACTTTTCACACCGACTATGAGGAAAACACTTGCAAAAAAAACAAAAAAAACCAACAAAAAATAACAAAAAAAAAACAAAAAAACAGCAAAAAAACCAAAACAAAAACAAACAACAAAAACAAAAAATCAACAAAAATCAAAAATAACAAAAAAAAACGATACTAAAAAACTAAACTAAAACAAACGAAACTAAAAAAAAATAACAAAAATACAAAAAAATAAACAAAAAAACAAAAAAAACGGCAAAAAAAAAACAAACAAAAGCAAGCAACAAAAAAAAAACAAAAAACATTTGAAACAAACGGAACAAAAAAAACTTTTTTGTAAAAGTTTTTTAGTTTTTGTTGTAGAAACAAAAAACAGCAAAAAAACGAACAATAATATAAAAAAACCAACAAACAAAACTAAAAAAAAAAAAAAAAAACTGAAACGAACAAAAAAAACAAATAAAAACAAAAACAAACAAGAAAAAAAAAATTACAAAAAAATAAACAAAACAAAAAAACAAATAAAAAAAAGAACAACAAAAAAAATACTAAAAATATATCCTCATGTACATTGCACGTTGAACCGATGGCCGTTGGGGCGGAAAGGTTCTCGAGTGGACTGATGACCTGGTAAAGGTCGCGGGAGTCCGCAGGATGCGGGTGGCGCAGGACCGGTCATTTTGGCACTCTTTGGGGGAGGCCTATGTCCAGCAGTGGACGTCTTTCGGCTGATATGATGATGATGATATAGTATTTACGTTTGTCGATTACGATGAAATTACAATCGATTATTTTATCAAGATTCTATTGGCACATTGCGTAAATGCTACAACCCAATGAATAAATTAAAAAAAGTAGCTTGAACAGAAAAGTAGCATTTTGCTCCCTCTCGTTGGGGACCAAAACTTACTTTTCTGAATGAGAGGTGTGAAAAATATATGTTTTTGTTTTGAATTTAGAAAACGTGACCGATTCTTCTCACAACATTTCACGAGAATCGCTTGAGAAATGAGACCTGCGGCGCTACCACGAACTTCGAATCTCGAACTTCGTATATCTCCGTTTCTGTCGCTCGAGTGCCATAAACCATAAGTGCGGTAGAGATGGAGATATACGAAGTTCGTGGTTATAGGGTAGAGGAACCAAAAGATGAACACCACCCAATAGTTGAACGTTTTGTCGTAAAATTGAAATAAAAAAATCGCGATACATTTTACGCCTTCGGGATATTTTTTTCCTAACGCATCATCCCTTTGCCGAGGCTGGCATTTAAACTTCCATACAGTTCCCACACACACACGGCTGTGAACGGTTGTCGCGTCGAGGTCTCGCGCCAAAATCACCGTTTGTATGGAGATTTACTTAAGGAAAGCGCTCTTAAATTTAAGCTCTAAATTATGTAGGTATAAAATTGAATAAAACGTCTACATGGATTGTTTTGCGTGATATAGATTCTTGGTTAATGCCTTTAATGGATTATCTATCACAAATTGCGTATTTATTGTTAATTTAAGAGATATTTAGCGTTCAACTAACGGTTCCAACTTTTTGTACCTGAGCCAATAGATGAACGGCGTTCATCTACTGGGCAAGGTATAGTTTTTTTCAAATGCTTATATAAATTCTTATTGAAAAGGTACATAAAACTTTTATGGCTCAAATTAATCATTTTTTAACTGTTGATTTTTGAACCAAAAGTTGAACGTGAGTATCCATTCGCAACACGGTTATTTTGGGCTTTGTTTTACTATGAAAAGCACGATTGTTCAACAAAGAACCGCTGCCCAGAGGATGAACGAATAAAATTAGTTCGTTCAACTTTTGGCTTCGATTCAAATAAGTGAACGCTCTGTTAAAGTTAATCCGTTCATTCCTTTGCCATCGTGCCCAATACATGAACGAACAAAATTTATTCGTTCAAGTTTTAGGCAAGGGTTGGTACAATGAACATCTTAATAACAATGATACGTAATAAATATGAAATCTGACTTATACATATAAAACCCAACAATTTATCTATTTTAATCTAATGATCAATTAATAAAAAAATGTTTTAATGATTCATATGTAAAAAATAATCTCTTATAATTGTAACCATATGAAAAGGGTACATTTGAACTGTTTTATTCTGTGTTTATTATCAATATTGTGATTGTTAACTAGTATAAATTGCTATAACAATGATTATATAATAACTAGACCAAAAGTCAGAGGCTGCGCGGTGTTACGTTTTTCTTCGTTCAACTATTGGTGTCAAAATGTTCAACTATTGGGCACAGTGTTCATCTTCTGGGCAAAATGACATACTTCAGCATAAAACCATTTTTAATAAAATACTGTATTGTAATAGGATGGTTTAAAATAGTCATATCTAATCTCGACTATATACGAAATCGTATAAAAAAATTTAATGCAAACAAACTAAATCACCACTCCTCGAAAAAAAATTGTAAAGTTGGGATAGTCGCTTAAACGTTCATCTTTTGGTTCCTCTACCCTAGCTCTGTAGAGGAGAACAGCGGGACAGACATCGCACACTGGACAGACAGTAAACAGTAAATATAATAAAGCTGAAGAGGGTCGAAAGTCTGTACATGGAAGTTATTCGAAAAAAAATTGGCTAGGGATACTTAAAATCGATAACAGAACACGTTCCAATAGTTTTTAGAATTTTTGTCTGTTTGTCTGTTTGTCTGTTTGTCTGTTTGTCTGTTTGTCTGTTTGTCTGTTTGTCTGTTTGTCTGTTTATCTGTTTGTCTGTTTATTTGACCGCGCATCACGTAAAAACGGCTGAACCGATTAAGATGAAATTTGGTATAGAGATAGTTTGAGTCCTGGGGAAGGACTTAGGGTAGTTTTTATCCTGGAAATCAACCCCTAAGGGGATAAAATGGGGGGTGGAAATTTGTATAGAGCTACTTAAACCGCTGCACCGATTTGGATGAAATTTGACATAAAATTAGTTTGAGTCCCGAAGAAGGTCATAGGATAGTTTTTAACCCAAAAATCTTCCCTTTAGGGGGTAAAATGGAGGGGTGAAAATTTGGATGTAATCCATTTTGATTAAATTTGGTTTAGAGGTAGTTTAATTTCTGGGGAAGGACATTGGGTAATTTTTTTTCTGGAAATCTTCTCCTAAGGGGGTGAAATGGGGGGTGAAAATTTGGATGGTCTCCGTTTAGACCAAATTTGGTATAGATATAGTTTGAGTCCCGGAGAATGACAATAAATAGTTTGAATCCCGAAAATCATCCCCCAAGGGGATGAAATAGGGATGAAAATGTGGATGAATCCCATTTAGTTAAAATTTAGTATAGAGATAGGAGGAGTCCCAGGGAAGGATAATGCATAGTTTTCATCCTAAAAAATCATCTCCTGATGGGATGAAAATTTGGATAGAACCGATTTAAATGAAATTTGGTATGGAGATAGTTAAGAGTGCTGGGGAAGGACTTAAGGACTTAACATAATTTTTAGTCCAGAAATCATCTCCTAAGGGGGTGAAATGGGGTATGAAAATTTGGATGGAACCCATTTACGGTATAGTGAGTTGGAGTCTTGGGGAAGGACATAGGATAGTTTACTCCCGAAAATTATCCCCTAAGGGGGTGTAATTGGGGGTGAACATTTGTTTGTGACCCATTTTGATGAAATTTGGTTTAACGATAGTTTGAGTCCCGGAGTATGACAACGGATAGTTTTAATCCCGAAAATCATACCCTCAGGGATGAAATAGGGAGTGAAAATTTGGATCAAACCCATTTAGATGAAATTTGGTAAAGAGATAGAAAGAATCCTAGGGAAGGACAATGCATAGTTTTAATCCCGAAAAATCATTTCCTGAGGTGGTGAAATGAGGGTTGAAGATTTCGATACAACCCATTTAGATGATATTTGGTATAGAGAGAGGTCTCAGTGCAAGGAAAGAACATAATTTTTATTCCGGAACACATGAAAGGAGGAAATAAGGGGATCACATAAGGGGGTGAGAAATGGTGGATGAAAATTTGGATTGAACCCATTTACGGTATAGCGATGGTTAAGGAAGGACATAGGATAGTTTATCCCGAAAATCATCCCCTAAGGGGGTGTAATTGGGGGTGGAAATTTGTTTGTGACACATTTTGATAAAATTTGGTTTAAAGATAGTTTGAGACCTGGAAAAGGACATATGATAGTTTCTATTCCGGAAATCATCCCCTAAGGGGGTGAAATGAGGGTGAAAATTTGGATGTAGCCCATTTAGATGAAATTTGGTATAGAGATAGTTTGAGTCCTGGAGCATTCTCCAAGGAGGTGAAATAGGGGGTGAAAAATTGGATGGAACCCATTTACGGTATAGGGGTAGTTGGGAGTTCTGGGGAATAGGAACATTACATAGGTAAATATATGCATGTGACGTTCCAAGGGTAAAGGTACCTTATGGCGGTAGTTTCGAAGATGTTTTCTAAAACGGGGTAAAAAAGACGTTTTATTATGGCTATTTTGAAAACTATTAGATGTAACATTTTGTTGACGTGTCTTTATTTTTAATATAAAATATTTAAATTACAAGTCAGTTAATTTAGTCCTACGGTTTAGTAGAAAAGTTCCTTACGGCCGTGTGATATGAAAATATGCAAAATTATACTGAAAAAAGCCTACATGCATCTATTATGGTGAGGCGGGTCATAGAAACCAAGTTTGCGGCGGAGTCTATTTTGTAAAAAAAGGCGTTCAGAGTAAGCTAATCTATAAAATCATGCAACTCAGCCATAATGACCCTTTCCTTCATACAATCCATACTAATATTACAAATGCGAAAGTAACTCTGTCTGTCTGTTACCTTTTCATGCTTAAACCGCTGAACCGATTGAGATGAAATTTGGTGTAGTCTAGAGATATTTTGAATTCCGGGGCCTTCCCAAAGAATCCTTACTAAAGATAGTTTTTATCTGGAAATTCATCACCTAAGGGGGTGGAAAGGGGGGAGAAAGTTATAAACGAGTTCCGCGCGGACGAAGTCGCGGGCAAAAGCTAGTTTATTCATAAAACAAAATGTAAGTACATCAGTAGGTATTTACTATAGACTAGGAGCTTAATATTAGAGGCAAATGACACGTGCCTGAGCTAGGATAAACTGCAATGTGTTTCGGGCAAAAAAGAACTAACAATTGAATATGTTATTCACATGCAAAATATTATACAATATCATTCTTATTGACTAGTACAAAATAATTAGTAAGTTATATCCTATGCGGTATAAAAGATAGAACAAAATTATTTTAAAACGATATCGATAAATAACGTCTCTGTATCGTCATAGGACAGCATTATGTAACCATAGAACTTCGTTCGCTTCGCTCGCTCGTTCCAAAAGCGAAATATGAAACTATAGGTACATACAAAAATCAAATAGTAAGTACTAAAAACCTAACCTAGGGTGCCGCTGGCAGCGAGGCGGGGCCTAAGCTACCGGTGGTCAGGGTGACAGAGACAGGAACCTCCTAACTATCCGGGCAGTATCCAGGAGTACCTACCGCCGCGCTGTATCTGACCCTTGATCCAGCCATCTAGCCAGAGTCTCTTAAGGTAACGGTCGAGACTCTTCGCTATTAAGTAAACCGTTCGCCGAAACCACTATCGGGACGGTGATCGTCGACTCAACATCCCACATGGCGGTTACCTTGTTAGCCAGGTCTAGGTAGTAACTAAGTATTTATTATTATACATAGTACCTAGTAAAGTGTTTGCCATAAATGAGCACTACTCTGTACTTAATGCTCTAGACCTTTCTAAACGCCTTACATCTGGCTGCATCCCGGTTAACCGGTACATAAACGAGATTTAAGCGACCGTCATTGCCCGGACGATTACCCCGCTTGAGTGTAGCGGGCCATGCGAATACACCTTGCTCTTACTGGGTTTTACACAAACAACTTTTATTTGACCGCGTTATGTTTAAGAACCTCTCAAGCACGAGTCTGGATACGATAGTGATTATAGTGATTGTCATCAGATCTGCCAATGACATTTCTCTCTATACTTACAGCCCCCCAGTAAAACCAAGAGATAAGTACCTATATCTCTGAGTTGGGAAATATAAATCATTCTCTCAAAGTTTGTCGACCCGGCGAACAATTTTATTGTCAAATTAAATTGTGGTAAAATAAAAAAATTGTGGTGAAATAGGGTCTTGGACTGATGACGAAAAGCAGTCGGACGAAAAGTTATGTAGAGACATACCTACATATTATGAGAAGTTGAAAAAGGTCAGGTCAGTAGGTAGGTGGGTGGATTAAAAAAATAACGTATTTATAGATGAATATAATGGATTGACGGACGAAAGATACCTAGGTACGACTAAAAAGCAACACGCAGATAGGGATGCCATCCATAAAAATCCTGACATTTCTTGTAACAGAGATTTGGCGTAGCTTGAACAACGCACCGACGGCGCGCTGCGCTCTGCGGTGTACTGCGGCGCTACCACGAACTCAATCTCGAATTTCGTATATCTCCGTCTCTATCGCACTTATGGTTTATGGTACTCGAGCGACCGAAACGAAAATATACGAAGTTCGAGATTCGAAGTTCGTGGTAGCACCGCTGCGCCCGCGCGCGAAGCGCGGATCGCATCGCAGCTGCTCGCGTAGTTTAGTCGCCTCGTATGTTTCGCGTTGATTCATTCCTAAAAGTCCGGACACTTGCCAAGTCCGGCCGCAATCCGGACAAAGGGTCAAAAATCCTGACATGTCCGGACAAATCCGGACGTATGGCAACCCTACACGCAGACGAATAAGTAAGTAGATGCACCAATTACGTGCAAGAAGGCGAACCATATGAGGTCTGTAAAGAGCTACTTCATGTTTGGGCACTACGGTATCCCTTGCAGATTTGGCGTCGGATCCGGCTCCCGTTTAGAACGGGAAACAGGGATATTTACGACGTCTGCGCCGGAGGTGGCTTGTCTGGGGATGGGTTTCAATTTCAACGACGCGGTTAGGTAGGTACCTACCTAAGTACATAAGCACTTGATAGGTAAGATTCTTATTTATGTTGTGGTGGTTTTTAGACATGCGCAATAGATTGTGACGTATAAATAGACAAATAAACAGACTAGTCAAAGTCGGCCGACTGGCGGAAATTTTGCAGCGAATAAGGTAAAAGTACGTTTCACCGAACGCTTAAGACCTCGATGTACGTTTATTTTTTAATAAGGTCTGCGAGTTTCGTAGGGCTAAGTACAGAAGTACAATTGTAATTTAGATACATTTGTCAACATTTAAATGTACCTAGAAATTAATAACATACTTATAGATATACTAAAAATATTTTTTAAGTTTTTTGGGTCAGTTTTCTTGGTTTGTACCATTTACCGAACTAAGAAACGTCATTTGCACATAATACCGAATCGGCGCGCCGCTTCACCGAACTAGGGAAGAAATGTATGGGATTTGGACGATGCGTGGTGCTCAAACTTTAGTTGGTTAACTGTTGATTGAGATCATTTTTCAAACTAATTGCGCTAGTATTGTTACTTTAAAAATCTTAGCGAGATGTTAAATAAAACTTTAGTTCAGATAACACATAAGTTATATTTCTATTCACAATAATTAGGTATGATAATATTTTTAAATAATTTGCCATTGTGAGTTGTAGATATTGAACCCTTAATTGGGCATGGCGTGCGAATGGATGTTAGGATGTTAGAAGTATCTGCATATTTTTTTATGCGGGTAAAGTATTAAATCACCATACATTAGTTTTATGTATTTGACAAAATTATTAAAAAAAATCTCGTGGGAAATATCTTCCTTCAGACCGATATGAATATCTTTCACTCAGTAGAACTTTTCATCACTCTCCAATAAGTACAGAAGAAAAATATTTCCCACAAATTGCAAAATAAACTTCTGTAGCGGTCAGAAGTACCTAGGTACTTATAATATTTCCCACAAACTTGGTACTCCCAAAAAACACTGAAATTCTAACGTAATCACGAAAATATCACTTATTAAGCTTTAACGTATAAAGAACATAAAACAACTCAAAATCTATCCATAGAACTAATTGAAAAAAAACTACCGGACTATTTAATTCAAAAATATGGGAAATGTATTAAAAAAACAAAAAGTTATAAAAAAATATGATAAGCATCAAATTAACAATAATTAATCATATTGTTATTGCACTAAATATATGGTTTCAAAATAAAGTGAAAAAATCGTACATGTAGGTATATTTAGTATCGTAAAAAAAATCCGTAGGTGGGCAGTTGTGCGTTAAATGTTTGGAAGCGCTGGCCTTAACAAGAACGTTCAAAAATTAAAACACATTAATATCGACCTAGTTTGTAACGAAATAAGGTTGATATTTTAAGGAACACCAAATAGTAGCATAGCTGAGGCCAACGTGGTTTCGGTAGCAGGTACTACGGGTACGTTTCACCGGACGTCCGTTCGGTGAATTGGACAAGCAAATTATGTGGAACCTATCACGCGAACAGAATTTAAGAAATAGTGTTTATATCGTATTAATAATGTTACAAATTTTAAATTTTTACAAGGAATTAGAACTTATTGTGAAACCATAAAATACAAACGGCTCTTGCTAATATTGATGTAAAATATGTGTTATGATTTTTTTTAAATAGCCTTGCCAAATAGCTTATTTTAACGGCAAAAAGTCTTGAAAATGGTTCATTTCAAACAAAGTTTTAAAGAAATCTATCTTGATTATCAATGTTCGGTAAATGCTCATAAAATTTGCTATACTTTAAGTTATTTGAAAAGCGAATTAGTTTAAATAAATAGTTTATGATCAACCTATAAATAGATAATCTCAATAATACACGGTTTCCCTGATTCCGGGCGCTGTTCGTAGAAACCTTCAAGTCAATAAAATAAAATTTAAAAAATAATACCCGACTCCGGACACGCGATCTGAAAAGTATTAAATAAGAAAACAATTTACTTCTGAAATCAAAACCTGACATTCAACTCTCTCATATTTGGATAAAGCCGTGGTTGCATGCATCAACATATATTCAGGCTTCAAAGGCATGCGACCACGGCTTCATCCAAATATGAGAGAGTTGAATGTCAGGTTTTGATTTCAGAAGTAAATTGTTTTCTTATTTAATACTTTTCAGATCGCGTGTCCGGAGTCGGGTATTATTTTTTAAATTTTATTTTATTTTATACTTTTTAGATGTGTACTGTAGTCGGGTATTATTTGCAATCCTATTTTATTTAAAAATATTGGTGATATGTGAGGGTAACAATGGGGTAATTTAAATAGATATTAAACTTTACTTCGTACTTTTAATTTTTATTTCATATTTTTCCTTTTTTTAATCATGTAACAATCTTGGTATGTAATATATGTATATATTATAAAACTGTTTAGTCTTGATATTTACATTACAAAATTACTATCAAATGTATAGAGAGGAAAATTAGGTATCTACTTATTCTACTTCTATTCACGGTCCTCAAAAAATCTTCATCTGTCATCAGAGGTTTATTAGCCGATTCTGTAACTTCCTCGTCTACCTCAGGTATGGCTAAGTGAGGTTCGGGGTCCAGAATGTCAGTATTTTCACAATTTACACTATTTACACATATGTCAGCGGCGTTTTCGGCTGTTACGCGTCGAAGAGCATCCTGAAGTTCTTCTTCCCACCTGTTAATTAGTTCGATACTGGATGTTCGATACCTTTGCAGCGGTCGTAAACGAGTGCGCTTGGCTAAAAAAGCGTCTTTAGCGCTGTCGTGGCCCGTCAGCAATTCGTCCTCAGCTCGAAATGGACAGTGAGCTACCAGTACGCTATAATAGTATGCTTCAGGGTTAGACATGGCGGCGTTGTAACGAGTTCGTAGCACGGCGGGTTTACAGCGCTTCCTCATGCGTCCCATCCTGTTCAAAAGCGTAATCGTCGCAGTTCCTACTTCTGCGTCCGCTTGATACGTATCGTTGTCGCCGTTGTCATTATTTTGTAACGAAACAGAAGACAAGGCTTCATAAGTTACGGCAAACTCGCCTAGGCTCATATTTTCCAAATTTCTTGGCCTATTTTCGTATCGTTCGAAAATGTTTTTAAAAGATTCGGGACAGTCCGTGTCAAACCGTAGCATCCTGTACCTTTCTTGTGGCTTACAAGTGTTGACAAAGACATATTTTCTTGAGCTGCCCTCACCCTTACGTGGCATAACCTGTAGGCATACTCCGATGACTGAGGAGAGCGCTTTGAACAGCGAAGATCTGTTGTCGCAAGTTTCCACCTCGTTCGCTAATTCTCGTCAATGCTTCAGTCACTGCTTTTTGTATTTGTGCAGGTTCTGATTTTGCTATATACTTAGCTATGTACATTGCTACCCTTACAGCTGAAACCACGGGTTGGACGTCGATGTTCGCGCGCCACAAACATAGTAATGTTCTGTTGTAATTATTAATCATAACTTCCGTCTCATTTCGTTTCAGTTCGTAAAATCTTACACCGTTTTTTGCAGCCTGGTGTGGTGTTCGTCGAGGATTTTAGTAGCATTAGACACGGGTCTCGCAAATCCAAATCTGCACGTATTAGTGTCATTTTGCTTGTAGTAGGTAACAGTGTGATGGTGGGTTTGCAATCAGAAGACTGAATCGTGCATTTCACCCTCTGCTGGGATCTCACAGGTGACTACGCTTTCTACTAGTATAAGCTTTATTCCAGCACGTGAATTTAAATGTCTTTGCACCAGATCATCATATGGACATGCGGACTCCCATCACGGAGTAGGAACTCAATTCGCTACCAAAAATCTTCTATATCGCACCCTAAGATGGGATCGGATGATGTGGTTTTCAGCATTGAACTGGAACATGAATTGCCGCGATAAAGTAACAGGATACGACTCCACTAACTGTACTTTTCATCAAAACTGAGCCCATTTTTCCCACCCGGAAATAGTTGAACCCAGGCTAGCTCTTCAACCCTCCGCTCTATGAGAAGTGCGGTTTTGCGCTGTATTTCACGGATCGGTAAGACGGTGTCATTATCATAAATGTTTTGACATATTACCTCCGCGATGTTGGGTACTGGAATCTTATTTGGCATTAACAGAGTAGTGCTTATTATTCCGTCATGAAATTCGTTCGAACTGGCTTCATTTAATTGGTTCCCTTCAACAAATGCTGCGCTGTCTTCTTCTGTTAAATGTGACTTCACTATTGTGAGAGAAAATTTAATATCTACTCGACCCCACTGCCAGAACGAAATGCAGGTGTTTTGATAAGGTATCTAGTGTTGGAAAAATCATTACCATTGCACGACCAGCGCTAGGTGCGACGCGGCCTTTTGGACTCCGAGAGTGAGAGTCAAATACTTCAGTAATTTTTTTGATTTTGTGAAATGACTGCCACGGAAATATCATTGCAAGTAATAATGCAAAGATGTGACATCGTGATAGCTCTTCCAGTCCTACTTTAATACTAGTGTAATAGCCACTAAGTACAGTCAATGAAGGAATCACTAAGCCTACTGCGGCGTCGCATCCAATATCCAGTGTATAACTTTTGGATTTTGGTAGCAATGGTAATATAATACAAGGCAACAACTCATCGGTAGCGAGATGGTCAGGCTGAATATTTATATACTCGTAGATTTTCGAGGCAAACTTATGATATTTGTCACCAAAGGGCTGGAAACTGAAGGTTCCAGCCCTGTTGGGGATTTGAGGATGAATGTGCGATTTCGGATGTTGCGTTGGCTGTGCATTGCTTGCCTCTGCTAGTCGAACTGAAAATATCACTGCCTTGATAGAAAGAACCTCTGAAAATGAAGAGCAGATGAGTTCGATATTTCATAATAATGATTCTCAGTATTTACTTCTTCCTCAGCGATTTCGATGATATTCAAACAAAATGATTTGCAGAATTGCCGATAGATAGCGCTAGTAGTATTCTTATAGGCTGATATAAACTTGAATCGTCTTCCTATCGCTTGTTATACTTTAGTTTAATAATGTTTTTATATATTTGAACTCGAAATTTTCTCTTCTTTCATTTGATCCCCCACACGCTATGATAACGACAGATTTTTTTCAAAGTCAGTCACTTATTTGTATGTGACAGACATCATATTTTTCTTTTTCATACAAAAGGTATCCTATGTTAACCGGAGCATAATTTCGAATCGATTGACACCCCATTTATCAAAATCGGTTCAGTATTTAAAACGCTACAGTGGAACATACAAACATACAAACATAGACTGCTAAAAACATATCCCTTCCGTTCGGCTCTGCCGTCGTCGGGCAAAAAGAGGGTAGACCCATCACCGAATCCTCATTTTAGTTAAATTCTTCAAAAATAACTGCACTAAATAAACTTGTTTTTACAAATAACAAAAACAAATTCAATAATGATTCCGCAAAACTCAATTTTTATTCATATATTAGCCGCTAAATGGTTTTATGACCTTGAGAAGTTCACTCAATTTCGTAACGATTTTCGTAAGGAATCCCATACAAAACGGCGATAGACTGGCTTGATTAATTATCGCGGCCCCATTGAGGTCCAAAATGACAGTTTCTTCCGCGTAGTGGAAGGGATAGGTATCTAGCTAGTGGGAAAAAAAATCACAACGTCATATTAGCTGTACTACTCGACTTACAGCTTAAAATAGGGTGAATTCGGCGATACGGCAGATCCGGTGAAGGGTACTTTTACCTTAATGGCGATCAGCTGAATGCACGGGCGATAAGCCATACTTACAAACGCACAGATAATTTGTGTAGGTACAAACGTCATAGATAGAAAAACAGACAGGCAGATAAACGGAACATTTCAATGGTGATCTCTTGTGGGTTGGAGCCTTTTCGCTAAACTACGACCACTTCATGTTTTGGGCACTACGGTATCCCTTCCAGATTTAGCGTCGGATCCGGCCCCCGTGTAGAACGGGAAACAGGGATATTTACGACGTCTGCGCCGGAGGTGGCTCGCCTGGGGATGCGTTTCAACGACGCGGTAAGCTTACTTGGTAGTTAATATACGTCTTGAATTTCAACGCAAAAGCGCAGACAGTCATTCAAATAGACTGCAAAACGGCAGATAATAGGATAATTTGCAGGCGGGTGAAAGATGTGATATTGATATGTTAGAAAAGTGAACATTAAATTAAAAATAAATTTTCAAAGGTAAAAATAAATGGCCTTATTAGTCTTATTACGTACCACCACTTCTTAAAAGAAGTACTAATAAAGCAGGTGTCTCAGTTCAAATATTTGGGACATGTGTTAACCGATGATCTTAAGGATGATAAGATAAGGACATCGATCTTGAGCGCAGGTCATTGTCCGTGAGAGGCAACATGCTGGCTGGATTTGCTCGTTGTACTGAGCCTGTAAAACTAGCTCTTTTTAGGGCCTACTACCAAAGTTTTTACACGAGCAGTGTTACACAGCGAGCGTACAGTGCACTAAGAGTGCAACACAATAACATCCACAGGGCCCTGTTGCGGCTCCTCCGCTATTGCAGCGCGTCGGGAATGTTCGCCGACGTAGCCATGGACGATTTTTACGCAAAGATATGCAAGAAGTCGGAGTCCATTATAAGACATGTGCGGGGGAGCGTCAACAGTATCTTGCAGATGGTCGCAGAGAGGCTAGCTAGATAGACTGGCGTCCTGGCGCGCTTCATAGAGTGCACGTCAATAGGGATAGATGAAGTGCGGGAGGAGAGTAGGTAGTTAGTTTTTAGTATTTTTTAATTATTTCATGTGCCTAACATAGTAGGTATTCTAAGGCAATTCTTACTTACAAAATATGGAACCAGTTTCTGAAATAAATGTCTTTTTTAGGGTTCCACACCTCGAAAGGAAAAAGCGGAACCCTTATAGGATCACTTTGTTGTCCGTCCGTCCGTCTGTCAAGACCCTTTTTCTCAGGAACACGTGGAGGTATCAAGCTGAAATGTATATCAAATACTGTCCCTTAGAGCTGTGAAAAAATCAAACTTCTAAGCCAACGCAATCAAAAGATACAGGCGTTTATGCCGCAACTTACCGCAAATTTTCGAAACTCGCAAAGGAATCAAAACCTATAGGGTACTTCCCGTGAACTCAGAATCTTAACGTTAAACGTCTTATAGCACAGATAAAGGAAACATTGCAAAACCGTATTTTTTTAGTTAAGTACATCACTGAAAATTTAATGTCCAGTATAAACTGACACGCACTAAGTATGTAAATGCAAACTTAGTGAGTGTCAGTTTATAGTGGACTTGTTTCTATTGTACGGGGTGGTCCGGAACCCTCGGCGCGCGAGTCTGACACGCACTTGACCGGTTTTTTTTATTAAAATCGGACAGGCGGGCGACGCTGGCAAACCTGCACGCGGCCGGCCGGAGAGCTATGAACGGTGACTCCTGAGTATTCACAACCCGTTGACAATACTTAGTATACTGGCCGGTAATTGATTTGAGGAGGATGTGTCTACAGCATGGACCGGAACCGGTTTCCCTTATACAGGTTTTCCATAGGGTTATTTTGGAAGTTGTTTTTAGAACCTACCCTATCTATAATGACCCTCGTCACACTTAGGTACGCTATTAGATAATGACTCGCTTCGAATGGGGGTAGCGCTGAGGCTGGGATGTCCAGTGTGCGAACCTCATCAGTGTGTTTGTGGGGCCACAGTCGAAGCAAATGGTCATCATGGGCTAAGTTGCTTACGTTGCGCTGGTAGGTTTTCTCGGCACCATTCAATAAATGACGTAATTCGGAGGGCAATGGTGTCCGCTAACTTACCGTGTGTGTTGGAACCTCAGGGTCTAAGTAGAACAGACGGTAAGAGACCGGACGGGTTGACACTGGTTCCGTGGGCGAGGGGTCGGTGTCTCATTTGGGATGCAACATGCGTAAGCACATTTGCCCCCACACATCTCGCTCACACAACGCGACGGGCAGGAGCAGCTGCAGAAAAAGCGGCTAGGATAAAGCACGCGAAGTATGCGAACTTGGAACCGGTGTACGATTTTGTTCCGGTCGCAGTGGAGACATCTGGGCCGTGGTGCGAGGAGGCAAAGTCGTTGGTGAAGGCGTTAGGACGACGTTTGAGGGAAAGGGGCTGCGATCCCAGGTCCGGTTCGTACTTGGTACAACGGATTTCACTGGCAATACAGAGGGGAAATGCTGCCGGTATATTAGGGACGTTTACGCCAGGTACTTATCGGGCCTGGAATTCAATACCGTAATATTGTTTTTCTTTCCCATGTATATATATTTTTGTTTAATTTTTGTAACCGAGTCTTGACGAAGCATGTTGCTGATTATTGGTTGTAAGTATTTAATATTAGACGAAGTTTGTTGCGGATACTCACTCTGTGCTCATTTTTGACGAAACCTGCGCTGTGGATATTTAACTTTGTGGATTGCTTTGATTAAGTATGCTTTGAATAAATAAATGTGTTGTTTTGGTTGAATCTATAATGGTAGGTAACCTGATGATAAAGTAACCTTACTGATATGGTGACCCTATTGTTATGGTAAGCATATGGGATGTGGTAACCATAAGTTAACCCTTTTTTTTTTTTTTTTTCTCCAGTTTTTCAGCAATCGACTCCTTAGTCATAATCTGATGTGTTCTTTCTCAATACAGGTTTGGATGGTTGATATTCTAGTGAACATCATCCCAGAAGTTAGTTTCGATGGTCCAGGTTCAATATTTGCCATCTCTTGAGTCTGTTGACAGTCTCCGAGTTATCCAGGAGTTGTTGTGCTAGATCATTACTATGCATTTGCAGTCGGTTCTTGTATCTTGTGATTGCGTTGTTAAGTGCTTGTTTGACAGTTTCCATCTCAAGGTGTTCATGTATTTCGCTGTTTCTGGTAAACCAAGCGGCTTGCGATAAAGTTAAGGTTACCTTATCATACGGTTCCCAAATTGATAGGGTTACCAAATCGATAATACCTTAAGCCTGAAAAGGGGTTTTCCGGTCCTTGACCTACAGCTAGGTCAGCTAGACACACAGCTCTGGTGACTAGCTTACCTTGATTCACAAGATTCGTGTGTCCCAAATCATATTTCATAATGGCGAAAACCATGTTGCACTGAAGGAGTTTTTGATTTTTAGGGTTCCGTAGCCAAATGGCAAAAAACGGAACCCTTATAGATTCGTCATGTCTGTCTAAGACAGTCAAGTCAAGTCTGTCTGTCCGTCCGTATGTCACAGCCACTTTTTTCCGAAACTATAAGAGCTATACTGTTGAAACTTGTAAAGTAGATGTATTCTGTGAACCGCATTAAGATTTTCACACAAAAATAGAAAAAAAAAACAATAAATTGTGGGGTTTCCCATACTAAGAACTGAAACTCAAATTTTTTTTTATCATCAAACCCATACGTGTCTATAGATAGGTCTTAAAAAATGATATTGAGGTTTCTAACATATTTTTTTTCTAAACTGAAGAGTTTGCGCGAGAGACACTTCCAAAGTGGTAAAATGTGTGCCCCCCCCCCTGTAACTTCTAAAATAAGAGAATGATAAAACTAAAAAAAAATATATAATGTACCATGCAAACTTCCAACGAAAATTGGTTTGAACGAAATCTAGTAAGTAGTTTTTTTTTAATAGGTACGTCATAAATCGTAGAAAGCAATTTATTTAACGGAACCCTTCATGTGCGAGTCCGACTCGCACTTGGCCGCTTTTTTTTTCAAGATATAATAGGTACTAACTTAACCAAGCATTTATTTTCTAAATAACCTATATATATACTTACTTACAAGATGATAATTATCTGAGTCCAAATTTTCCTTTAGCGTAAAATGGCGTTCCGAAATTTTGGTTTTTCCAAATACTTAGGTAGGTAATGATTGTTTCCGACAAATGATTCCTCAGATTTTTTTTTGGGTCCCGGTTTATAGATAAAGCTGACCACCAACACGACACAATTTCTAGAAATGGTGCAGAAATTAATTTCACGTTCCCTACCTACCCCTTTTAGGAATTAAGGCGTTACTTAAATGTTTAGTTTTTTCATGAAATAAATTATCTAAACTACTTAATCTATTTAGAAACAGGACACAAAGCTTGAACAAGGCTCTCTGAATTAAATATACTCATCAATCTAAAACGCGTGACAAATTGGTGACGTCACTGTTAAGTAATGACGTCACATTGCTCACGGCGTTTTATGATTTCTTTTAAGCGAGTGTTACTGTTGTAAATATACAGGATTAATAGAGTTGTGACATGAGCAAATAATTGGCATTAGGTATTAACTTATTCTCGTGCACAGCGTCTAAAGACGTCGCGACGTAAAACTTTTAAACAACGACTTAATTGAGGTAGGTTCGTCACGTGAACGTGGCATTAGGTATAGTCGGCAATTGTATAAGTAATACGCGGTTTGCATAAACCCAGGACAAACTCATTTCGCCCAGACAAAAATGCTTCTTTCAATTTAAACTGGCCAACATGGCCAGAGCTCTTGATAGTGCGCTGTGAGAGTGAGAGACCTGTAGGCCCCGTAGCATGGTCACGCGATAAGTGACAAGATAGAGCATCCGTCACTGGCTGACACCGTTCGATTGAACGAGACGACGCTCTTATCTTGTCACTTATCGCGTGATGAGGCCAACCATGCTACGGGGCCAGCATTTGTCTCTACTCTAGCTGTCGAGACAACGTAATCTCAAATCAATAAAGGGTTGGCAACCCGATAATGACTCCTCTTTTATTAGTCGCAAGCGTCCGGAGACTGCCGCGTCTAAATATTAGGCAGGCCGTAGGTATTATATATATATACCTTTACCTTTTTTGCCACTGTCGTGTTTAAAAAAAACCGGACAAGGGCGAGTCGTACTTGCTCACCGAGGGTTCCGTACAAATTTCCTTCTACCTCGATGATTGATTACTTACGTACTTTAAATAACGACTATATTTTTTATGATTTAATTGCAAATGTATAGGTAGTTATGAGATTTTTCCCTGTAGGTACTTGTAGAATCATCATCATCATCATCATCATCATCATCATATCAGCCGAAAGACGTCCACTGCTGGACACTGCCTCCCCCAAAGAGTGCCACAATGGCCGGTCCTGCGCCACCCGCGTCCAGTGGTCTCCCGCGACCTTTACCAGGTCATCAGTCCACCTTGTGGGGGGCCTACCCACGCCGTGCCTTCCGGTACGTGGTCGCCACTCGAGAAACTTTCCGCCCCAACGGCCATCGGTTCTACGTGTAATGTGCCCCGCCCTCTGCTACTTAAGTTTAGCAATTCGGAGGGCTTGTAGCATATTACTTGCCAAATTTCATAGTTTTTGGTCAACGGAAAGTACCCTATAAATTTTGATTACCTTGAGAGTATCAAAATTTACGTTTTTCCGGCATAAACGGCCGTTTCTTTTTTTTACGTTAACTTAGAAGTTTGAGGGTTCCGTTTTTTTTCCTTTTGAGGTAATGAATAACTTAGGTACTTTTTTGACAAACAAAATACAAACTATTAGCATTGGCTTATCTTATCTTATCTATTTACATGAGGCCCCTTTCGGATGCACTTCAACCCAGTGGGTTCTTTTGTGCAATTGCTCCCTCCTTTATGCCTACTGCGAGCTTGGGAGTAACTTCCAAGCTCGCTCCATCATTTCCACAAACTGGATAATGCAGCTCAGTGGAAGGACCTTGAATTCCATTGGTTGTGGATAGCTGTTACGAAAGTAATTTATATTCCTTTTCTAGCATTGAATAATCCCCTCGGTACCTATTGCAACTTAGGCCACTTCCGTGTTTGGCGGTGCGGGTTCGATGCAGTACCAGTAAGCTCTCAGCTATCATCACCATCATCATCATACCGTGTTTATATTTCAGACGATTTAAACATTGCTATGGAGACATCGATTTTGGTGACTGTAGATACCAATTCGAGACCGGCATGACCTTTCACATTTCTGGCAGACGAAATTCAAGCCAGGGGCTCTAGTTTCAGTTTGTTGTCTACGCAGCAATCAGTCAAGTCAGTATAGATTCTGTGCAGCACTCCTACATTATGAATAACGCTCCCTGATTGGCGCAAAAGGCCTGGAATTGAATACCGTTTCTACTGCATGCGCACCCCTTCCGCGCAATATGACGTATGAACGTTTGATGCACGCGTCGCTACAAGAAACTTAAGAGGGTATCCTAGCAGCATTTTTCCATACAAACGTATTCCCCTATTTCCTTCCTGGTTGATCCCTCTAGAGGACTCGTATTTTTTATAAAATCTAGGTGCACTGTATGTATGCCCCTTTACTTTTTCCCAAAAAATAATTACCAAAACAGATACGAATTTTCGAAAACCTAAAAAATGCCCCATTTTTACTGTCATATTCAGATGACTACCAGACAAATATGAAAAGTTTTTACGTTAAAACAAAATAATAGGAACATAGATCTATTCTTCCTCCAAATTTCAACACCAAACATAATTGAATCGGCGCAGGTTTGGCGGAGAAAACAGGGGAATACAAAGCATCGATCTTGTCAAGATTTTGTAGTAAAAATCGGTCTGAGTTGCGGTTGTCCCTATCGCGCATCGCACGCGGTCGCTTGGGCGCAACGCAACGGCAATAGTTTGTACAAATACCTATTTCTCAATTTTGTCGCAGACCGACTACGCTCTTAAGCGCAACTCGGGAGATTCCGCGGTACATAAGTCCGCGTGCCGCTGGTGTCTCGTAGAACTGGTTTTAAAAGGAGCGTACGTGTAGGCAGGTCCTAAACGTCGCTACTTAAGATACCGCTTTAGCTTTTTTTACCGTGAACGTCAGCTTTGCACGAATCCGCGTGCGGCGCATGTGCCGCGTAGAACCAATTTTAAATGGATCGCAGGTCCAACAAAGCTTTTAGAGACTACTTGAGATACTGCTAAATATTTAACTTAATAGTTACACTTAAATACCCAACATTGTCACTGTCCCGTACTCATTCTTTCATACTTTAGTTTATTTAAGTATTTTTATCTTTTAAATAATAAAATATTGCATCTTAACAAATAAAACATGTATAGGTCAATTCGAACAAAGAGGATTTTCTTCATTCGAATTTAAGCCATGTCACTTTGACATAGAGTGCCCATGTCATACACTAGTACCTACAGTGTCGAGCACTCGGACGTTTACCTTATGTGTATTTATTTATATATTATATTTAAGTACGTTAGTATATTTATCTATCCAAATATCATAAACCCTCCATGATGCGTTCAAGAACCGCACATTATGGCCACCATAAAAATAGACTGTTTTGTTAGAACAAATTTCTTATCTGTGAAAATGTTATTATTCCTAAATAATAACATCGATTTCGATAATATTATTTCATTCAAATTTCGAACATCTCTGAAATCAAAGAAATTTGATTAAAAAAAAAAAAAAAAAAAAAAAAAAAAAAAAAAAAAAAAAAAAAAAAAAAAAAAAAAAAAAAAAATGACCTCTATACTAATATCAGTCGAGATGACGTTTAGTTCGAAATTATTCAGATCCACTTAAACCTAATAACAATATTTAAATAGAAACATAATGCACACAGGAAAAATTAAAATTAAACAAATAACGATAAGATTATAAATAAAAAACTGGTCCAAGATCGGCGCCAGGCGGCAAGGTGCCCAGGAGGCTGGCGGTATTGCCACGTTGTATGGCAATACTTATGCGTTGGGCTAGGTAAGCGCCAGCCTTTCTGGTCACCAGAAGCGTCGACAAGGCGCTTAGAAAGCACTTTAAATAGATTTAATGCGCTGGTGCCCCATGGCCCTAAGGTCTCGACGCCAAAAGGCTCAAACATGAAGCCACTATCAATGCCAGCATATTTGAGCCTTTTGTGTGACTCGGCTGAGTCAGCAGCAGCACCAGCCCTAGTTGAGGTTCCAGGAAGGTGGGACGGCGCAAGGGTATCGACGCAGGTAGCGTCCCATACCAGTGGCCGTCCCAAGCTCCAGGGCACGAGCGTCATGCCGTAGGGCCTCTTGCCGTCGTCCCGGGCAAGACCAGTAGGCTCTAAAACGGCCGGAGCTCCGGCACTAGCGAGAGCCCGACGGATGAGGTCGTTCAGGCTGGCGTGACGCGGGATGCGGCCTGTGCTCCTGTGGCAGGAGAGGCCATGGTGCCCAAATTTGTCGACAGTGCAACCGCAGTGACACCGATGTGGAACGACGCATGTCACTCCAAGACGCAGTGACACGGCAACCCTAAAAGTTTTGTTGTCTAATATTGTACCTAAGTTGTGTGAAGGGAGTGCCTGGAGCCAACCGCCGGATTCCCATCTAGCAGTGGCAAGGTGACGCGCGCGATCTGCGGAGCTGGAAGACGTTTCATAAAGGTTATCCCGTACCAGCTCACACAGCGGCCCATCCCATTGCCTCTGCGAATGGGGTTTGTTTGGTAGGTCTGCAGTTGGACATAGTTCTTTCCAACGGTACTCGGCTTCAGCGAGAAAAGGGATTACAAAATTATTGTGAGGAGGCTTTAGTATTTGACTGATTAATTTTTGGGAGCCGTGTGCTGACGAGAGAAAAGCTGGGAGAGAAACGCTTGAAATTTTACGAATCCCAATGCCGCCATGCCGAATTGGCAAAGAAGCTTGGGTCCATTGGATTTCATTCAGATCGATGTTAGCGACTGATGAGATGGTTTTTTTAATGATATCGTCAAGAGGTGCCAGAAGGTGAGGGAATTTCCAAAAATGACTACAACGAAGCATATAGGTGAACTGTGGAACAAATAAGCAAAATTTTATAATGGTATACGCCATATGCGTGTTAATTTGGAGCAGGCGATCTGACACTGAATGAGATTTTTGAATTATTTGTTCTACAAAATCAGGGAATGAATCATCCAAAATCGGCGACCCAAGGAGGTGGAGTGAGCTTTTATCCAGTAATTTGATATTGGGTGCTAAGGTTCGGAATTGCGAAAGTGCAGTATCTTTTTGCTGGTATGTGTCTGAAAAGAAAATTTCGCATTTGGAAAAATTAAGCTCTAGGCCTATAGCGTGGAATTCTAAGTTTAGTTGACGAAGATCTTCTAAAACTTCATTCACATCACCTCCGAGAGTACCGTCGTCTAAATACCAAACATTAAATTTGGAATTGAGTTTACTAATAATGGGGTGTATGGCGAGGCTGAATAGGGCTGGGCCTAAGGGGTCGCCTTGCTGACAACCTACTTCAGAGGATAAAATATTGTTTTTGAAAAGTAGTTTTGAGGGGGTACTATAGCACTGCCAGATGAAGGAGTAAATTTGAGGTATTTTTTCCTTCACTTGGGTCAGCAGGGCGCCCCTATCTACGGAGTTAAAAGCATTTTTCACATCCACCTTTACGAGGACTTCGCCAGGTTGCTGAGAAATAAAAGTCCGTAAAGCGTGAACAGCTGCCTCGCAACCGCTCTTTGAGCCAAAACCTAACTGAGTTGGCTGAAAGTAGGGACTTAGTGTCTCTGACGCAATGCTGCAGCAGCATTTGGCAGCCAAGCGGCGATAGGTAGTACCTACCGCGATCGGTCTGATGCCACCGTCCCTTTTTATAAGAGCGCAGAGGTTTGCGCCATATAACGTATCTGTTACATCCGTAGTTACCCTGCCTGCAAGCATGAAATTTATCAAGGATATTAAAGAGCAGCAGCAGTTGCCGATTAGGTCCTTTAGGTGTTGCGGCGTCAGGCCATCTAGGCCGCCTGCAGAGCCACTTGGGAATGACAACACTGCTCTTAGAGCTACTTCGGGAGATACTTGCAGGCAAGGTAAGGACGGGTCTGGTGGATCAGGGAGTATGTGGTTAGCTGGGGCAGGTGGATGCTTACTCCGTAGCGCGGTTAATGTTTCAGGTGAGTTTGGGGCAACAGTGTCACTGGAGAACAAAAGTCGGGCTGCACTTTTTATGTTGCCTTCGCCTATTTTGGACTCTATTAAACGAGTTAAGGAGGCATTGTATCTAGGTTTCGATATCGATAGATTTTGGATGTCGTGAGGATGAATGCAATTCTGCTTTATGCGCGTTGTGAGCGAAGTTCCTTTCTGCGGTGGGTCTTTTACGTGAAGGACCCTGTAGGGGAACGTTAAGAGCTGCTCCCAGGCTTCAGACGTATTTTGGGAAATGGCGTTTTTTATTTCGTCGTTCAGTTTTTGAGCAACTTGTACCCGAGCTCCTCGAGGGATTCTTTTTATAATAGAAGTAGATTGTTTCAGGTTCGATAAGGTTTCTGGAAGTGATGGCCTAGGTGTGGTATTGAGGTTTGGCGTGGATGCTGGGGAAGGATCTGGGTTGGTAGTTATGCTTCGGTGAGAATGAATGCGGCTGTTGTGGATATTTAGGCCTCTTTGACCCTTGAAGAATCGAGCCTGGGGGCAGTGCGGGCATTTTATAAGGTTTTCCAATGACCCTGAAGGTGATTGTTGAGGTTGTGACTGTTGAGATCCTAAGAAAAAAATATAAACTTAAAACAGTTAACAGAAAGAAAGAGAACAAAATTAAAGCTAAGGTAAAAAAGCACATAAAAAATCACAAATAATATTCACCGCGTAAACTTCACTAATACAGATTTCACATTGTTTGTAGACTATAAATAAAATAATGATCACGTATAACAAATATTGTTATTTTTGTCATCATGTCACAAGTCGACATTTGGCAACTGGTCGCAGTGGTCGCACGCAGGCGCGGGTGGACTCGGCGCCATGGTGACAAGCCTCGGATTGGCTCAAGGGGTCTCTCTGACGCAAGTTGCTTAGGCAACCGCTACAGCAACAAAAATGTCGTTGATTGAAAACAAATTTCACTATTGACAGAAAACATATGATTTCTGACGGCGAACATGATAGCCCATACACAGACAAAAACAGCACTGTGAACGCAGGAACAGCTAAGAAACCGACTTTTGTCGGCGAGAGCGTTGGTATTCCGCTAAAAGTATTTATAATGAATTAATTTTATGGGAGCCGTAGTAGACGTTCGAAATGAATTGTCAATTTGCATACAAATGTCGCACGTAAGTAAGATATCTAACGACATGACAGTTGGATCCGACTCAAGTTTGTCTCTGAATTAAAAAAAAACTATGACAGCTGCCAGAAAACAACGCCGCGATGCCGGTCATAATATGCGGCTCCTGAATGCATCATGGAGGCTTATGATATGTGGATAGATAAAGTAGTGTATGTAACTGTACATAATTAAGACACTCGTGAGATGTTATTATGAAACTCGCCTTCGGCTCGTTTCATAAACCCACACTCGTCTTTAATGCCCTTCATTATGTACAGTCACTAAACTACTATATTCTTAGTTTAGTATCAGTGTAATTACTAGGTACTAGGTTTCATAAAATATCTCTGCGTCACCTAATATGAATCGTACTCATTATAAATATTTAATTTCCGCTACCCTAACGTTGTTTGGATAAGATAGCTCTTTTTATTGAGGTTGTAAAGAGTATTTATTTGTATTTTACACCGACAAGTAAGGAATTCAGGGCAACATCTTAATGCAACCTTATAGTTTTTATCGTGATGCCGATTCCTGCCTCCCAAAATGCGGACGGGACTAAGTAAAAATAAAACCAATACTTAACGCTCCCAAATCCGTGAACTTCCACGCGTCTCATCAGAAACGTGGCGGTAGGTAAACGACGACTTTGCCCCCAAGAGGGAAACATTTTATTTATGGCTCAATTTGCCCGGAATTTATCCGGCGCGTTATAAATTTCGCAGGTTACCGATAAATCAGAGCTCTGAAAAACGCGCCAGGAAAAGTTTCACGCTGACTTATTCTAACCAAGGCTATGGAAGAATGAGTAAGTGGGATGGTGAGAATGTTAGGTATTTAAGTGTAACAAAATCGGAATGGGCACTCAAAACGATTTAAGATGAGGTGAATTCTAGCCAGACAACTTAGAAGTAGTAGTTGACGTCAAAGGTTATGTAAAAAATTCCTGAATCCAAAGTAATCCGGTGCTAAACTGAAAAAAAGCGGCCAAGTGCGAGTCGGACTCGCACATGAAGGGTTCCGTTAAATAAACTGCTTTTTACGATTTATGACGTATTAAAAAAAACTACTTACTAGATCTTGTTCAAACCAATTTTCGTTGGAAGCTTGCATGGTAATGTACATCATATATATTTTTTAGTTTTATCATTCTCTTATTTTAGAAGTTACAGAAGTCACACATTTTACCACTTTGGAAGTGTCTCTCGCGCAAACTTTTCAGTTTAGAAAAAAAATATGTTAAAAACCTCAATATCATTTTTGAAGACCTATCCATGAAAAAAGAAGGGGTGACTAATAGTTTAATGCGTTAAATAATACAATATTAACTCATACAATATCATAAAAAAAGAAGAGGAATCTAGTGTTCTATGGTGGGTATTCCGCAGCCGTCTTCGCATCCAAATCTTCCTATTCTTCTTCTCGTTCCTCTAATTCTCATAGAGACCGCTCTGATGATAGATATTTGTATTTTGACTTTGATCCAGCTTATTATTTGTGAGTATGGTTTGGACCATTTTTCACATAGCTTTAGAGATGTTTTCTTTATAAAGGATTCATATTCCATTCCGATCAAAAATCAAAAATCAAAAAATCAAAATCAATTATTTATTCTGCAAATAGGCCACAAGGGCACTTTTACATGTCAAATGGTGTTCTACAATATAATATTAATAATCTTACACAATAATCATTTTAAAATTGCAGATTTTAACTAATTAGTACCTAAATGGTTACAAACTAAATGTCACTGAATGAAAACTAGAACAATCCAAAATTGTAAAATATTATCAAATACATTTGATATAAGGTCTGTATCAGAATTAACAATAAGTTTATGATATAATTTAGTACCCCAGAGATGTATAATGTCTCTGAGCATCCAAATACAATTAATAATTATTCTAATGTTCTTGTAGAGATGTATACTGTCCCTAAGCGTTAAAACAGAAAAAAAAGGATCATTAATGTAATATTGTCAGAGATGTACAGGGTCAATAACAATAAAACGTGTCAAGAACAGAATGATGTCTCTCGTCAAAATAATGATAATAACACTAGTATTTAGGTAGTTACTATGCCCTTGCAAGCATGAACAGACCGGACTCCACAAACAGCAGCAGCAGATGCCATCACAGGAGACCACAAGGGGAGTAAATGAGGCTCTAAGATCTTCTGCAGCCAGGTCGTATTTGCGATGTTTTTCGCGAGCGTGGTTTTGTGCGATTCTGGGCCATGTGAGTAAGCCATACGAAGCGGCGTCGGCATTTACGATGCGAATGTCAAAAAACGCCTTCCTCGCTGGCTCCCGTACACTTTCGATTAGTAAGTCGCTTATTAACCCTGGTTGATCTAGGGTTGCGGCTCGCATTATTGGCTCAGTAGTAGCCGAACCCCATGCTAGTTCCGCCCAGTTTTTGATGTCGTCTCTGTGTTGATCGTGGCCCCTTTTTTAATGAGCCCTCCTTTCTTGCAATTAAGTGCATGGTTGAGGTTGAAACAATTTTCTCCGCAACCATCGCAAGTTGGTGGCAGGCCAGAGGGTTCATGACCGTATCTGATCGCAAGGCCATCACGAAACATCCATAGATACCCCCCACACGTATGGGTTTGATGAAAAAAAAATTTTTTTGAGTATCAGTTCTTAGTATGGGGAACCCCAAAATTTATTGTTTTTTTTTTCTATTTTTGTGTGAAAATCTTAATGCGGTTTACAGAATACATCTACTTACCAAGTTTCAACAGTATAGCTCTTATAGTTTCGGAAAAAAGTGGCTGTGACATACGGACGGATAGACAGACAGACAGACATGACGAATCTATAAGGGTTCCGTTTTTTGCCATTTAGCTACGGAACCCTAAAATGAACTTTGACACAAGTATTTCAGAGGAAGATATTCAGGGTTTACAAAATAAAACTAGACTTGTAGACTTAAAATAGTTGTTTATTTATTTTACTTCACAATTTTAATAATTAGGTACCTAATCATTTTTTTCTCAAAACCAAACTTATGGTTTTCAGAAAACATTGATTTGCATAATAGAGAAATGGATTAACGCATTCAAAACCCACGACACTACACGCATCTCACAGGTCTACGGGGAATCTTCGCTACAAAGCCACAAAACTCTACGGATGCTCGGTACAAGGCTGCAAGGTTACGTGTGCTACGTCGTAGCACGCAGCAGGAAATATCCGCTTTGAAGCGGAAATAACTATGTGAGTCATTGGCCTTTAATGGGTTAACCCCATATCATAAGTCATGCCTCTACGAAAGATTTCCGCTTCAAAGCGCTACGGTGTAGCTGTAGCAGTGTTGCTTAGCCTCGGGGGGTTCCAGTTGAAGGGGTTAACTTATTCACTGCCACGCTACGTTGATAACGCTACGCCATTTTACGTAGCAGCTAAAACTCCATCTAACACTTTCATTACCAGGAACCCGCCTACGCCGCTTTCTGCTACATAACCTCTCGTATGTAGATGTCAAAATAGTCCAATCAAATTATGACTATGAGATGTAAAACAATAGGTTCAAATGTGTGGCGCAGATCTGCGTCTAAGCATACGAGAGGTTATGAGAACAACTGTGGGATCGGCTATTAGCGTAGCGATTCTTGGCAGTGAATGTGCTCTGACGCATGTGTTGTGTCGTGATTAGTGAATGGGCTAACAAAACTGCGTGATGTTGACAGAGATTGGGTATCCACAGTCGGCGTAAGGTCCTACTGGAGTGCAGCTTATAGTTAGATCCAGGGACGCCCCGTCGATGTACGGGTCTCGGTCGTAAAAGCCGTTGCTGGCGACGACAAACTCCCCCCTTAGTGACAGGTCGGGGCAGTGCTGGACATGAAATAAATCATAAATTTATTTCATCAGTAAAAGTACAAATTGCTACTTACATTTTAATATACAAATTTGTATGGTGAAAACCAAAAGTAAGTGTCAACTGACCCCCGTACTAGTTTGCACTGTGTCACGGTGGGTCAGGATTCACCGTCCTTATAAGTGTCACTTAGTTAAATAAGTAATTATGCTATCCTATTACATTCGTACAGTAAGTATCGTTTTATAACTAAACTAAGTGGGTAGAAAATAAGCGAATAAAATACAAGCATCAAGCCAAACAAAAGAATACTCAGGCGCTCGGCCGGCTTAGGCGTAAACAAGTAGTATATGCAAAAACTTAACATAAGATAAAATGTAAAACAAAATAATTGTAATTAGATAAAACATTTTTTTTTTTCATTTTGTTTCGTGTAAATTGAGCTGGCATTTCAAGAAAATACAGAGAGGTCACTAGTAGTAGCGGCGGTATAATGCAATGCAAAGATACGCGGTCATCAGTCAATGTCTGAGTAGCTCAGTCGGAACAGCAATGTACCGGCAATAGAGGTGGGCAGGATTATTCAATAAAGGACTTTTTAAATGATTGACATATATAGTAGGTAATGGTATTGATGTTATATTGCTTTTGAGTTTTATTTTTCTTTTGACATTTACTTCCTAATTAATATATAATGAATTCATAATTTTATAATGTGTTCAAACATTTTGGATGCCACATTATGGTTAAACATGGTATTGCAACTTAATTATAAAATACCACCTCTTGTATACCATGCTTAAAGCAAATAAATAAAATCATTTCATTTCATTTCATTTCAGGTTTGAGTCCTTTCTTAGGCTGAAGACGGTGGTGGTTTATGTTGACTTTGTATTTGCTCTCTGTATCAAATCGTTCAAAATAATTGTGTTATCTTATTACGACTATGATTTCATAATAATGCTAATTTCCGGCAAGGGTAGGTAGACAGAGATCGAAAATTCCGATTAAAGGATGACTCACGCTAGAACGGGCCGTGTCCGGCCCGGGCCGTTTTCTAAGAAAAACGACGGCGTTTTTGTTTGGCGGGGTTGGGTATACCCAAGCCCGGCCGAGCCACGGCCGGGCCGTGCCGGTACCGAGCCGCTTCTTAGCCTCGGCCGTGGCTTAATTACGGCCCGTTCTAACGTGAGACATCCTTTATACCAGTGTTTTTCAACCTTTTTCATGGCGCGACCCCCCTAGAGTAAGAACCCAAGCAGCCGCGACCCCCAGGTTGAAAAACACTGCTTTATACGATCAACGATCCTGACACGCTTACTACATAATCTATAGATAACACGATTAGCATACAATAGCTCTTCGGTTTAGGTCTTCCAAAAAACGGTTCAATAATCGTCACATATCCAAACCATCACGCATTCATCAGAGACCTAAGGTACATAACCCTTTAGTATAGTCGGCCTCATAAATTGCTGAACACCAATGACAGTTTAAAAACGACGTGGTATGGTCAGCCTCACAAACGGCTTAACAGCTTTGTACCGTGTCGCATTAAACGTCATGTTAAACTGCTATGTGAAGTTGTCAAACGAGTGTTAAGCTGACTGTCGTACCAAGGAGTTCAGTCAGCTACTTATGATTTAAATTGTCCGGGATCGACTTCTAATTAGGCGTTATATGGGCCAATGTGTTTTTTAAATTTCTGGCAGATTAATTGTTTTCTTCGCGTCGAATATTAGAAACGAGTTCAAATTGAGAATGAATTAAAATTAAGGTTATCATTTCTTACGTTTTTAAGCCGTATTTCTCCTCCCAATTTATTCAGCGTCATTTCATTGAGCCTGACGTGATGATCTGTGACAACCCCTGTAAGTTAAGATAAAATTATGAATCATGCATGATAAAATTATAGTACCTTAATATATAAACTTTATCCCAGCGTGTCAAAACAACATTAGACGGTCGCCAACAAGCCCCTCCGATCGAGCGACCTTGGTCCGCACGGAACGTGTAGACAGTTGTTTGCAGCAACATTTCATACTACAGCGGTCGGTGCCGACCAAGGTCGCTCGGTCGGAGGAGCTAGTTGACGACCGTCTAGCAGAAATAAGTGGCCAATGCGACTCACTAAAAATGTTTTTTTTCGATAACTCGTTGATAGACGACCCTTTATTTAATTTAAGGATGATGAGGATTTTTTTTTATACTACGACGGTGGCAAACTAGCTAAAAGCAAGCTAAGCTGGTACCGTAGCCTATGGACACTTGTGAATCCACAAGAATCACAAGCGCGTTGCCGACCCTTTATTCACTTGCAGATTCGCTATGTTGGCAGATAGAGACATGCAGGTCCCTCGCTCCCAACACAGCGCATCCTAGGGAGCTCTGGCGACCTTACTCACCACCAGGAATGCAACACCACATGCTTCATAGCATGCAATTATATAGCATCATTACAACGCAGTGGTGCTATTATGGCTGTGGTCTTCTGTAAGGTGGAGGTATTTCCCCAGTTGGGCTGCTCCATTTACGAGCGAGATGACATTTCGCTGTGCCTTACCTACCCTAAAGATTTGTTACAGCGCATAATACAGAGCAAGTAGTGGTATTTTTATGGCTGCGGTCTTCTGCAAGATATATTACTCTTGGGCTGCTCTAAATTATGAGCGAGGTGACGTCTCACTGTGCTCTAACTCTCCAAAATATCAATGTAATATTATTAAACTCTATAATTTTTCTAATGACATGTCAAATTATTTTCCCCCAAGCTTAAAACGTTTCGTCGTATTCTCAATCCCTCACAGAATCAGTCTGGAAAATACTAGCAAGCCCATATTTACATGATAAGGTCATTTTAGCAACTTTTTTATTCGCATAAAGTTTTGTTTATCTAGCTTTTATACTAAAGATTTTATTGAGACCTACGAGTAAAATACACCGACTTAATCACTCACTCACCTGGTGATCATCAAAACTTTATAGGCAAGATGTATAATTTGGTAGAGTTAGGCCGTGTGGAGTAGGAAACTTGGCACTACTTGCCATCTGATATATTTTTAACGCTGAATGCTGTATGAGCTAGGGAGTCTTGGCAATCACATTCATCATCGTCATTTCAGCCGAAAGACGTCCACTGCTGGACATAGGCCACCCCCAAAGAGTGCCACAATGGCTGGTCCTGCGCCACCCTCATCCAGCGGACTCCCGTGACCTTTACCAGGTCATCAGTCCACCTTGTGGGGGGCCTACCCACGCCGAGCCTTCCAGTACGTCAATCAATTACATGAATTGTCTTACCAAACAGCAGTTGTGACCTCCCCATACGCCCGACTGGACGAGCAGCCAGAGATAGAGCGGCAAACGTGAACACCGAAACAAGCAATGTCTTCAACATGGCAACGGTAACGTGCCTGCACCGCCGACCCCATTATATAGTATTAACTCTGTAACCAATCGTTGATTATAACTGTAATTAGTTAACAATCGATTTGACGATTCGATGTCGTGTCGGTATGCGACTGTTTTGAAGCGAAGCCGTTTATCGGTTTGTGTGTTATTCCAAAATGTTTAAAACAAACGAAAATATTGAGATTTTGACTCCTGATTACTTTGTTATATAATGACATTAATGACATATGTTGTTGTTGTTGTCCTAGGGTACCCCAGATGTGCAAAGGGCGTTCATAAGCGCGAGCCACGCCTTCAACTTGAGCGACGTCCCTGGCCTCGCTCCAGCTCAGTCCAACTGTCCAGTCCAGTCTCACCCTCGACTGTTCGCCGCCCTGTGTGCACAGGACGTCCAGGTTGCCTTCCGTCCCGCAGCTTCCACTCAAAAGCGATGTTTGCATTATTAAGTTCCCCTCCTTGAATCGTATGGCCTATCCATCTCCTTTTGCGATCGAGATCTCTATGGCAATGGGTTGTTGCCTGCACATACTCCATAAATCTTCATTTCTTATCGTCTTTGGCCAGAAACTGCGAAGGATCGACCTTTCGACTGTTTTTCGAAGTCCGACTTTTTGACAAAAACCTGCAATTTGTTCGTCAGTTCCTTCGTCACTCTCCACGTTTAGCAGCCAAAAAGCGAAACTGACTTGACGATTGATTCGAAGAGAGAAACTTTAATGCGACGCACGTTTGACTCCCACACGGGCTTGAGTTGGGCGAACGCAGCCTTAGGTTTTTGATCCTGTTGCCGCTGCTGCTGCTGATATCTTCATCCGTTCCGCCTTGGCCCGTTATGACACTGCCTATGTAAGCTTGGACACTAAGTCTAAGCATACGCCTCTCAGTGCTATAGGATTGGTTGTGCTCGACTTAATTCACATGTCGACTGTTTTGCGTCGGTTAATTTGCAGCCCCATGACTTCAGCCTCCATGTGAAGTCTTTCAAGTTTGGCCTCAAGATGAGCAAGAGTTGGCGAGAATAACACGATGTCGTTCGCATAGTCCAGGTCTTCCAAACAGTTGGTGCCCCAAGATATGCCTCTATGTGTAGAGACGACGTTCCTCATGACATCGTCCAGCAGTACAAGTACAAAAACAAAAGCGGTGACAGGATCCTTGCTTAACGCCTGCAAATATCCATATCCGCGCACCTAGCTCCTTCTCATGCACTACCCTGCATGTACTACCCTCGTATTAGGACCGTATAACGCGGCTAATACATAACGGTATTCTTATTCGGCTTAGGCTTGACCACAACGCGCTCCACTTCATAGTCGAAGGCTTTTTCGAAGTCCACAAAGGCCAAAAAGAGCTCTGACTGCTAATCGACACTTATCAGGACAATAACGCTTATTGGTATCTCTTTCTTAGATCAGAGTGACAGATAAATACAAACAAATTCTAATGCAATTTTAATTTTATAATTTTTGAGGCTGTTATAAGTAGAGGCTTAAAAATATGTACTGTAACTATTCTTGCAATTGTGGGTAATGATTTCCGTTTGAATGAAAAATGTGGATATTGCAGCGCTATAGCATGCTAGCTTAGCACCCAAAACATACTGTTTCAAGCGTATTGCGTAGTTGACTTTCAGTTCGACCCACGGAAAGAAAGGAGCCTGGTGCTATGCTAACTGTGATATCACACGGCAGGGGGAAGATTATTCAAGGTTGTAAATTAAAACAAGACTTAAAACAGGTAGTTTTTTTTTACATATTTTAATTATTTTCCAAACTAGGTCAGTATTAACACGAAAAATAGGGAAATGCGTTCATCTTTTCAAAACCCACGAAGTTACACATGTAGTTCACCATCTACGGATGATTTCCGCTACAAAGTCACAAAACTCTGCAGACTCCTCCGGCATAATTTTGCTGCAAACAACTGTCTACACGGTTGGTGCAGACCAACGTCGCTCGGTCGGAGGGGCGTGTTGGCAACCATCTAGCAGACACTTTAGCGATTGCGTGCCCGTGAGCTCCTACGGGTCAGTTAAAATTTCCAGCGGCAGCGGAACAGGATTCGGGGTGAAGTTTTGGGGTAAGGATGTGTAACGCAAGAGAGATATAAATACAATCCAACACAGACTCGAATCCTATTCTAAGTACCTACTCACGGACTGCACGTGGCTTTGCAACTGATTCACCGGTGCCAACGCTAGTGGTACGCCAGTCTTTAAGCGACTGCTAGACGGTCGCCAACTAGCCTCCGACGACGTGACTGGTGCAGCGGGACAAACCTTTTAATCGGCGCCAGCCAGCAATCCAGTATTGCGTTCGTGTTTCAGCACACACGAAAGACTTTTGTTATTTCACAGTAAAACACTTGTACTTTGATAGTCACTTGTGGTCTTTGTATGCACACTTGTAGGCTTTTTGAGTTTTTCAACAGTTTTTGAGTGAGAGTTAGCGCGCGCGCGACGGGTATTTTTTGTGCACTGAGGTTTGGGTGGGGGGTGAAGGAAAGTTGCCAGGTATGGCGTGTAATAGGATGCGTTCAAAAATGTGTGGTTGTATAATCAAAATATAAATAAAGTAAATGAGTAAAATTAATAATAATGTGTAGGTATTGGCGCAGCCAACTTCGGGGGGCCTAGAGGTTTCCTCTACATTGCGTTATTTGCGTTGAAATTATAATATTTCTAATTCTTAAGAACTAAGTTTAAACAATTAAAAATTAGTTTATTGAGTAGGTAACGGACATAGCCGAGTTACAGGGCGTATATAAGTTCCTGAAGAAGATTTAACTCTAGCGACGCGAATGATATTATCTTTTCCGGGGAAAACTTCTGAGACAACAGCGAGAGGCCAAAACATAGGATGAGAATGATTATCTTTAATAATGACAACTGTTCCCACACTCACAGGTTTGGAGGGTGAATTCCATTTGTTGCGTTGTTGGAGCGAAGTAAGGTACTCCATACTCCAGCGTTTCCAGTAACATTGTACTATTTTATTTAGAAGTTGATAGCGGGTTAATCTATTTTCTGATACAGCGGGGTCTATATTTTCTGCAGGTAGATATTTGAGTGGAGTCATATTTAAAAAGTGACTGGGACTTAATGCAGTCGGATCAGAAGGATCTGACGACAAGACACAAATTGGACGGCTGTTTAGCAAACCTTCAATTTGTACCAAAATTGTATTAAGTTCTTCATATGTGAGAATTTGACTTCCGATAGCTTTGTATAAGTGAGTTTTAACCGATCGGACATTAGTCTCACTCAAACCGTTAAAATGCGGGCCATAAGGCGGGCTGTGTTGAAACTGAATCTTATTTTGTGTGAGATAATGACTCAGATAGTTATTATAATCAGTGGACTGTATAAGCGGGTGAATTTCGTTCAATTTGCGTTTCGCGCCAATGAAATTGGAACCTCCGTCGCTATATAATATAGAGACTGGACCTCTGCGTGAAATAAAGCGCTTGAACGCGGCAAGAAATAAATCTGTACTTAGATCGGAGACCAGCTCTAAGTGAAGCGCTTTTGTTGTTAGACAAACAAACAAACAGATATAAGCTTTGTGGCTTTTTACGCCTCGCTTGCGTATGTGCGTAACGTAGAAAGGTCCGGCGTAATCGACGGCCGTATGCACAAAGGATTTGACTTGAGAAACCCTAATGGACGGAAGGTCACCCATGGGTGGATTAGTAGAAAGCGGTTTAAGTTTAAAACAAGAGTTACACTTGTGTACTCTTTGGCGAATTAAATTGCGAGCGGAGAGAATCCAGTATTTCTGCCTAATCAGAGATAATACTAAAGCGGGTCCTGTGTGTAAATTCGATGAGTGATAATAATCTACCAAAAGTGACACTATTCTACCTTTAGCTGACATCAATATTGGATGTTTTTGATTAAAATCCAACTGAGAATGGGTCAGTCTGCCTCCTACTCTTATGAGTCCTTTGTCGTCAACAAAGGGGCGGAGTTTTAACACTGATTTGTTTGGGCAAATTTTATTATTTTTAAACGCGTCGAGTTCTTGAGAAAAGTGGTTAGATTGTTCGTGGCGTAACACATAGTCTTCTGCGTGTTCTAAATCGTTCAAAGTGATATCTCCTTGAGATTTGAGTAATTTTGAGAAACGAAGTAGGTATACGAATGAGCGAATGAATTTAATCCACGTCGAGCATCGTTTGGCGAGATCTTGAATTGGGTGAGTATTTTCTGTTATAGATGTTGTTTGCGTGTGAAGCGATGTAGTTTTAGTTTCCTGTAACTCTATTGTTTCGTTATGATTAATTTTATATTCTTTTACAGGCCAGTCGCTAACGGGAGCGGACAGCCACTGCGGACCATGGAACCAGAGCGTGTTATTTACTAATCCTGTCGGCGTTACAGGGCGAGAGACAATATCTGCGGGGTTTTGTACACTACGAACGTGGAACCAGTGGGATGCGGGTAAGTATTCGTTTATTTGAGCTATACGGTTAGCTACGAAGGTATGAAACCGATGAGCGGGCGAGTGGATCCAGGTAAGAGTCACAGTGGAATCAGAGAATGCGTATATTTTATTTATGTTACAGCGCTTGTTGAGGACATCGCGAACTGAGTTTATTAACTTAGCAAGCAAAACTGCGGCACAGAGTTCTAACCGAGCGAGGGTTTTATTAGGATTGGAGACTTTAGATTTAGCGGTGAGTAATTTCACAGAGTCTGCGGGCGCGTTTTCATCATTATCAACGCGGATGTAGATGGCAGCACCGTAACATTGCTGACTGGCATCCGCGAATCCGAGTAAAGTTATTTTATTTGTAGAAGTTATGCCTATGTGACGCGGTATTTTTAATTCCGATAAATGCAGTAGTTCCTTGTGGAATTGTTTCCATTTGGAAATAATGAAATCAGGCACCTCGTCATCCCAAGAAAGTTGTAATTTCCAACATTCTTGAATGAGGAGCTTCATGTAAGCGACAACGGGGCTAATGAGACCGAGCGGGTCAAATAAGCGCGCGGTGACAGAGAGAATCGAGCGTTTAGTACAAGTTTCAGGGAAGTCTATGTTGATTTTAAAATGAAAATTGTCATCAGCAGGTTGCCATTGCATACCTACGATTTTAGTATGTGCGTTGGGATCATCATCAAATTTAATAGCGAGCGGGCTTTTGTGTGCGGATGGAATACGCGACATGAGTTGATTATCATTCGAGATCCATTTTATTAAATTGAAACCTCCAGATTTGAACATAGCGATCATTTCTTTATAAGTATTTTCAGCGGTGTCTACACCATCGACGGAGGTGATATAATCATCTACGTACATATGATTTTCGGCTTCATAAGCGGCGAGCGGGTAAGTATCGCGACTGTCTGCTGCGAGCTGACGCACGACACGCATGGCGAGATAAGGCGAGCTTGACATGCCAAAACAAACTCTATTGAATTGGTATACGTCAATAGGTGAATTGGGATCAAATCTAAACAGGATTCGTTGAAACGTGTGATGATTTGCGGAGAGTTTAACTTGAAAGTACATTTTTTCAATATCGGCGGTTATGGCGGTTGAGAACATGCGGAGATTGACAAGTAATTCGACGATGTTATTTTGTAGAATAGGCCCTACATAAAGCAAATCATTTAGAGATTTGCCTGACGTAGTCTTGCAACCAGCGTCCAGAACAATTCGAGTTTTCGATGTTTCTTTATCAGGACGGTAAACGGCTCTGTGGGGTAAGTGATAAGCGTGAGTTTCTTGAAAATCGTTTTGAACTTTGGTTAAATACCCTTGATCAATGTATGTTTGAATAGTTGCGTTATAATCAGCGCGCAAGTCCGATGAGTCTAATTTCTTTTCTAGATTTAACAGACGGTATTTCGCTGCAGTATAAGAAGAACCTAATTCGGTAGGCGAATGTTTGAACGGGAGGTCAACCGTGTATCTGCCGGTGTCATCGCGTGAGTAAGTTGCTTGGAATATTTTTTCACAAGCTTCATCGTCGGGACTGTAATGTTTTTTATCAGGGACGTTTTCTATTTCCCAAAAGCGTTGCGTTAATTGATCGAGTGAGTTGTCTTGCATTTGACAAAAAAATGTCTTGTCAGAGTTGTGCGAGTGAGTAGCGGGTTCGTCGAGAGTGCGAGAATGAGCGTGTGATGAGCGCGGAAAACATTGGGCTTTACCCATGGCTTCATATCCGAGAGTAGTTTCTATACCTACGACCGAGGAGTTCGGCGAGGTCGATTTATTCGATCCGAGTAAAAGCGGGAATAATTCGTTGCCTATTAAACAGTCTATTTCACCTGGTGAGTAATAATGGTCATCAGCCATCGGCAAATGTTGTAGATGAACTAATTCCGTTCTATCCACTTCCGCGTTGGGTAAAAAGTCCGTAATTGTGTCTATAACTCGAGCGCACACTGTATAAGTACAGCGCGAGTCGAAGCGAGAGTGTATTTGAAATTGCGTTATTCCGAGAGAATTATTTTCTACTTGACCGATACCTTTGACGACAGAGGGCGCGGGACCTTTAAATTTAAGCGTTCACAACATGATTGTGTAACAAAGTTACTCATTGATCCCGTATCAAGAAATAAACGCATTTGACTTGATTTATTATTACTATGCACGTTAACGGTAGCGGTGGGCAATAATACTGTCGTATCACAATTTGAAATGCGCGCGGGAACAGTAACAGAAAGCGCGAAGTTATTATCATTACTTGTGTGAGCGCGCGGCGGCGGGCCGCCGTGAGTGCGAGCGGTGCTCACCGCAGGCGAGCACTGTGACTGCGAGTGCGAGTGAGAAGGCGCGGAATCATACGTTCGCGGCGTAGGCGAGCGCGGGACGCGATTCGAGTTGCTATTATCAGTGTTATCAGCTGATCGCGGGAAATGAGATGCATTTGAATAAGTATCGAAATGCAGTAACGAGTGATGTTTGCGGCTACAAATTGAGCATTTGTTTGTTGATTTACACGAACTTATATGGTGAAAACCTAAACAATTAATACAGAACGTATGCTGACGTACGATATCGTTGCGCGTTTGAGTGTTTTGATTTAGAAAATATTCACACTTGAACAGTGGATGAGCTTGTTGAGAATTACACACTTTACATGGTCGAGACTGAGAAGTAGTGTCAGATCTGTCAGACTTATAGAAAGTCTGAGGTTGAGGAGCGGTATTCAATTGCGTACAAAACGTTTTGTTTTGTTAATTTGCGGTGCGGGTTTAGAAAATTGGGTGCGAGTATTATTACTTTGAGAGCGGGATGGTGCGTGGAGTAGTTGGAGTTTATTCTGCTCAGTTAGGAATTTTTTCAAATCACTAAATTGGGGTATATTGACATGTCTATGAGCTTGTTCAAATAAGTCAAGCATAGGTTTTTCTAGCTTGCTTAATGCAATATGAGTTATAATGAAATCTGACAAATTGTCAATCTTTAAGCGTTGCAGCGCTGCTTCAGCGGAGCAAAAGTTGTCAAGCATATTATCAGCTGACTGCCCAGGCTTTTGTTGTAACATTTGATCTAGATAGCCAGAAGCTTGCACCCTGGTATCATGGTATTTAGATAGAAGAGCTTGCCAGATGATGTCATAATTTTCTGAGGTAGCGGTGATTCCGGAGCACACATTTAGTGCCTTGGAGAGACGGCCAATTAGGTACTGGACCTTTTCAGCACTTGTGAGGCTTATTAATGTGTATAACACTGAGGAAATTTTCATAAAATATAGGCCATTTAGAAGGAGTACCATCAAAACCTATGAGATTGAGTGGGGGCAATTTTGTGTTATAATTATCATATTTCTTTTTGTCCTCAAGTTCCTGTTTCAGATTTGTTTCTGTCTGCTTAATAAAACAATATAACTCATCAAATGTATTGAGAATACTGTAACTCGGTAGAACATCGGGGTTTTCTTTGATCTTCTCAATCATAAGTTTATCTACAGTGTCTATATAATCTGAACGCGTCTTGTCGATAGATTGAGCCCTAGCTAGAAATTGTATGCGTGTTACATCATTGGATACCTTTAGGCTTAACTTATAAATCTCCTGGATTATTTGAAACAAACATTGTTTTTTGTGTTCCAAAAAAGTTATCATGACAGAATCTTCATCTTCACTAGCAGTATTACCACCCATATTGGTAGGTAAATTAATTACTAGTTATGTATGCGTCGTTTCAATTTAAAGCGAAAAAAGTTGAACGTTCAAATGTCAGAGAAATTCGCGAGCGCGAAGTAAAAAGCAATGGCAGGTAGGTAGGTATTTAGCGCGCAAGCGATCAAACTAGTTTACAATATTTTTTCGAAATACGAGTGATCTACAAGAAATATATATACAAACTTATAGAATGGGTATAATAATTGAGTTTTGAGAATGATTTACTGCAAAATAACGTAATATGTTGGCGATGCGAACAAATAAAGTTTGGTAGAATGGCGGTGCGTAAACGTGTTTGTATAAGGTAAATTACGTAAATAATAGTTTTATAATTATATAATTTGTGTATGAGTGATTGGAAATGAGATTATGTGTATGAGGTAGGATCAGGATCGTAGGACCACGACTTGGTGCAGCGGGACAAACCTTTTAATCGGCGCCAGCCAGCAATCCAGTATTGCGTTCGTGTTTCAGCACACACGAAAGACTTTTGTTATTTCACAGTAAAACACTTGTACTTTGATAGTCACTTGTGGTCTTTGTATGCACACTTGTAGGCTTTTTGAGTTTTTCAACAGTTTTTGAGTGAGAGTTAGCGCGCGCGCGACGGGTATTTTTTGTGCACTGAGGTTTGGGTGGATTTCAAAAATGTGTGGTTGTATAATAAAAATATAAATAAAGTAAATGAGTAAAATTAATAATAATGTGTAGGTATTGGCGCAGCCAGTGACCTTCGTCGGTGGCTCATCGTGAGTTTTCTGGCTAGATGGTCGGCCGACCACACTGCACTCCTCGCGGTCGATATAGTGTTGTGGATAACGCTCATTTTGAGGCTTAAAGAATCGAACCCTAAAGACTCCCGAGGCTTATAGACTCAAGTGACGAAAAGTCAATATTTTGCATTCATATATGTAAAATAAACCAACACGGTTCTTAAACAGCATCGAGTCTTTAAGCCTCGGGAGTCTTTAAGGCTCGAGTCTATAAGCCTCGAAATGGGCGTTATCTACAACACTAGGTCGATAGCGCGCGCTCGACGACCAAGGGCGCCCGAAGGTCAAACGAAATTTTGCTGGAAACAACTGTCTACACGGTCCGTCCGGATCAAGATCGCTCTGTCGGAGGGATTTGTTGCTGACCGTCTACCAGGCGCTTTATTTTATTAATTGTCTGGGAAACGTTACACGACTGCACTCACAGTATCCGTGCACGGACCTGAAGATTGATCCCGTGATTTAAGTTTCTAAATCACTGGCCCTCAAATGGTCGATAAATTGAAACCGTGGTACCTACCTACTGACATTTTCAAGTGTTTTCATAGGACTTGCATATCCTGCAAAGTTATTTTTTTTAACTGAGATAATATGCGAATTATAGTTATTTTTTTGTCACAAGTATTTCATTAAGGGTTGATAAAATAAAACTATACTTGTAGATTTAAAACGGTTGTTTATTTATTTCATTTCACGACTTCACCATTTTTTATTACTAGAATTCTGAAAACCAAATTTGTAGCTTTCAGAAAACAATAATTAGTAAGAATAGGGAAACGTTATTAATGCATTCAAAACCTACGACACTACACGCGTCTCACAGGAATATGGGAGTATTTGCTACAAAAGAAACCACAACATTCTGTAGATTCTGATGCTCTTCGGCATAGCGTACATCGTACTCATACCTACACACACAGCTTTGCCGTCACATTAACCCGTTTGAGTCCAAGCAACGCTACGTGTACTACAACGTAACGCGTAGCAGGATTTTTCCGCTTTGAAGCGAAAATAGCTATGTGGGTTCCAATTGAAGGGGTTAAATTACACGCTACGTTCGTAACGCTACGCCAGTCTGTAGCAGCTGAAACTCCATCAAACACTTTCACTACCAGCTTTCCGCTTCTTATACTCGTAGCCCGTAGGAACGACCACGGGATCAGCTACTAAGCGTATAGCGATTCTAGGCAGTGAATGTGCTAATGCTTCACAAACACACGTGTGCGTGTGTGTGTGTGTGTGTGTGTGTGTGTGTGTGTGCGTGTGTGTGCGTGTGTGTGCGTGTGTGTGCGTGTGTGTGCGTGTGTGTGCGTGTGTGTGCGTGTGTGTGTGTGTGTGTGTGTGTGTGTGTGTGTGTGTGTGTGTGTGTGTGTGTGTGTGTGTGTGTGTGTGTGTGTGTGTGTGTGTGTGTGTGTGTGTGTGTGTGTGTGTGTGTGTGTGTGTGTGTGTGTGTGTGAGTGAGTGTGCGTGTGTGTGTGTGTGTGTGTTAGCAAAACTGCGTGACGTTGACAATGATTAGTTCTGTACATTGAGCGTAAGGTCCCTTTGGAGTGCATCTTATAATTACATCCTGGATGGTCCCTCCGATGTACGGCTCTCGGTCGCGAACGCCGTTGGTGGCGACGACTATTTCCCCCCATAGTGGCGAGAGGCAGTGCTGGGCATGAAATGTAAAACAAACCAATTGTAACCTCTTAACTTAGCGAAACCAATCATTATATTAAATATTTTATGTTTTGTGTAAATTAAGCTGGCTTTGAGCCTTTCAGGAAAAAATCAGAGAGGTCGCTAGTAGTAGCGGCGGCAAAATGCAATGCAGAGACACGCGGTCATCAGTCAATGTCTGAGTAGCTTAGTTGAAAGAGCGCTCTACCGGCAACACAGGTTCAAGTCCTATATTGGGCTGTAGACGATGATTATTAATCCTTTGTAGGTATTTGTTATCTGTATCTTACGACTAAGATTTAATAATGATGCTAATTTCCTGCAAGGGTAAGTAGATAGAGATCACGGATTTCCGATTGATCAACGATCCTGAGACGCTTACTACATAATACATAAATATACAGTACATTAGCATACAGTTGCTCTTTTGTTTAGGTCTTCCAAAAACACCGTTCAATAATTAGGCGTTATAAGGGTCAATGTGTTTTTTTTATTTATTTCTAGCTGTTTATTTGGTTACTTCGCGTCGAATGTTAGATTCTTAGACACGTAAGTTAAAATAAAGGTTATATTTTCTTACGTTTTTAAGTCGTAATACTCCTCCCAATTCACCCATCGTTATTTCTTGCAGCGTGACGTATTGGTCTGTGACAACCCCTGTTGGTAAAGATCAATTTATAAATCATGAAAAAGTTGTACATAAATGTATAAACTTCATCCTAGTGTAATAAGGTTAAATTAAGAAAGAAAGAAATGAATTTATTGACAGCCAAAATAACACCACATCACAATTAGTAACAGTAGTTCTGAACAGCAAAAAGTGGCAAACGTGGTACTACATATATTCGTAAATTAATAATATTATAACTAGTGACATAGTGAGTAGGATCATAGCATAGAAATAGTGACTTATGACTTTCTCATTAGAAGATTAAGGAGTGAATTGGTGGCATTGGTAAATTATTATATTTCTTCGATTACCCGTTGATCGTTGCGACCCTTTGTCACATCTCATTACAGCCACCCTTGCCGCACCGCCTCGTCGTTCGGCGTCCACTCGTTGTCGACAGGTGGTCCACGGGTGGACGCCGCGTTGTCAGCAGCAGTCAACACGAGCGTGGTCATCGAGTGGACACGAGCGTCGTCAACGAGTGGACGTCGCGTGGTCAACGCAAGAGCAGCCCAAGAGTGCTTTACCTTACAGAAGATCGCAGCCATAAAATACCAAAAAAAACTTTTTAACTGTTCATTTCTTCTGTTTACTTCTACTTTAGCGTCGTCAACGAGTGGACGTCGCGTGGTCAACGCAAGATCAGCCCAAGAGTGCTTTACCTTACAGAAGATCGCAGCCATAAAATACCAAAAAAAACTTTATAACTGTTCATTTCTTCTGTTTACTTCTACTTTAGCGTCGTCAACGAGTGGACGTCGTGTGGTCAACGCAAGAGCAGCCCAAGAGTGATTTACCTTACAGAAGATCGCAGCCATAAAATACCAAAAAAAACTTTTTAAGTGTTCATTTCTTCTGTTTACTTCTACTTTAGCGTCGTCAACGAGTGGACGTCGCGTGGTCAACGCAAGAGCAGCCCAAGAGTGCTTTACCTTACATAAGATCGCAGCCATAAAATACCAAAAAAAACTTTTTAACTGTTCATTTCTTCTGTTTACTTCTACTTTAATTATTGCACGTAGAACCGATGGCCGTTGGGACGGAAAGGTTCTCGAGTGGCGACCACGTACCGGAAGACGCGGCGTTGGTATGCCCCCCACAAGGTGTACTGATGACCTGGTAAAGGTCGTGGGAGTCCGCTGGATGCGGGTGGCGCAGGACCGGTCACTTCGGCACTCTTAGATGGAGGCCTATGTCCGATGACGAGATTAAGTTCCGTTTAGTGAAGTCAGTACCTTAGTACTCGTAGTACATAGTATTTATTATGCATGTTACTTGCCACGTACAAACACCTACTCCTTAATCTTCTAATGAGTAAGTCATAAGTCACTATTTCTATGCTATGATCCTACTCACTGTGTCACTAGTTATAATCTTATTAATTAATGACTTAATATATGTAGTACCACGTTTGCCACTTTTTCCTGTTCGGAACTACCTTAACGCCGCTCCACGGAAGACCAGCGCTGTGGCATTATTTAATGTCAGAGCATAATTATGCTGAGTGGTGTCCACTTGCGGCCACTATAGCAGCACCACCAGTCTTCTTGTACTACACATTATATTAGTTTAAGCTTTTCATTATTAAGTTTCATTTTATATAAGTACTGTGTTTTCTACTAAATTGTGATGTGGTGTTATTTTGGCTGGCAATATATTCTTTTATTTCTTTCTTTAGTAATGCTTAGAAAATATATTTAAAAATATGCCATACAATTGTCTTACCAAACAGTAGTTGTGACCTCCCCGAACGCCTAGCATGACGAGTGGCCTGAGACAAAGAGGCAAACGCAAACACCCAAACAAGCAATGTCTTCAACATGTCGGCAGTGACGTGTCTGCGCAGCTGACTCAGTTACACTACACCGTGATCCGTGTTGCGTGTCTATTTACACCGTCACCAATCGCTGATTATAACTGTAATTAGAAAACAATCGATTTGACGATTCGATGTCGTGTCCGTGTTTTGAAGCGAAACGGAAGTCATTCCAATTTTTTTTAAACAAACGAATTGATTGAGCTTTTGACCCATGATGTCTTTGCCTTATAATGCAAGATTGGTAATTATGTAATGGATTTAGGATGCTCTGATATTTTATTACAGCAACTTCAAGGTTGTATTATACAGGAGATATTATACATTCTGACTCAAAGGGCGTAAACGTCACTTTGGATAAATAAAATTACTTATTGATGCCGTCTTACTCAGTTTTTATTCTCTATCGATCTGTGTGTTGAAGCAGGAATTCTCAAAAAAATGCATATACGGTGTTTTTTTCACCTAGCAACACAAATTCAGAAAAATATTGTTCGCAATTGTTTTCTAATTAGATTTTTTAATTTTGATCGAGTACCTTGAAAAATGCCGCATAGCCTACGACATTTTTGTTGTGTCATGCGACCTAGCACAAAAACTCCCAAAGAGATACATAAGTAAAATCTATGGTTGTTGGTTTATACACCCCGCAACAGCGTTAGATTTTGATTTAAGTATAAGCCCCAAAACACTTAAATCAGTTGTGTTTAAAGCTTGACTTGATTGAATAATGTCAACCCACATCCTAATTCTGGTCATACACAATTATGCATGAATATTTAGCAATGTTTACGATTACATTACCTTTCAACACTCAAAATCTACAAAATATCAAAAAAATGTTCGACCTATGTACTTCTGATTCATAGTAGTCTGTAGTTTACTGAAAATTAGAGTTCAAGTTAATTTAAACGGCTGCCAAAGATATATTACGCGATTTAGAAGCGTGTTGTGAATGAAGATCATAAAATACTATTTTCAGGGATTGACAAAATGTTTTGTAGGAGGTTTGGAGTTAAAACCTGCCTACGGTTACCGATATAAGATGTGGGGGGAAAATGTATCCCTTCACCTGGTAAAGGGTTAAGACGTTTGTGTCAAAGACAGTGAAAATTGTGGGATAGGGATTAATTAACATTTAGAGTGGCATACGGGGTAGTCTGGGCCCTATGTTTTTTTTGAAAGTCTACTGTTCTTACTCTGATAATTCAATAATTACTTTCATAACCTGGTGGAGGTGGTAAATTTAAGGTGCAATAATCTTCTGATCATCGCTCAGCACAACTTTTTCGACCGTGTGCCATGCCGCATTTTATCGAGCTGTCAGGAGACGTAGGCATTTTGGGAGCGGGCTTACGGGCTATATTGTAATATGGCGAAAAATTAATTACGATTACTCGATTGTACAAAAGATTATTAATTAATTAGAGGATCTGAAACCATCGATCCAGTATGTTTTAAAAAGTTCGATTCCCAAAAAAACTCCCTCTATTATTACCATCTTACAAAAGGGGTAGAAAACATAGAAAATGTATTTTAACACCTGCTTGGGGTCACAGTTTTACCGTTCCTCCCTGATCTTGCTATTCAGTAAAGAGTATTATTTGCCTTCAAATTAAGACTTTCAATTTTCTTCATAGATGATGTGAAAAGTAGAATGTGTTTCTCGGTAGCAAAACAATTTCTGTCCTGGGCGTAAACACCTGAATCCCACGTTACGTTCAAGATTCTACAACAGAATCTCACGCTACGCTCAGGATTTTATTGTAGAATCTTTCGCTTCATTAAGGATTTAATATACCACCCTCGCCGTAAAAATATCATTTTCATCTACTATTTCAGTGCAATTTCTTGCAATTGTGGGCTTAATCTTGCAGTGTCAGCGTGCTAGCTTGGGCCCTCAACATACTTTAAGCGTATCGCGTAGTCGACTTTCAGTTCTACCAACGGAAAGAAAGGAACTGGTGCTATTCTATCGTGATATCACACGAGATGAGGAACATATTCATGGTTGTTAAATAACATTTGCTTTTATTTACATATTTTAATTATATTTTCAAACAAGGAGAACATTAAGAAGAAAAATAGGGAAATGCGTTCACCCATTCAAAATCCACGTCGCACACATGTAGTACAGTGAGCATAAAAAGTAGCTACGCAATCGAAGACGTCCAAAGCTCTTATTCCCTTTTAATAAATACTTTTGACGTCTTCCTTTGCGTAGCTACTTTTGATGCTGACTGTACACCATCTACGGATGATTTCCGCTACAAAGCCACAACCTCGGCCACGATTTCCAGCGGCAGCTGAACATTACCAGCCGCGCCGGCAGCGGCAGGATTTGGTTGATATTTTGGCATAACAACATCTAGCAACAAAGTGCTACGCAAGATAGTGACAAATACAATCAAGTAGTTCGTAGTTCGTAGTTCCTGCTTGTTTCTTTCGAATCACTAATTTTCACTTCATTTTATAGTTGCAGTATCCAAGCGGCAACCAGATGGCTCGCGGTATTTGAGCTCACTTTCTTGCAACGCGAACTGAGCCAACTTGGCCTGCGGCGGAAATAAGGCGGCGGTGAAAAAAAAACGTCTCGAGACAGTCGATTGAAACAACACTTAATTATACAGTACACTTTTTCAGGCAACCGCTGTTTCAATAGGCTCAGTTCGGGTTGCACAGGGTGGTTCTACAACACTTCGGGAGCTAAAATACCGCGAGCCATCCGGTTGCCTCTTGGATATTGCAACTAGGCGTCATTGCTTTAACTAAAAGTACTCACGGACTGTATTTGGCTTTGCATTGCCTGCCAGTCATATTAACTAATTCACCGCCACGCTACGCTAGCACTACGCCAGTCCTTAGCAGCAGTTTCTAATCGAGGCATCGCTATGGCTACGTGTGCTACGCCGAGCTCGTAGCAGCATGACTCATATTTTAGCCATTGGCCTAGAACTCTATAGTGAAAGTCACCTTTATCGCTTTTACGCATGTGTGCCGTGATTGGCGAATGGATTAACAAAACTGCGTGATGTTGACACTGATCGGTGCATCACACTTGGCGTTAGGCCCTACTGGAGAGCAGCTTATATTTAGATTCTTGGCCGTCCCTCCAATGTACGGGTCTCGGTCGTAAAAGCCGTTGCCGGCAACGACCCACTCTCCTTGTAGAGGCGACTCGGGGCAGTACTGGACATGAAATGTTAAACAAAATAATTGTGTTAAGAATTAATAATCTTGAATGTACACAGAGATCATAGATTTTCGATTGATACGGTCAACGATCGTGACACGCTTACTAAATTATACATATCGTATGATGTACTGTATGCTCGTAGGTACATGGTGTATTTTCAAACCATGAGGCATTCATCAGATAACTAAGGTACATAACGTAATGTATGTATTTTCAAACCATGAGGCATTCATCAGATAACTAAGGTACATAACGTAATGTATGTATTTTCAAACTATGAGGCATTCATCAGATAACTAAGGTACATCACGTATTGTATGTATTTTCAAACTATCATACATTCACCAGACAACTAAGGTACATTAATGTATGCATGTTCAAACCATCAGGCATTCATCAGACAACTAAGGTACATAACGTAATGTATGTATTTTCAAACCATCAGGCATTCATCAAACAACTAAGGTACATAACGTAATGTATGTATTTTCAAACTATCATACATTCACCAGACAACTAAGGTACATAACGTAATGTATATATTTTCAAACCATGAGGCATTCATCAGATAACTAAGGTAAATAACGTAATGTATGTATTTTCAAACTATCATACATTCACCAGACAACTAAGGTACATAACATAATGTATGTATTTTCAAACCATCAGGCATTCATCAGACAAGTTAGGTACATAACGTAATGTATGTATTTTCAAACCATCAGGCATTCATCAGACAAGTAAGGTACATAACGTAATGTATATAATTTCAAACCATTAGGCATTCATCAGACAATTAAAGGTGCATAACGTAATATACTGTCGGCCTCACGAGGGGCTGTAACATACAATTTTGTACCATGACGCTTTAACGTCATGCCTAAACTGCCGATTGAGCTACTTATGATTTCGATTATCCATACATTATGAATTGAAATAAGCGTGCTATAATTTAGGGGCTATAAGGGTCACCGTTGTTTTTATTTCATTTCTTACTGATTTATTTGTATCGAAAATAAGAAACATATATATTTGCTCACTCAATAACATAAAATAGAAAATGGTGTGCAACTACGGGACCTAAACTCAGCCTGAGTTGCATTGTATGCAGTGCAAATGCATCGATTATCGATTTGAATATTCGAATTGAAATAAACTTGCTATAACTAGGGGTTATAAGGGTCGCCGTTGTTTTATCTAACTGATTTACTTATTTGTTTCTTAGACAACGAAGTTTCTTAGACTGTTAGACACAATAAGCTAAAATCAAGGTTATCTTCTCTTACGTTTTTAAGTCGTATTTCTTCTCCTAATCTATACACCATCATTTCATCCAGCCGTACGTGATGACGTGTGTTAATTCCTGTAAGTTAATATTTCAAGACATATTTTAGTCGGTGGTTAAAGTTCAGCATTAAAAATTTGTTTTCGACGTCATTCAATATGTGAAAAGTACTCAGTTTGGTTGTTTGTGTAGCAGTACATTAATTATATATTGCTAAATTCTGAAATAGACGGTAAAGGGCATTTTTCTAACTATGTCATTCTCCGAGAAAAGGTTCCTTATTGTCGTACAAACGGTTGCGGTTGTTCCTTTGTTATTCGTACGGGCTTAATACAAATGCCTGGATCCATGGCGTGATAATGACAAAAGTGCCAACGACAACAAGGTTACTTTTCCCAGTGAGAATGAAACACTGATCAAATAATAAAATGTTATACAATAGGGGCGGGAACTCTAATTTTATTATTACTCCAAAAGAAAGAAGGCAAAAAATATGCCTAGTGCCAAAAATTTGTCAAAAAATTGGTTGTCTATAAAGTCGGTTTACGGACGATAGTTTTACGTGATAACGTCATAAAGCCGAACGCTCGGCTCAGGCGGAACGGGACAATGAGTCATACATTTTCGTGCGTGCTGCCGGTGTTCATCGATTTATACGACGTTATCACGTCAAAAAATAATTGAGCTACAATCGTTTTAATGTTGCTTGTTAGAGAGAGAAAATGCTCGAGATGCGTGACGTCACGGGTATCAACCGTCATAGTAAATGACAATCGTTTCATGTGAAGGTTACGTTGAAACGCACCTTGATTTGCGGAAAAGGGACAAAGTATCCCCCTTGTCAACTTTGTACACTTATAACTTAGTGATTATTTTATCGTATTGTGTTACTTTTTTCTCCAAGTGACTATATCTGTAATCCTTTTCGAGAAAATTCAACATTATTGATTATTTTATTTGGTATCACATAGGGGTGTCTTACCAAACATAAGTTGTGATATCCCCGCTTGCCCGACTGGACACAGAGCGGCAAATGCGAACACCCAAACGACAAATGTCTTCAACATGGCGGCTGTGACGCGTACGCGCCCGTAGACTCAGTTATATAGTATTAACACCGTAACCAATTGCTGATTATAACTGAAATTGGAAAACAATCAATTTGACGATTCGACCTCGAATTCCTGAAAACAGTTTAGGTTGCATTCTAACAAACGAAAGAAATTAGATTTTGAGTCGTGATATCTTAGTTAATACGTATGACAGTCGACATATGAGACATTAATAACCGAATAAAGGATTACTCACGCTAGAACGGGCCGTGTCCGGCCCGGGCCGTTTTCTAAGAAAAACGACGACGTTTTTGCCCGTCCGGGCCATACCAAAGCTCGGCCGAGCCACGGCAGAGCCGTGCGGTCACCGATCCGCTTCCGTGCCTCAGCCGTGGCTCGGCCAGGCTTGAGTATGATTTAATGTCATCCTTAAGTGAGGGTAATTTATTTCGGACAAAAATAATAAATACAATAAACAACAACTTCACCTATAAAGACGAAAAACTATAAATTAAAACTTAAAGATAGAACATTTTGCCCAAGTCGCCGTCCGAGGGTAGTGTGAAATGAAATGAAATGAAAGTTTATTCACGAACATATGGTAAGTTCAGTAGATGTTATAAGTGCAGTTACATTGTTGACCCTTAATACATTCTGCCTCAAGGCATGTGAAAATAATTATTATGACATGACATAGTCAGTCATTCATGTCAAAATTAAAATTAAGTTTAAATTGCGTGCATATATTATTATTAATGTCATAATACTAATATACTAAAATATACATTAAATTAAATAACTGTCAATTGCCTAAGAACATGCTTAACATAAATACAAAAATTTTAATTTGGAATGTCATTCATTATTATTAGATTATAATTTAAAGTACAATTTTAAATGTCAAAAGTGATGTAAGAATTAAAATTTATAACTAAAATATTCGTCAATTGTGTAAAAACATGCGTTATTTAAAATACTTTTGAATTTAAACTTGAATTCGGCATTAGGCAGTGTCTTAATAGTTGAAGGTATTTTATTGAATATTCGTATACACATATAGTATGCACTTTTCTGTTTTACTTTGAGCTTGCATGGAGGAAGTGTCATATTATTTTGTCTAAGTGGTCTATTTGATATATTATTAAATTGAGGAAAGAGTTCTAAATGATGTTTTACAAATACAGCTGCCTCATATATGTACAGGCTTGGGAGAGTTAGTAGTTTAAGCTCCGCAAATATCGACACGATTCTCTGCGTCTTTTCCCACAAATAGTTCGTAAAATATTTTTTCTGAGCTACAAATGCACGATGTGCCCAGAAGGCTGGCTGCATTGCCACGCTGGATGGCAATACTCACTCTTTGAGCAAAATTTATTCAGCCAGCCCTCTGGTTACCGCTGGTGTCTATTAGGCGTGCCAACAAATCCTTATATAATCGGCGCGCACTTGGTCCCCATGGTTCCAAAATTTCGACCCCAAACGCCTCAATTAAATATCCACTCCCTAGGGAGGCATACTTGCGGCGCTTGAGGTCTTCGGCAGAGGATGCAGCCAAACCGGCATTGATTCAGATATTCAGATATCATTTATTTACATTACTTATGTTTTTTATATGGTGTAATAATATAAGGTAGGTACATCATTGTACCGGATTACGGCGTGCAAATATAGGTGATTTAAATAGGTAATTAATACAAAAATATATATGAAAACACTTTTTAAACTAAATGCTTGGTCAGCATGTCAGAAATAAATACACAAAATAATTGTCGTATTAAACAATAATATTTGAATAACAATTGAATTAAAAAATACAAAAGAAATAAAATTCAATGGAAATGAAAAAAAATAAAAATATTTGCACATATTTCAGACAGCCCGTGGCCAACTGCATCAAGATCAAGTTTATATTATAGATAGGATGTAGATAACTGTATAAAAATAAACTTGGTAATTAATACAAAATCCTAACAAGTTGTTATAACTGTATGTTCATATCAAAGTAAGATTAGGTAAATGTTGTAAAAAAATCATCGAATACATCATTATAAATCCAGTAATGTGTTAAAGTTGCGTCATGATCTGCTATGCTGTCAGCAGCCCCTTTTTTAGACAAAAGTATCCGCTAAAATGAGAAATGTATCAAAAATGTAAACCATATACAACCCATTCAAGGCACATGGCCCACATTTGAGTCATGTGCGATTCTCGCTACAAGGCGGATAAATGCAGTGTTTTTCTGGCTTTATAGCAGAAATCGCTCCAAGAGGCATGACTTGCATGACGCATTTCAGGGGCTTTGAATCGTTCTCCATATATAGCGAAAATTGCCCGCAGCCCTCCGACGCATATAAGTTGTGATTAGCGCTGACTGAGTTAAAAATATGTCGAATATCTGTTTCTAAAACTGTACCTACACAGTGAACACTCTCAGTCGCTTGAAAGCTAAAATTGAGGCCTTTTAAATCAATTTACTACCGCGGGCGAAAAACTCGACCCACCCGCTCCAAAAGAGCATAAACCCAGCAAGTTACCATATATCTCCCCCCTGTTTTATTCGTAGAGCCATCCTCTAAAAGCGCACGAGTCGTTTTCGATGTAGATGCCGCTGTTTGTCGCAGATGGGACAGGCTATTCACACTCGCAATGAAATAACCGAGATTACTGGCTTTATATAGAGTCGACTTTCACGCCCACGACTATTGATTGATGTAGTTTGAGCAACGTGTTAGTAAAAAGTTTTAATCTAAACTTGAATTATAAAGAGTATTTTTCAAATTGAGGTAAAACCAGTAGATGTAAAACATTGTCAATTTCTTACACCACAAAATTTGCCAACAACATTTGCCATTTCAGACAGCTAAATAGAACATTATTGCCGTGGCCGGGAAGGAGGCAATAGCAGGCTGAGTATTTGTTTAAATGCTATTTAAATGGTTGAGCTTGCGAGTATGTTTAATTATAATACGTGCTTTTCTCAAAAATGGGGGAATAAATAAACTTTAAATATCGTTGCACAACGTGAAAATATTGATGTTTTCCCGCCGTTTTTTTTTAAAAAATAGCAACTGTATTTTGCTACCGAAAAATGCAAACTATTTGTGACAAAAAAAGTCGCGTTTGCATCAGAAAAATATGAGTTGGATTGGCTGAATACGACCTCCTGTGCCGTCTTTTATATGCCAGTTTCTACTTTTTTTAAAGTTTGGTACTCGACACATAAGGCCTGTAACACACTGGCGCGGCCTGCGGTGGCCGACAGTAGAAAACTGGTCATTAGCTGTCAAATTTACTACGGTACGCCACCGCAGGCCGCGCCAGTGTGATGCAGGCTTAAAGGAATTTATATGCATTATTCCAGGCGGCTTGCAATGTTTTTATTTTTTTTTATTTTGATCTGGCCTTAAACCATACGCTTGCAATATGTAGCGACCTAGCGACTAATGTTGTCTCTTTGCATTTTTGAAAAACAAATATAGGTCTTCAACTCTCACACACAGCGCATCGTCGGGGTGTCAGTTCAGGTTTACTCGCCACCGAGAACACAACACCACATAGCTCATGAGCAAAGGCAACACATCATTGCAAAGCAAGTAAGTACTGCTGTCATCAATATGACAATCTTGGGACTCCAGAAAAAACGTAAGCATGTTATCATATCAACCCTTAATTGATTTATTAATTGGTTGTGTCGAGAGCTGCAGACAAGGGCAAGTCGCATACGTCCGTACTCACCACCAGGAATATAACATACCTACGGAACAGAGCAACTAGTGTTGTTATCATATTAGCATACAATATGTCGAGCCAGATGGACTTCCTTGTAAATGAACTCAATGAAACGGCTGTCGCACCGGGCGCAGCGTTGAAGTGCCCGCAATATTCATAACCAGAGTAAATGCGACGTGCTGCTGGCGGCCATTTTTTAGACACGTAAGTACAAATTAATATGAAATTCCTTTTAACGTTTTTTAAACCACAACAGTGACAAACTATCTTCTAGCTTCTAAGGAAACGGACAAGTAGGAACCACAGTAGCACTACTCAACCATTGAACAACCAAGCGATAAAATTCAAAATATTTTTCTTGGCTGATTCCGAAAAACTAAGTTGTATAGGTAACCCAGCAGGTCGATCACGTAACGCATTGTACGCGTGTCAGGTAGGTCTAAATGTCAATTAAATTGTACCGACGCGCGTTCGGAACGTGACGTGATTACCCCTCAGGATTTAAACGCGCGACCTCAGTTTGAGCCGTTTTGTACAAGCTTCTAAACAGTCAGATAAAAACACTTTTTCGTAAGAAACCGAATAGAGGTCTAGTGAAACGCGAATCATATATTAACACGTTCAGCGGTGGTACCCAAATTATCGAATGTACTAAGTAGAATTACAGTAAATTTCTTCATACAAAATGAAACTACGGCTTAAGCAGTTCTGATTATATACATTGTTGGTGTGTCTCTACCCGAGTACAGTAACGGTTATAACCGGCGGGCCCCGAACAAACTCTCATACAACGACAGCGGCAAGCGCCGTACTGCGTGTGTGTGTAAGCGTTTGCATCTGTGTGAGTCAGGGTCAAACTCGTGTTTGAGAATTATACTTAGTTAAAGCGGTAGCCACATGGTGGTTGTGCTCCGCATGACAGTAAAAAAAATTTACATAGCAATGGTATGGACTTTTGTCGGGAAGAACCGTAGTGACTTTTAGGAAGTCGTAAATAAATAAGTGCTACACGTTTTACGGTCATAGCCGGTACCACCGCCGAACGTGAAAACTGATGTAAAACTGTAAAGGGGATGCCTCAATTTTTGTAAACCACACACCGTCATGTGAGAAACACATTTATTCAGAGCAATGACGCGTAGTTGCAGTATCCAAGAGGCAACCGGATGGCTCGCGGTATTTGAGCTCCCGAAGTGTTGTGGAACCGCCCTGAGCAACCCAAACTGAGCCAACTTAGCCTGGGGCGGAAATAGGGAAATTTGATTTTATTTAGTAGCGATATTTGCGTAGCGATTCTCGGCAGTGAATCTGTTATAATACATTACTGCAGACGCCGGGAAAGAAGGTCTTGCCGGGTGAGTAGGTATAGACGGATAGTGATACGAAGCCGGCAAGCCCTCTTCACGACCAGGCATGTTTTTATTATTATTATTTTGTTTGTGGGCCTTAATGTGCCGCTTCGACCAGCAAGTGATCTATTGTGGCGGCCTTTGCTTTAGAGTTCACCGTTAAGTCCCGTTGCCTCCAGGAAATTCCAGATTCTTTGGGCGGTGATATGTTGTACTTCTTGTGGGTGCACTATGTGCCACCCTAGGTAGGTACTTCTTTTATGCATGAGTGGTCCGCAGGAGCAGAGAATGTGCATTGCAGTCTCCTCTGTCTCCTGGCAGAACCTGCAGGTTGTGTCCTGCTTCATACCCATTTGCAACAGGTGTTTGTTCAATTTGCAATGTCCTGTCATGTCATACCAGGCAGGTACCTATAGTGCTTTTCTAAAACATGCAATGAAAAAAAAAAACTCCTCAAATCAAACTAATTTTCATGGCTGAATGCCGTGATGCTGTGCCACAAATAGTGGAATGAAAATTAAAAAAAAATAACTTCCCGGCCTAGGTCTTCAACTTCGTATGAAATTCCTTTACAGTTCTCTCGAGTTGATCCGCCCGAAACGTGATACTTTGAACCCTGATATAACCCACATAATGACGACATTTCATTGCATGTTTGAGAAAACACATTTGTTTAGCCACGCTACGCTCGTAGCCGATCCTATGGTTTTTCTCGTATGTAGCGGAAAGCGACTATGGCGTAGGCGCCCACTAGGTGGGTAAAGCGGGGCCAAAGTGTTAACCGGGAATGGGTACCTATTATGCGGGTGGAAAAAAAACTATCCTACACATACATATAAAAATTAATTGGTTTGGCTTCCAATTCAGGCAATCCATTGAAAAACCTCATCATTTTCCAGTGCAAGCCCTCAAACTGAATGGAAGCCTCTAAGCGGCGTTTGAAAATCCGTCCAATATCGGACCGGCTGACACCGACTAATTGCTTCTTTAATGAGGTACCTACATTTTTCTAATGCTCTTTTTGCAGTCAAACGCCGCTGCGCTGGTAAGGTTCATTAATGATGCTACACCAGAGCCTTTCTACTTCTGTCTTATGGTTGACTGGCGGGGACGGCATTTAGACTTTACTTGACTAGGTCTTTCTTGGCACTGAATGTGTTTCCGCACAAGTGATACACACGTAGGTTGCCGAAAGACGACGTTTGCCCTTCCAACAGTTATACAACACAGCGCCATAACACCAAAGGCAGCATTTCTTCCCATAAACGTGTCGTACACGACAAATGTCGGCTTTGCGAGGCTCAGAAGCTATAGATATATTCTTAAATAGATTAAACATAATTTTTTCTAAGATATGTTATAGAAGCAAGAAAATTATTGTCTGCGGCGATTTCAATATCGATACATTAAAGAGAACTAAACACTCTCTACAATTCAAAAATTTGGTACTTGGCTATAATTTAAGATTAGGAATAACAGAACCTACGCGATTGCAAAGTAAAACATGTATTGACAACATTTTGCATAATGTACGAGGTGGTAAAACAGAAGTGATTGATTTGGCAATTTCTGATCACACAGCCCAGATATTGAAATGCCCAGTTAAAAAAACTTACCTACTGCCATACTGGTATATAAAAAAACGAGACTATAGCGCAGAAAATATAACAAAGTTTGTCGAATACTTACAAAGTCTTAACTTCAATAGTGTGTATATGGCTAACAACCCAAATGAGGCTTTCGAATGTTTTATCGATGATTTTCAATTATTTTATAACTTATGTTTTCCACTTGTCAGATACAAAATATCAACTTTTAAAAAACCGAAATGGATAACTAATGGTATTCGAATTTGTTGTAGGAAAAAAAGGAATTTGCTCTGGAAATATAGACTCTCTCCTAATACACGGGACAAAAACTACTTAAAAGTATATTCTAATAGACTTAAAAAAATTATATCACTCACGCAAAAGTCTCAAAATGACTATTACATTAAAAACTCATCTAATAAATGTAAAGCTACATGGAATATCATAAAAAAATCAAAAACTACCTACTTGAGGGAAAATATTACCCCCATAAAACATGACGGTATACAAATAAATGACACGAAGATTATCGCACAAACATTTAACGCGCACTTTGTTGAACAAGTTACATCAAATAACAATGCTGACATCATATCTAATAATCCTAATTCTATATCAAAAAATAATCTTACTATGACATTTAAATCCTCTAATTCCATTTTTATGAAACCCACATGCCCTCATGACATTCATACTATAATTAATTTATTAAAAAATACGCCTAGTACTGGTTTCGATGGCATTTCATGCAAAATTGTAAAAAAAGTAGCGCATATAATAGCACCAGTAATCAGTTATATTACAAATCTATGTATTGAAAAGGGTAGTTTTCCTGAAATATTAAAGACAGCCGTAGTGAAACCTCTATTTAAGAAGGGTGACAAAGAAAATATGAATAATTACAGACCAATAGCCCTATTATCAATCTTTTCGAAAATTATCGAGAAAGTTATTTACAATAGCCTTTACCAATACTTTGAGACTCACGACTTATTTGCAGCAGAACAAAAAGGTTTCAGAAAAAACAAGTCCATTAATATGGCAATTTATGATCTTTTAAAAAAAGTTATGACGGAGCTAGACAAAAAAAGACCCGCTGTTGCTTTATACATGGACATGTCGAAGGCTTTCGACTTTGTTGATCATAACATTTTGTTAAATAAATTATATAATTATGGCGTACGTGGTAATGTTCACGATTTAATTAGATCTTATTTAACCGGACGAAAGCAAATGGTTACAATAAATAAAATTTGTACTAAATCAAAGACTGAAATATCTGTATCATCTGATTTTAAAGAAATAAAATACGGAGTGCCCCAAGGCAGTGTATTAGGCCCCTTGCTTTTCCTTATCTATATTAATGATTTGCCATTGACTACTGAGCACTCAATGATCATGTTCGCCGATGATAGTACAATAATATTTACTGGAAATAATACACAAACAATACAGATTGAAATTAACAAAGCAGTTGACACAGTAATTACATGGTTGAATACGAATAATTTATGCATTAATTTAAATAAAACTAAGATAATGAAATTCAAGCAAAGAGTTGATAGAATACCAAATCTCACCGTGACATACAAAAACCACCAAATTGACGAATCAGACCTTACTAAGTTTTTAGGATTAAGTTTAGATAATAAGTTGACATGGAAAGATCAGATTGACATTATATGTAAAAAACTTTACAAATTCTCATATGCATTATATAATCTTAGTAAAATAGTAAGTCAACCAGCTGTTCTAACCGCCTATCACGCGTATGTTACTTCGACTTTAAGATACGGTGTCATGTTCTGGGGCAATTCCACAGACAGAGAAATGGCCTTTAAAGCACAGAAACGATGTTTACGATCAGTATGTAAAATACCATCAACGGAATCTTGTAAACCGCATTTTATCAGACTTAGCATACTTCCACTACCGTGCCTCTACATATTCGAGACCGCAGTTTACGTTAAAAACAATATGCATCAGTTTTCTGTTTTTAACAGTACTCGCCAATGTCATAAAATATTTACGGAATCAATAAAAACGGGTCTTCTTGCTAAAAGTGTTTTCGGAATGGCACCGAAAATCTATAACAAATTGCCAAAAAATCTATGCAAAGTAGAAGATTTAATAGAATTCAAAAAAAGCCTGTTTACCCTTTTAGTAAAAAAAGCCTATTATTCACTGAATGAATATTTTACAGATTGTGAACTATAATAATATAATACTTACTCTAAATTAGATGCATGCTGCTCCATCTTCTCATAAGTATTTGTATGCCATATGGCAAAACATAGTGGTACATAATTTTAAGTTCTTTGACCATCCATATACCTATGTTTACAAATAAATGATTTTGAATTTTGAATTTTGAATTTTGAGAAGTCGCTAATCCTGACATTATCTGCTCAACGCTCAGCGATGCTATTCACAAGCTATCTCTACTCGCCCAACTTGACGACCAGGCACCTATTTCACCAATTTGACAATTGTCACCTGACAACAACAACAGTTATCCGTACATTGCTGGTACTACAAGTAACCCAGCGACTACCTTAACTTCTAGAACAAGCAATGCATTGCGAATTGTCACTGTAAACAATTTTATTGTCAAGTTGGTGAAATATGAGCCAGTTTAGTGTAGTGCACGCTCCACTAGGAGCGGGGCGTGCATCGTGCATATAAAACAAATGCAATTTATATGGTCGCACCGCGACCCACTTGAGCGTGCACTCATAGTCCGTAAGCCCACTCCCAATACGCCTACTCTCGCCCTCGGCGCCTGCGTACATCGGAAACGATAACGCAGGTCAAGCAAAGACGGCAGGGGTCAGTCTTTGGATGGGTGACCGCCTGTTTGAGTGGTTACTATAAATGAGCGCTTCCGTGCTTTGGAAGGCACGCTAAGCAGTTGATCCCGGCTGCTGTCTATGACAGTAGTCGTTAAGCCGATTTAGAGGCCTTCGGGCGGCTTAAGAACCTCTAACAGTCGAGTTGCCCACTCACTTGACAAAGGGGGGACAACTGTCACTCGCGTCCGCAGGAGCTACCTACCACAACCCTGCACGTGTCCCCTGGGTGGTACTAAAGAGTGACAAACTCAAAAGGCCAAAAATAATATATGCCATACGTTTAAATAAAAATACGCCTACGTCTCATGACAACACGATAAAATGGATGGCAGCAGGACGAGAAATTTGTGCTGAGCAAGAATTAGAAGATTATCGCACCTAAAATCGGCCGGAAGTTTGAAAAATCTTATGGTATCAGACGATGCCATGAAGCCGGTGTATTTTGCTCGTTTTCATTCGCTGATGTCTTACGGTACGCTCATTTGGGGAAATTCAACGGATGCCAACAGAGTGCTGCTTATGCAGAAACGTGCCGTACGTGCGATGATTGGGGCAAAATCGAGGGTTTCGTGTAGAGGCCACTTCCTAACGCACGGTATTATGACGCACTAGTCACTTTATATATTCGAAATTATAATGATTGTAAGGAATAATCTTTTTTTTTAATACAACGACGGTGGCAAACAAGCTTACGGCCTGCCTGATGTTAAGCAGTTACCGTAGCCTATGGACACTTGTGACTCCAGAAGAATCACAAGCGCATTGCCGACCCTTTATTCACTTGAGGATTTGCTGTGTTGGCAGATAGATACACGCATGTCCCTCACTCCCAACACAGTGCATCCTAGAGAGCTCTGGCGACCTTACTCACCACTAGGAACACAACACCACATGCTTCATAGCATGCAATAATATAGCAACACTACAAAGCAGGGGTGCTATTATAGCTGCGGTCTTCTGTAAGGTGGAGGTACTTCCCCAGTTGGGCTGCTCCACATAGTACGAGCGAGATGACATTCCGCTGTGCCCTACCTCTCTTGTTGCTGCATGTTGCTATATATCTACTGTGACGGCCTGGGCTCGATCCTGGTAAGGGTAAATATTTGAGTGATCAGCATCAATAACCATTTTTCACTTTACTTCAAAAAAGGAGGTTCTCAATTCGTCTGTATGTTTTTTTTGTTTGCTACGCGATAATTCGGCAATTTATGAAACGATTAAAAAAAACAGATTGGTCCCGATGTCACCAAAATCCAGTTCTGATGATAGGATCCTGGAGAAATCGAGGGAACTCTTCAAATTTTATATGCAAACTTGAAGCAATTTGGCTACTGATTTGAAGTCGATTAAAACTTTGTGTTTAAAATAAATTATCTTAGATATATTCCATGTAAGTCTACTATATAGATCGACAACTGACGTCAATAACACAAGCCTTATTGATCGATTTGTGTAAGATTACCCCCTAATATTTATTGTATTACTTCACGTGTATTAACATTATAAGTTGACTCCAAAATACATAAAAACATACACTTATACTAGTTAACATGTGATGAGATAGTTAGCGTCGTGAATACCAGCCCATCTGAGTTATTGAAGTTTGGCACGTGCGTACATAGATGTATATCGAGGGCATTGTACTGTTATAAATAATTTATATATATTGTAGGAAAATAGGAAACCACTGTGTTAATAATTGGTATACACAATAATTTTAATCATAAGATTGAAATTATTATATAAATAAAATACTATAAAGGCGTTTTAATTTCAAGACAATAAATCGGTCCTTACGTTACGGGAAAAAATTACCTTAGATATTAATACAAAGGGATTAATGCTTCGTTATTTTGTTAGAATAAATAAAATAAAATAAATTTGATGTAATTTCATTTTACATATGGCCAAAATACCTCACTGCACTCTGACCTCGTGAGTGCTGGCCTTTTAGATTATCCTCAAGCATAATGTTTAATGTATACATATTTGTGGCTGCTTGCTTAGCTGACCAAACTGGGCAGAAAAAAAACCTTTGAGCACGTCAAGCTTACTAGTGGTTGTATTTCTAAGCACATAGGTAGCTTTAAGTACAAGCAATATCTTTCAATATAAAACTCATGTGTGATTCTCAGATGTATAGATGGGATTGTACCTATCTAATGAAATTAGTTCCAAAATGGATTCCAAGCCAGTCATGATATCAAAGCCAGTTGGCAAACAGATTTGCCAACCACTCAGCGCTAATCATGTTCTTGATTAGTAAACATAATAATCGGAATGTGGCATTATTGACGCTATATCTTAGTTAACGTGGTCTCATACATCTGAATCAATACTCAATTATATGTGACCACTTAAACTAATTAGCAAATGCTGATGCGTTCAAATAATAAATTGGATTGAAATTGTTGTTGGCATTGGCATGGCATTTCCTTGCGAAAGGCGTCGGTTGACTGTATTTTTTGATTGCAAGTAAATAGTGGTTCTTTGGTCTAGTCAGACTCTAACCTCGTCCGTTGGAGCTGTGGAACACAGATTATTGCCGTCGCAAGCAGAGCACCGTCAGTCGAAGTCTCCAGCTCACCTAAACCAAGTTTACTCCCAACTCCTACTCGTACCTCCAGTGTCAGCTACTTAACGTCAGATTACGTCCAAAAAACTTCGGCAGCCTCCAAAGTCACTTCACTGATACTAAACAAGTTTACTAATGCTAGTGGTGGCCTTAAATTGTATAAATTCAATGACAGCGACAAAAGGGTTGTTCTCTGTTTGAAATTAAAAAGCTAACAGGCCGATTAACTGTTAGGAGTGGGGGAAATAGTGTGACCAGCACAACATTAGAAGAATTTTCTAATAGTATTGTGTTGCCACACTAAAACTAAAATTTACTCTAAAATTATAAACAACGAAACTGAACAGCATCCGTCCTCAAATCCTCTTCCCTGCCATGCGGCCATAAATATCATATAAGCTCGATATTAACTCTTTATAATATACAGTAGGTACCTATAAAAGTATATATACTGCAGCATGGCAGTTAACAATTCTATTGATTTGGTGTTCCGACAGTGTTTGTCGACGTTTAGATAAAATTTTCCCCTCCAGTGGACAACAGAAAATGCTGCCGCTGAACATAAATGTTGCAAAGCAGTAACAGAACTCATACGTCTCTGTGTACAAATGCCTTTTTAGTGTTCCGTGCTATATAAGCGAATGGGACCATGGAAGCACCTCGATGTTTCTGTGGATACTTTTGCTTGTCGACGATTTTTGTGATGCCATTTTTGGGGCAGTTGATTTTTGCAGTGCATAATATTATGCAGTTTGGTAGTAGTTAGGCTAATGGGGTCACAGGTCACTAATAGTGAATGGCCATCAGATATGGTGGTTAGTCGTGAAAATATCGGATAAAGAACCACCGATCAAGAAGCTGCAGGGTCATCAGGGAATAGAACGGTGAAACAGGCTTCTCAATAAAAGCTACATAATATGAGCCCGGTGACAACTCTGTAAAATGGGCAGTTAATGCCGCCAGATAAGCGATATACTTGGAATACTAGAATTTCGCTTCCGGACGTGGCGTTCTATTTCGCAAAAACATCACCGAAGAACTCTTGGCAGAAAAGCTAGTGTCTACAGATACGAGTATGTAAACCAGCTGGTCGATTGAGCAACGCTTCCTACCTACGTTAGGTAGAATCTAAATGTAATCTTTGTATGAAAAAAATCGCGTTACCATAACGCTCGTTCGAAAAGTAACGCAAGTACCCCTAGTACGCTAATCCAATCAAAGCTTTGTTTTAGAAAGCGCAAAAACTATGTGATCGTTTGAAAAAGAAGTCAAGTGACTGCTTTAACGTATTTATATCCTGTGCCTCGCAAACGCGTAAAATACGTTGTTTGCGTTTGCCGAATAATCCCGCTTTCACAGGAACTTGTCTCTATCTACTGTGCCTCGTATCACATTTGGCGTTCTTTTTAACCCCCAACGCAAACGTGGGGTAGGTATTTAAGTTAAACGTGTGTCTTTGTCTGTGGCATCTTAGCTTTCAAATGAACTATCAGAGTGCGGTTTTTTTAATTGAAAGTCTTGCGTGTCAAGCTGAGCTGCTACCGCGAAGCGAAAACGAATTACGTTCGTGTTTCTCCCTCTCTGTTGCACTTTCTTATTCGAGCAACAGAGAAAATCTCCACGAACTAATTTTGTTTTCGTTTCCCAGTAGCGCCCCTGGTTCTTAGCTATGATTAATGTTTCAAGGGTGTTAGTGAGGCCACGACCTTGTGGCGGCGCCCGCGGCCCGTGCCGTTCGCTCTGCGGCCCGCTGTGGAGGCCGAGCTGGCGCGGCTGCAGTGCGAGGGCATCATCTCGCCGCCCTCGCCGGTCGAGTGGAGTGACTGGGGACCGCCCGTGGTGCCGGTCAGCAAGAAAAATAGGGACGTACGGCTATGTGGCGATTTTAAAACAACGGTTAAAGGATGACTCACGCTAGAACGGGCCGTGTCCGGCCCGGGCCGTTTTCTAAGAAAAACGACGGCGTTTTTGCGCGGCCGAGCTATACGCAAGCCCGGCCGAGCCACGGCTGGGCCGTGCCGACACCGAGCCACTTCCGAGCCTCGGCCGTGGCTCGGCCGGGCTTCAGTATGGCTCGGCCGCGCAAAAACGCCGACGTTTTTCTTAGAAAACGACCCGGGCCGGACACGGCCCGTTCTAGCGTGAGTCGTCCTTAACCCGGTTTTAGTCGATGATAAGGACCCCATCCCGGTGATTGATGATGATGACATATTCTCGCCTCTTCAAGGCGGAAAATATTTTAGTAAAATCGACCATAGTCATCAAACTTACTTGCAAATCGAATTAGACGAGGATTCGAGGGAGTTATGTACTATAGTGACGTTGCAATGTATGTATTGCTATTATAGGCGCTACAAAATAAAATGCGCGCTGAACAAGTTTCAAAGGTTAACGGATTTCGTGAAAAAAACAACAACATGAAAAAAAATCTTTAATATACAATTAGTGTCATTTGAATAAAAGTTAACCCACACAAAATAGGTCGATCGATTACTTACGGAAAATATGCCAATATTTTACTTACAGAAGGTTCTCGAGTGGCGACCACTTACCGGCAGGCGCAGTGTGGGTAAGGTGGACTGATGACCTGAGCGGTAATCACGTTACGTTCCGAACGCGCGTAAGGACAATTTATCTGTAATTTTTCCATATAAAAAGTGACATTTAGATCTACCTGACGCGCGTCCAGTCGCCATCACATACATCGGTGCTAACAATCACGTCACAAACATCGGAACACATCTCTATTTTCAAGGCATTAGGGTGCATGTGCAGATATTTTTGAACATAGTCTACCGATTTATGTGATGGCGACTGTACAATGCGTTACGTGATCAACCTACTAGTAAAGGTCGCGGGAGTCCGCTGGATGCGGGTGGCGCAGAACAGGACCAGTCATTGTGGCACTATTTGAGGGAGGTCTATGTCCAGCAGAGGACGTCTTTTGGCTGATATGATAACGATGATTATGATGATTGTACAGAAGCACGAGCTCTTCCAACCTCCACTTTTATGAGACGAAAATTAAAACTAACGATAAGAAAATTAAGATCTGTTCTGTAACCAAACTCGAATAATATTGAGCTGCGACAAGGATATCAAAAATATGAATGGTTCCGAGGCCCAAGTAGTGCATAGCAGTAGTACGTCCAAGTCTCGTAACATAGAACTATCCCAATAAATTGGCTTTAGGTTTAAACTGGTTACAGAGAATCGCAAACAACGCGCCGGGTGCCGGACAGAGGACACAGGAGTTTAAAGGACAGTAGAGGAATAGTACCATAATAATGCAGGCTTATTGACAACTTTTTCCCATTGGGTGACACTGCCTAGGAACCTGATGGTCATGGGTTCGATACCCGGTAAAGGCAAATATTTATGTGATGACTGATAAGCAATTATTTGCGCATGGATATTTTTTTCTGAGTCTGGGATGTATTTATTCTACGTATTTTCGTTGTCTAGTATAGTCGGAATCGCTTTTATAGAACGAATTCACTACTCTTTGGCATAGGCATACCTGTGCTAACTCGGGGCACCTATACTAAAGTGATGTAGCAAAATATTTTATCGACAAAAAAAATATCGATGTTACTGTCAACATCTAAATGTTATTCAACATAAATAAATATTATTTATTTTCTCTAAATGTTAAAATAAAAACATTAATAACAAATTAAAACGTGTATTTATTTGTTTATTTTAAAATAATTTTCATAATATACAATTTATATTTTTTCCATATTCGTCGGTAATAAAGATTGCCGTCTAGTTGAAAATATCCACTTTACGTTATCTCAAATCTCAACGTCCACAGTGGTCAACGGGGCATTTTTTAAATATTTATAATGACTTTTGAGTCAAAATGAAACGGATATGATATGTGTTCAGATATGATAGCGAACCTTTTTATAGTAATCGAGATATTTCAATGAGCACATGTATAAATATATATCGACATCTTTTTTATCGATATCAAATCCCTAAAACGTGCCCCGAGTTAGCACAGGTAATGGTCATAGGCATAAAGAGAATACATTGTTAAGTGTAACCGCTAATTGTTTACGTTGTTGGTACAAAGTATGCTGCAACTATATTATTTACTAAAAAGTTTCAACCGGTTGTTTAGAACCTTGCTACTTTAAAATAGAGTGACGACCGCTTTAGCCTAGTTGGTAGTGACCCTGCCTACGAAGCAAGAGGTCCTGGGTTCGAATCCCGGTAAGGGCATTTATTTGTGTGATAAGCACGAATATTTGTTCCTGAGTCATGGATGTATTCTATGTTTTTAAGTATTTATTTCTCTACATAAGTATCTATATCGTAGTCTAGTACCCATAGTACAAGCTTTGTTTAGTTTGGGACTAGGTTGATTTGTGTAAGATTGTCCGCAAATATTTATTTATTATTATTTATTTACTATTGAAGTAAAGTATTTATTAAACATGGCCTTTTTATTTCGAAGCGTTTGTGGCACGTGGCTAAATATTTAAATAATAGTATTATTGTACTGATGGGTCTAAGATCCGTTCAAGACAAGCGACTTGGACTTTATCCTACATTACTAATTATTATTATTATTATTATATCGAGCCCGTTATGTCCCACTGCTGAGCAAAGGCCTCCCCTCTCCCCTTCCATTCATCGCGGTCTTGAGCAATAACTGGCCAGTCTTTTAAAAAGGAGTCCAAGTTATCCCGCCATCGCCGACGAGGTCTACCGCGTCTCCGTTTTGAGTGTTGGGGCTTCCACTCCGTGGTCCCTTTGGCCCACAGCTCATTCGGCATGCGGTAGACGTGACCAGCCCAGTCCCACTTTAACTTGGCTGCCTTCCGAGCTACATCTTCTATTTGGGTTTTGGAGCGCAGCGTGGTGTTCCGGATGTGGTCCATTAGCTTTACACCTAATATGCTGCGCTCCATAGCTCGCTGGCAAACCCCAAGTTTGGACTTCTGCGCTTCCGTCAAAGACCAAGTCTGTGCACCGTAGGTGAGAACTGAAAGTATGCACATGTCCATGAGCCTACGTTTAAGTGACAGAGGTAGGTCGCCCTTCATTAGGTGTTTCATGGACCAATAGCTCCTCCAGGCGTTTTCGGTCCGTCTATCGACCTCTTTCTCTTGTCGCGCCTGGAAAGAGACTAATTGGCCCAAATAAAGATACTCATGGACATATGCTATATGTTCTCCGTTTATCTCTACCCTACGTTCTGTGCTATTGGTCATGACTTTGGTCTTTGACATGTTCATCTTTAGGCCAACCTCGAGGCTTGCGGTGCTGAGATCGTCAAGCATATGACAAAGCTCGGAAGCGGTTGAAGAAAACAAGACGATGTCGTCGGCGAAACGAAGATTGGTCAACCTTCTTTCCCCGACGACTAACCCCTTCTCTTCCCAACGTGGCGTAAGTTTGTGGAACACGTATTCTAAAGTGCTAGTGAATAGCTTCGGCGAGAGCGGATCTCCTTGTTTGACTCCTCTTTGTACTTCGAAAGACATTACTAATATCGAAACTTATTACTGTTCACGAATTGCTGTGTCGATACAAACCCGATAGGGTTTAACGACACTGTTAGATTTAACCAAATGTATTTTCTTTTAAATATGTAATAAAAAAAAATAAAAAAAAAAAAAAAAAAAATCCATAACACAAGTCATATTAGGATAGGTACGTCAGCAGCAGAAGTAGCTAAGTGGGCCGGGTGTTCAAAATATCCTACACACGCTCTTAATTTCTTAAGAATAAAGTGGTGTGCAGGTCATTTTGAACAACCGGTCTGCTTAGCTACTTCTGCTGCTGACTGTACAATCGGGCTAGTTCGGTTTATGTAAGATTATCCTGTATGAGTTATTATTATAAATAACTATATAAGTGTATTCATAAAAAGTAAAGTGGCATAGAAGAGAAGAAGCTAGTTTAATTAAGATAATAAGTTTCTGTCTAAAATTTCCTTTCTGGTTCAAGTTTTTATTGCTGACTGTACTTTTCTGCATACTATCATCAACTACTCATTGAGACGATTCTAACGAGCCCAAACTCGATGGGGTTGTGTCGTTTTATTGCGGAGTTCCTATGGCCACCTTCCAGCTCCAGCATCAGATCAGCTCCAAGTCATCATAATATTGCATTGTCATGCGATATACATATGCATGCAAAATTTCAGCTCAATCGGATTACGTGAAGTGAATGAAAAATGGATTGCAAATTTTGACGGACAACTTACATATTTACATAGTCATACGAACAGTGCAAGTTTAATATAAAGCTTGTAAAAAGGAAAGTGGCATAGAAGAGAAGAAGCTAGTTTAAATAAGATAAAAGAGAAGGAAAAGTCAGAATTAATCCACCTACTACTTAGTTTCAGTTTTATTTTAATTAACGACGAGCAGGAGCCAAATTCAATAGATAATGCATTGTAAGGAAGTCAAAGCAAATTACCAAATAAGCTTTGGAATGATAAAAGAATTATCAAAATAAAATCCCACTTACTCTTCTGCGACGCTTGCCCTGTGTTCACTCTCAATTAATTCCAACACTGCCGAGTTCGATTCCCGGCTCAGAACTCACTCGTTACCACAGTTTATTGTTGAACTTCCGCCGATTACTGTTCTAGATGCCAATTTGCGTGAAGCTTTGCTTCTATTTTCTTGTTGCTAGTGATATTGAAGAGATTTAACCCCTTATTCATAAAACTTAAAATGCCTCTGCTAAATAAAATGTGCTTTGTCCCTTCCTTACGAAAACAAATGTCAAAGTGACAGATGAGGACAAACTAATTTTAACGCCATTTTAGTTAAAACAGGTTTGTAGAACGTTTTTGAATACGGCCGGTGTTTTACGACGGTTATTTTATTTAAGATTGCATTTAAATATTAAAAAAAACACGACTGACAATTATGGTCTCTCTTCTTTAACAAATAAAATGGTCTAATAGAAATAAAATGTGCGAGTTACTTGAAGAATGTATGTACCACTATATGCCTATATATTGAATTTTTAGAATCCCATCCTCGTTGAAAAAATAATCCCATCCTCGTCGCCAATGTTTAATTCGGGCTTGGTGGCTAAGTCAAACACCATGCTCGGATGGCAGATTTATTCCGACTGAACTGTAACACAAATATATGCCAACCTACATAGTACATATATAAAAGTAGGTATTCATTCCTCAGTCACTCGTCATTGGTCGAAACGCCTCAGTATACCGAGTTTAGACATGTTATCTGTAGCTCTATCTACCTTTAATTCATGAGATCTAAGTCCTAACACTCAAAATGCATAATTCGTCGCAGAGTGGCCTCATCCATATTTACTCCGGCAGGTATCAAAAGTGAATTAATTCCCCACATTTGCATGCAAAATGGACTAAAAACATGCTTTTAGGCGCCGGCTGAAAGTTTCAGGCAATTAACGGGTTTCATGAAAGGAATTTTAGTCAGAGTTAGAGTGGTCGGCGGAGTAAGTGAAACTTCACTTACTGGCCCTTGGATGCCTGTAATAAATTCTCAACAAATATGATGGAGAAGTTGGGATGGTTCGTACCCTATTCAACAACAATTATATCTGGTAAAAGTCTTTTTTTTTACATATAAACAAACATAACTTACGAAAATGGTACCCACCGTGCTCTCACCGAATGGATCCTGCGGAAGACCAGCGCTGGCTGTAAAGCTAGAACACATACTGAGCTAGGTCTATTTCGTGACAAAGTCTAATGTGTTTTTGTATTAATTTATTTTATTATCTGTGTGTGTTTGTCACGAATAAACGTTTGGGTTTGATTTTGAAAATACTAGAAAAATTTAGTTTTAAGTTATTTTAGCTATTTGTTTGACCACAAAAAACGGTGACGTCACTGTATTTGCTATAAAAACTATACATTAACTTACTTATCTTACTGTACTTACCAGTGGCGGAGCGCTTATATAAGCCGATTCCCACCGGCTTGCCTTAAATTTATTTTTAGTCAAGCCTATAGTTATATACTCTAAACTCTTTCATAACTCGTCGTCTAGTACCGATAGTACAAGCTTTGCTTAGTTTGGGACTTTTGTGTAAGATTGTCCGCAAAATATTATTAAATATATATATTTTTTTTATAACTTTTTTGTGCCGGTTTGCCCGTCGAAAATTATCACGCGCCGCCTCTGGGTACTTACTTTACTTAACCTACATTGAATTGTCTTCTTTTTTCTTCATGACAATTATTGTTCTCTTAGCATACCTATTACATACGGAGTAAAGCATGGGTTTGGCAGTGAACGTGCCAGATATTATCGTACCTTTTTCTTTCCGCCTTTTATAGGTACATCTCTGTTTAGCCTACTGGTTACCTGGTAGATAATGCCATTTGCCATTTGTACATTTCTGTGTCTTGTGCATAAAGTTTAAATAAATAAAAAATAATTTAACAGAGCATTTGGGAGGTCTAAAAAAGCTGCTGACTTGACTATCAGTCAAATTTCATATTGTCCGGCCCAGCCAGGACAATAATCCCTGCGCAATATAATGCTGTGACGCTCCGACATAAAATCCGACGTAATATTGCGTGCCTCGCAAGTTTATTCTCAATTAGCCAGCTGCCAGTGTCAACTGTTAGCCAAGTGAGCACATTCTTTACTCGCCTTCATTCAGAAGAGTGAAGAGTGAATGCGCGCAAGCGGGGCGTACGAATTCGGTACCGCATGCTTACCGCGCCGCATCCGTGCAATGCAATAGGTACTACTACGCAAAATGTAATTGTGACCATAAGTTCACATCATGGTGACGTCGCATAAGTTACGAAGTAGTTGAAAAACCCCCGATTTTCGTTTCAAAGTTCTATATCTCAATACCGGCTAACCGATTTTGTTGAAACGTAACTAAGAAGTCTAAGAACCATCTCGATCACGTCAGCTTTCGGACGAAAAAAACGCATTAAAATCGGTCCATTCGATTAGGAGCTACGATGCCACAGACAGACACACAGGTACTCATACATGTCAAACTTATAATACTTATACTTACCCCCTCTTTTTGCGTCGGGGGTTAAAAATACCCGTTAAGCAAATAGGGTCGTTGCGTCATTTTAAAACAACGGAGTTTTGCTAAATGGATTAAATATCATAAAAAGATGGACCTTGAAAGTTTAGAAAAATAGGCATTTTGTTTTATTGTCCAAGACTAAATTTAAAGTTATCAATAGAATCTTTACGCTTTTATAGAAACAAAATTGTATGATAACTATGGACCTAAACCAGGCGCGGCTCACTCGCGATTTGTGTTTATCGCTACAAGTACTCGCACGGGTCGCAGCGCGTTGCATGCGATAGAACGGGATGGCCACATTTAGGCACGTTTGGCGTACCTAAACAGGGAATTTGTTAACAGAGAACCTTCTGTACGTAGTACTAATACTTATTCTGTGCCTAAACGCAGTATTTCGCGACCGAAACAGCAATTTACTTCATTTTCTATACAACGATAAGTATGAATTGCAATGTGTGATGTCATACTTTAACATCAATTAGTATGAAGCGTTTTTCCTGCCACCAGGTCCGTCTTTAACACATTTTTTTGGGTATTTACGTTCTTTAATTGCAGTCGCTCTCATACAAACATTTGTTTCTCTCCAAAAACTGGTTCGAATGGCATCAGAAATAAATCTTAGGTCACAAGCCTATTTGAATTCCTTGAAGATAAATAAATGCTTGTTAAAATAACCATCCACCATATTGTGCTGTTTCCTGTTTGAGCGTTTAAATGGCAAAACGACAACTGTGAGCCTTGTTAAACAGGGCGCAGAAGTTTGTCGTTCCCCGGCGCGGCGTCGCTAAATGAAATCCTGCTGCAAGTTGGATTAGGAACTTTGGATCGAATTAAAAATGGGTGCAGCATAATGCCTTGTTTATATTTTACTCTGCGATTTATCGACGACAAATAGGAGTTTGTGTTGTTATTGGACCGTCAAATATGATTTTTAGTTAGATCGGGTTAAGATTCTCCTCCGAATCGATAAACTTAAGTGGCAGTGGGCGGGGCACATTGCACGTAGAACTGAAGCCGTTGGGGCGGAAAGGTTCTCGAGTGGCGACCACGTACCGGAAGGCGCGGCGTTGGTAGGCCCCCCACAAGGTGGACTGATGACCTGGTAAAGGTCGCGGGAGTCCGCTGGATGCGGGTGGCGCAGGACAGGTCACTTTGGAACTCTTTGGGGGAGGCCTTTGTCCAGCAGTGGACGTCTTTCGGCTGATATGATGATGATGATGATGAAGATTCTCCTCAAAATAAAATATTTTGAGGACAATCTTGACTCGATCCCAAACTGAGCAAAGCTAATAAAATAAGTAAGATAAATACCTCATTTCGTATAACATTCGAATTTTAACGAACGTCTACGTATCTTCGATTAAATCTAGGATATCAAAGAGAATTATTTTACTGGGTTTACTTATTTCGATCATTAGCTCCTTTTCGGATAAAACAATACCTACTAATGTAATTGCAATTTAAAATGGTTTTCCTTGTAATCGCATGACGACGCAATATTTTTCTAATCTTCTATGGAATAGGGCATAATAGTCTACGATATACATGTTTACTAAATTCCTAAATTCATAAGTAACATCTCATCATCATTTCCTTGCCCTTATCCCATTTACTTGGGGTCGGCGCAGCATGTCTTTTTCTTCCATACTTCTCTGTCAGCCGTCATCTCATCACTCACTTCTTTTATCTTCATATCGTCTCTCACACAGTCCATCCACCTTTTCCTTGGCCTACCTCGTCTTTTGCATCCATCCACATTCATACCTAATACTAAGTAATATCTAAGACAGCAAAAATATTCGTGCTCATAACGCAACTAATTGGCCAACCAAAATAGTATTAAATATTAATGAGACGATTCCTGTCCTGTGAGATTCTTTCGTTTCTTATTAGATCGTTACCTACCTATTTGTTACGTAACTTTGCTCCGACTACAGAAAATATCATGTACCTTCGGATTTATATGTTTATTCGGCAAACAACCTATGTATCCAACGTATCCACACACTAAAGAAACCTAAACAACTCGAGTATTCAAGCGAACCTCGCATGCAATGCAAACTTTACACATACACACTGTGAATCCAGCCAAACCTTAGGCTTTCAGCTTGAGGTCCCTCAGGCGGGCTGTTGTCGATATATCCTGAGATATCACGAAGATCGATGATGTCTATGGTCCAAGCTACAAGGTGTAACGGTTAACATGCTACAATCTTAGATAGCAGCTGAGATAAAATAAATAAATATTTGCGGACAATCTTACACAAATCAACCTAGTCCCAAACTAAGCAAAGCTTGTACTATGGGTACTAAGCGACGATATAGATACATCGGGTCTGTTCAGTGGTCAAAGACATGCGTTGAAAATATGTTTTTCACGCCACTGCTCGGAAATATGGCCAAAGATGGATTGAAATGAGAGTAGAAAGTAGTTCTTAGTAGTACAATTCAAAAACAGTCAAACAATGTAGATTTGCAAAGTAAAATGTAGTGTTTAGCGGCCTTTTTTACTTTCTACTCTGCTATTGGTCGATTATTTTGAGTGGTTGGTCATTGTAATAGTGGTTGTTCAGTTTGAACAGCTCTTCGACCAATCATAGGGCGTCGAGCGGGAGGAGCGGCGCCGCCGCGCCGGCGAGCGGTGCCGCGCTTCTTTTGTTTTTTGATTAGTATTATGATCTTCAATTAGGAACTTAATTTTGATTTAAAATTATGATTATTTGCAATTTCCTCGCAGTAGACGTGAAAAGCACTATGTTAAGCCTCGGCCGAAAGTGCAATAGCTGGACTCGAACTAACTCGTCCATCTATTGCTTACTTTCTAGCCTCTACAACAATGTACTATTTTTATACCACGATATGGTAAAACAAGCAAGCTACCTGATAGTAAGCAGATACTGTAGTCTATGGACACTTGTAACTCAAAAAGAGTCATCAGCACATTGTTGACACTAATGAATTGAGGATGAGCAATGTAAAGCGTTGTTACCAATTGTATTTCTCAAGTTCCATCTCCATCTCATCAAAATATCAAAAAGATCCATCTCATTGAGATATGTGGATTTTAACAATAGCAGATCGAACGGCATTAAGGGTCTTCTGAGGGTGCTGATAGATTTGACCATTCACATGTAACAGACACTAAGCTTTTACCTACACTTATGAGCAAAAATTTCGGGTCGGTGAATTACCGTCATAATTCCTAAAATAGTGCAAGGTGGTATAGTTTTCTTAATCCTATCATGAACTTTATTTAATTTTACAACTAAACTGCAAAAATTACAGTTGAAAGAATACCATTACCAAGTTTAAATAGGACTCGCAAAATCCATGAAAAAAACAGCGTTCACGGAGCGAGATATCGCAAAAATCTTAATTTTTTGGATGTTGATATTTTTATGATAGGATCCCGAAAATTGCTAATTTATTTGAGTATTACGAAGAATAGTATATATGTAAATAAGACTAGTGTAAAATATAAAAAAAAACGTATTGCAGTTATTTAATTTAGGGTGACCCGAAACTTTTTCTCTTGAGTGTATAATGTAGCATTATCTAGAATGTGCATTACAAGGGAATGCTCAAGTGCATCAGACCTTTAAAGGATGACTCACGCTAGAACGGGCTATGTCCGGCCCTAACTTCTTAAGACGCTAATATCTTTCCGCTTGCCCCACCGCCCAACTCCCATTTGTCCCGATATTCGCCAGTCGCCGCTTTGTCGCCGCTGACTAATGCCTGTATTGGCTACACTAAGCGATATAGCGTTCATCTTCGGTTGCAAGCTCGACAAATTTATGTTTGTTGACAAGGAACTGCCACTGCAGTTTTTGGCAAACCGCTTGGCAAGTTTTAACTTAACTTGTATTAAAGTGCGAGTAATGCTAAATTCACAAGTTTCGTTACCAAAACTTTAGCGTCCTAGTCAGAAGGTCACTCATACTAAATCAATCAGAGTACGTCATATACTGAACTCGCTTTTCAAGGACTTTGAGTTTAAGTACTCGGCCACGAATTACAGCAACACAAAATCAAATTTCAAATTATGTAATTAAATTTCCCGCAGATAAAGGATCAATGATCGATTTTTTTTACCTCTCTAAGGGATGATTGGGTCTCAAGCTATCTCCATGGCCAAATTATACCAAAATCGGTTAATCAGTTTAGGCGTGTCAACTGTCTAGAAGAGGGCACATTAGCAATCATACTCAAGTTGGTCATTCTCGAATAGTTAACGTCACCATGTGCAAAAGTTAAGAATTTCCCGGCACTTACCTAAATATTTTTAATATTTATTTATATATATAATAGCTGGCCTTATCAATCTTTTGGTCCGTTTATAAAAAAAGAACAATAAAGTTTTAGTCGCGTTAACTTTTTGCACATGGTTGTGAAAGTCAATCACATCATTTGATAAATACCTTCTTATGTCGTTACTCATTAACGTCCACTAAACCTAATTTAGCTAAAATTCCGTTCAAATTGGTTTTTCTTTATGTGTACTTTGATATAATTTGTGTTTTTTAGAAAGGGACAATACACATTTTACCTAACGCAAGTTTGTAAAGTTACGAATAAGGGGGTAAGAATTTAAGTTTTTATTTGACCAAAAAGTCAGCTTGGGTTTTCTTTTCCTCGTACACAATCAATCATTGTTTAACAAACCCAATCAATAAGAGCAACCCAATCAGTAGTTCCGACGTTATTGGCTCGGAAACAACTCGAATGAGTTCGTCATTAGGAAATGAACATTACGTCGCTGCTCATTGAATCAGAAGTTCGTTTGTTGTATAGTTACTAGGGATCAAACTTGAGTTGTGCATTCCATGGTTTCAATTTGCGAGGGTGTGTTGAGAGAGACCTTCATTTATTTCTAGAATCAACGGATTCCTAACTACGCTATGGTCAAAAGAAAAACTATAGTAACAAATTACTCCAATATATACATAGAAGCGTTAACAAGTTTAAAGACGATAACAAACAATTTTGTATTTGACGTAAATCCAATAAAACATTCAAGCAATAAACTTGCAAATCAAATACAGACGGTTACCAATTAACAACGCATTACGGCACGCATTTTCCGTTAAGGTATACTTTTAATTCTATAAGCAGCTTAATTTACATTCAAAACTAATTGTTAACCGACTTCAATACTCCGCCAATAGATAAACATTTCCACATTCCTTTCCATTTTACCACATGATCTGCTTTCAGAGAGCAAATGTGTTGATTGTAACAAGAAAAAAACACAAATATGTGGGTACACATATGTGGGCCGATAATATTTGAGGAGTTCCGTCGATTCCCCAAGGATTTGAGAATCACCTACTTCATTAGTTGCTACTTCATCGGAATCATATTGCACCCTCTTGTGCTTTAATAGTGTTAAGTTCATCATTGAGGAGTCATCTGTGGTCTTCATCATCAGTTCCGCTTCACCATATTTGTGTTTCCGGGTGTAATACGTTGTAATAGAAAATACCGAAATTACTACACGCGTGCCTAATATGGATCGGTCATTTTGGCACTCTTTGGGGGAGGTCTATGTCCAGCAATAGACTTCTTTCGGCTGATATGATGATGATGATGATGTGCCTAATATATTTTAGGGCTTCTCTCAATCCTCATGGATCCCATCATCCAAACTGGAATATTAAATCCAAAGAAAAGTATCAAATCCATACTTATATTATAAATGCGAAAATGTGTCTATCTGTCTGTCTATCTGTTGCCTCTTGATGCTTAAAGCACTGAACCGGTTGCGATAAATTTGGTATGGAGTTAGTTACACCACGAGGATGGATATATAGTTTTTATTCCGGAAATCATCCGCTAAGAAGATGAAGAGGGGCGTGAAAGTTTGTATGAAGCGGACGGAGTCGCGGACAGAAGTTATAATAAAACACTTGTAGAAATCGGTTCATAAATGACGGAGTTTTGAGGTACCGAACATTTACAAAACTACAACCGAATTGAGAACCTCCTCCTTTCTTCGCAGTCAGTTAAGAAAGAATAACCTCACGTGATCCTTCCGTCAATTAAGCCTGGAATTGCGGCCCGATGTTTTCAGAGCGAAAAGCTATGGCACCTCTGTGCCGATGTCGAAAACAACGCAATTTCCCGACGTGTTTCGTTGCTATGTACTGACGCTTTGAGTCGCTCTGGTGTTAATTAGGATGCTTGTTTGCAACCGACTTCCATAAAGAGATAGATAGATAAAACGTTTATTCGTTTGCTACAATCACACAGAAACCTATTAAAACAACAAAACGGTTCATAGCTAAGTTACCTATATGCTTCGCTCTTTCGAGAGAAGCACTGATATTCTACCTGAAGCCGAGACACGTAAGTTCATATCACAATAAACAAAAAAAACCGGGCAAGTGCGAGTCGGACTCGCGCACGAAGGGTTCCGTACCATTATCTATAAAAAAAACTATTTTATTCTGTGTTTTTAGTATTTGTTGTTATAGCGGCAACAGAAATACATCATCTGTGAAAATTTCAGCTGGAACTATCACGGTATCAGTGAGATACAGCCTGGTGACAGACAGGCGGACGGACGGACGGACGGAGTCTTAGTAACACTAACTATTACTAAGACTCCGTCCGTCCGTCCGTCCGCCTAAGACCCTATGGTCCCGTTTTACTCTTTGAGTACGGAACCCTAAAAAGATGGTCGAAGTCCCATGTAGGTGTATTGTTTTTGACATACGGCCAGGGTTGGCCAAAATACCTGTAGGTACCCTGTTCCGTATTAGATAAGAAAAATCATACATTAATCGTCGTTCATGCGATTTCAAGGAAAACCACAGGGATACAAAAAAAAATTGTGGTGATGTATGAAAAGCACTACATTATCGAAATAAGTAAAATATATACAATATTTCCCTTTGATATTCTAGATAAACTAAAACACGCAGATGAATTTGTCCGCTAGATCTACCTAACGCACGTAGGTATAATGCGTTAGGTACGTGATCGAACTGCTGGAATGGGGTATTATTAACTCAGTCAAACAATCGACAACGATCTATGACATATCAATGACTAGACTGACACTCTAGGCCAATAGAGAACATTACGCAAAACTCTTCATAGGTGGCAACACTAGCATATCGTTGACATTGTATCTCGTTCCCACTTGCGGTATTATCTATGCAAGCATCCTTGTCACTTATTTGACAATCAACTGTGCATGTGTGTGAATCCCTGTATTCCAATACTGGTTTACTATTAGTGGTAGTGCTGCCTCTGGCGGCAGAACATTGCAGTAATGTTCCTTATTGGGAATGGATGAAAATTTCAGAAGTGCTTGATATTTTTTTTGGTGATAAGGATAACCTTCGTTAGCACCAGAAAAAAGTTGCAGACTTTTCAGCTGCGTCAATTATTTTTGAAAAATATTAAAAAAATCCTCACTTACGTTTTGGGTTTAGGACGGCGAATTTTTTTTTTGTGATAATTTTCTTGCAATCTGTCTCGCAGACATTCAGCAATTGGTCATGAATTTTTACTTGATGGCTTGCGCAGATCGCGTCCACTGACACGTCTGCTTTTCATAATAATTTATCTAAAGAGTAGATCCTGTGGTATTCTTCTCTTCAATCTCCGGGGTAGAGTTAATTCACTCATTAAGTGTTTCGCCAGTGTGTTGGGGTGTTGCAATATTCTTGTTTTGTATGTTTCTGCACTGTATTTGATTTCTTGCTTAGCAGTTTTAATGTTGAGGTCTTGATGTAGCCTATCATTTGTCATGTACCATGGTGACGGCGAATTTCACTTTCCTTGATCCGTCTCATTTTGCAAAAAAATATTTTAAATTAGAGGAGTAATTCGATACATATGAAAATCGTGATGGTGAAACATACGTTTTCCATCAATAAAATCATAACGTAAAGACGGAGGATTAATAGAACTGTTGGCCTCGATGTTTAAACATTATTAAATATTTGGAACAATTGGCTTTAAAATTTGCCAGGTGTTTTACATTCTTGCTAAGGCCGTATCTGGTTCCAATAAATTATTAAATAGTGTAGAGTAATTAAAAAGAACCACATAATTATGTGTAAGTAGGTCTGTATCCTTAGCGTTATTGGAATGGAAGGAAAACATGGTATTGGTACTCTAGAAACATAACCAAGACGGATAGATAGCATGTACCTAATTTGGGTCCAAAATAAGCATTAAAATACAATTTTCCACAACAAATCATAATATGTTAATCATTATGTCGTTACGGAGCCCAAGTTCCAACCAAATGGGAAAGTAATTCGGTCATCGTCATATTTTACGAGACAAAATGGCGGACAAGGCCTCAATTTGGCTCATTTCTTTCATGTCACAAGTGCATTTCAATATTTTTAACACATATTTCAAATACATAATATGAAATTCCAATGTTCAGATTATTAATTAAATATTAAAGGGCTAACATTTTATCAGAGTAATACTAATATCTCATAATTTTGCAACACACCTTAACTCGGCGAGTGCGCAAACGAACGCGCGATAAACATTGAAAACAAATTGTGATCGCAAGCGACCATCAAAGATAGACTTCCAGGACGGGACAAAATGGGTTTTTAATTAGACGTGAAAGCGTTGTTAAATCTTAAAAGTTCGTTTTAATGGCGTGTCGTAAAATTATGAATTACAAGAAGTTTTTTACGAAATTGCGGTTGTGTTAGGGAATCTTTGTATTAGTGTCGGAGTTTTTAGAGTTTCCGCGGACGATTATGATGATTTGGGGAGTGATTACATTGGAAATATTTCATATAATACGCGGTGATCGGGAGGAATCCAAATAATATTACCAGCGTATTCAGAAAGTCATATCGTAAGGAGTATGAACCTTATTTAACCCCCGACGCAAAAAGAGGGGTGTTATAAATTTGAACTGTCTGTGTGTCTGTGTATCTGTCTGTGGCATCGTAGCCGCTAAATGAATAAACCGACTTTCTTGCATTTTTTCTTGCCCGAAAGCTGACGTAATCGAGATGGTTCTTAGCTACGTTTCAACAAAATCAGTTGAGCCGTTTTTGTGATATTAAACTTTGAAAATAGAATGTCGGGAGTATTTCAAACTTTCTAAGTTATTCGTTATTGTTTTTTTTTCGTTTGTGCAATGCACCGTCCGCCCGGTGTCGGAGGGGGAGCACAGAGCTACTAAAAATAATAAACTCTATGAAAAATTGCTCTAAATTATCTGCACACTGCTACTTGCATCTGCAACGCTCAACGGAATACGACTGAAAATCTTCATGAGAATATTCTGCGAAAATCTGAGTATTACTCTACGTAATTGCAGAGTACAATTTACCGCAAATTATTTCAAATTCCTGACTTCCGTACGTTTTCCACAGAGTAGAAGTCCAAGCATGTTGGAGAATAAATCCTTATAGTATTTTCAGCAGTAAAGCAGTCACTGTCTGTGATATATGGGTCCGCGGGGAGTTTCTACCGACATGCTCAAGCAAGGTTGTAGTTCTCTGAGGAAACGGCGACGTATCTGGAAAATTGCATCGTGGAATTAAACTAGTGAAAATATAATACTTGAATTAAAATACACAAGGTGTGGCCTGTAATAGGAGCAAATATTCAAAAGGACGCTTCCTTAGAGCATTTGCAGTAACCCCTTGTGTCCCGCTCCAGTCCCATTTATTTAATACTAGCTTTTGCCCGCGACTTCGTCCGCGTAGAACTCGTTTATATCGTAGCTCGATACAAACTTTCACCCTCCATTTCCCTTTTAGGGGTAGATTTCCGATATAAAAACTATCACTTGTCCTTACCCGCGACTCAAACTATCTTTATCATTTATCATCATCATCATATCAGCCGAAAGACGTCCACTGCTGGACATAGTCCTCCCCCAAAGAGTTCCAAAGTGACCAATCCTGCGCCACCCGCATCCAGCGGACTCCCGCGACCTTTACCAGGTCATCAGTCCACCTTGTGCCTACCAACGCCGCGCCTTAACTAACTCTATACAAAGTTTTATCTAAATGGGTTGTATAGTAGCTTCATACAAATATTCAACCCCCATTTCACCCCCTTAAGAGATAATTTCCGGGATATAAAGTATCCTATGTCCTTTTCCGGAACTCAAACTAACCAAATTTCATCTAAATGGGTCACTCACATCCAAATTTTCACCCCTTAGGAGAGGATTTTCGGGATAAAACTATCCTATGTCCTTCCCCAGGACTCCCAACTATCGCTATAATAAATTTTCACCCCCATTTCACCCCCTTAGGGAATGATCTCCGGAATAAAACTATCAGATGTCCTTTCCCAGGACTCAAATTATCTCTTAACCAGATTTCAACTAAATGAGTTCCATCCAAATCTTGACCCCTCATCTCATCCTCTCAGGCGATGATTTTCGTTACAAAAACTATGCGATTTCCTTTCCCGGAACTCCAACTATCTCTATACCGAATTTCATCTAAATGGGTTCTATTCTAATTTTCACCCCTCATTTCACCCCCTCAGGAGATGATTTTTCAGGAAAAAAACTATGAATTGTCCTTCCCTGGGACTCCCACTATCTCTATACCAAATTTCAGTAAAATGGATTTTATCCAAATATTCACCCTCTATTTCATCCCCTTAGGGGATGATTATCGGAATTAAGCGTCGCATGCGAATCGGAAACGATAACGCAGGTAAAGCAAATATGGCAGCAGTCAGCCATTGGATGGGTGACCGCCTGTTTGAGTGGTTACTATAAATGAGCGCTCCCGTGCTTTGGAAGGCACGCTAAGCAGTTGATCCCGGATGCTGTCTATTACAGTAGTCGTTAAGCCGAGTTAGAGGCCTTCGGGCGGCTTAAAAACCTCTAACAGTCGAGTTGCCCACTCACTTGACAAAGGGGGGACAACTGTCACTTGCGTCCGCAGGAGCTACCTACCACAACCCTGCACGTGTCCCCTGGGTGGTACTAAAAAGTGAAGAAAATAAAAAATCTGAATTAAAAATGTCGATTGTCATTCTCCGGGACTCAAACTAACTCTATACCAAATTTCATCTAAATGGGTTCCATCCAAACTTTCACCCCTCATTAAATTTGACCCTCTTAGATGATTTTCAGGATAAAAACTATGCATTATCCTTTTTTGGAACCCCAAAGTATCTCTATACCAAATTTCATCCAAATAGGGTACATCCAAATTTTCACTCCCTATTTCATGCCCTTGGAGGATTTTTTTCGGAACAAAAGCTATTTGTTGTTCTTCTACGCGAGTAAAACTATCTCTATAGGCAACAAATTTCATCCTAATGGGTTCCATCCAAATTTAAACCACCATTTCACCCCCTGAGAAGATGATTTCCGGAATTAAAACTACGCTATGTCGTTGCCCAGGACTCAAACCATCTCTATACCAAATTCCATCGAAATGGTTTCCATCCAATTTTTCACCCCTCCCATTTCACCCCCTTAAGGAATAAATTTAAAAACAAAAATTATCATATGTCATTTCCCGGCACTCAAACTATCTCTTAACTGTTAACTTAAGTTTTATAAGTTTTAATTGTTACTCACATGATATGGACTTAGTCTGAAATAAATAATTTGAATTAAATTGAATTAACCAAATTTCATCTAAATAGGTCATATCACATCCAAATTTTCATTCCTTTAGGGGGTGATTTTCGGGATAAAACTATCCGATGTGCTTCCCCAGGACCCCAACTCGCTATACCGTAAATGGGTTCAATCAAAATTTTCATCCACCATTTCTCACCCCTTTAGGGGATGATTTCCTCCTTTTATGTGTTCCGGAATAGAAATTATTGTATGTCTTTTCCTAGGAATCTACCTCTCTCTATACCAAGTTTCATCTAAATGGGTTCTATCCAAATCTTCAACCCTCATTTCACCACCTCAGGAAATGATTTTTCGGGATAAAAACTATGTATTGTCCTTCCCTGGGAGTCCTGGGACTCCTTCTATCACTTTACCAAATTTCATCTAAATGGGTCTTATCCAAATTTTCACCCCCTATTTCATCCCTGAGGGGATGATTTTCGGGATTAAAACTATCCGGTGTCATACTCCGGGACTCAAACTATCTTTATACCAAATTTCATCTAAATGGGTTACATCTAAATTTTCACCCCAATTTCCCGCCATTAGGGGATGCTTTCTGGAATTTTAAACTATCATATGTCTTTTCCCAGGACTCAAACTATCTTTTAACCAAATTTCATCAACATGGGTCACAAACAAATTTTCACCCCCAATTACACCCCCTTAGGGCATCCCCTAAAGGGGTTTAATTGGGGGTATACTTTTCGGGATAAAACTATCTTATGTCCTTCCCCAATACTCCAACTCGCTATACCGTAAATGGGTTCTATCCAAATTTTCACCCCTCATTTCATCCCCTCAGGAGATGATTTTTCAGGATAAAAACTATGCATCTGCAATCTTCCCTGGGACTCCTTCTATCTCTATACCAAATTTTAACTAAATGGGATTTATCCATATTTTTATCCCTATTTCATCCCCTTGGGGGATGATTTTCGGGATTCAAACTATCCATTGTCATTCTCCGGGACTCAAACTATATCTATACCAAATTTGATCTAAACGGAGTCCATCTAAAATTTCACCCCCCCATTTCACCACCCCAGGGAAAGATTTCCGGAATAAAAACTATCCAATGTCTTTCCCCAGAACTTAAACTACCTCTAAACCAAATTTCATCAAAATGGGTTACATCCAATTTTTCACCCCCCCCATTTTACTTCCTAAAGGGAAGATTTTCGGAATGAAACCTATCCTTTAACCTTCTCCGGGACTCAAACTAATCATACACCAAATTTCATCCAAATCGGTGCAGCGGTTTAAGTAGCTCCATACAAATTTCCACCCCCCATTTCATCTCCTTGATTTCCAGCATAAAAACTACCCTAAGTCCTTCCCCAGGACTCAAACTATATCGATACCAAATTTCATCTCAATCGGTTCAGCCGTTTTCACGTGATGCGCGGTCACATAAACAGACAAACAGATAAACAGATAAACAGATAAACAGACAAACAGATAAACAGACAAACAGACAAACAGACAAACAGACAAACAGACAAACAGACAAACAGACAAACAGACAAAAATTCTAAAAACTGTTGGAACGTGTTCTGTTATCGATTCTAAGTATCCCTAGCAAATTTTTTTTTGGAATATCTTCCATGTACAGACTTTCGACCCTCTTCAGCTTTATTATATGTATAGATTTTTTTGGATTCGGAGAAATTTTGATCTAAAGTTATGATTTCCAAGTAATGTATCTTGGCACCAAGACATCATAACACAGCAGTGAATGCAGTTTTTGAGGTAACATCATGTACTGAGTCATAATAGTTTCTGCATTTTTGTTTTCTAAAGATTTTTTTTATTTTTAATTTCGCGCAAAGATAAATAAATGCCGTGAATAATCTAAATCATGTATACACTACAAAAAAAAATGATCGCCGCACCGCGTGGAACTTATGACTCGTGCTCTAATACAAACTTTCACAGCCTTTTATACACTTTTTTTCTTTATAATTGGTCAATCATCTATTTCTTGTTGCTCGTTGCCATGGTTACGTCTCCTGGGTCACCCTTTAAAACTATTATTGTATGGGGTTTAAATCCACTAAACACGTGTTTTGTCATATTGGTAAACCCATTCCATGGTGGGACATCTCCTTAGCATTATAGGAGGCCAGTTTATAGTATTTTTTCTAAGAAAGTCTGTTACTGTTGTCTCTTGGCTTACCGGGACAGAATAACAACAAGAAAAAGTTGATTGTCCCAAAAATATAATTTATCCGAAACTCAAGCGAAATATTTACTCAGCAAAATAGGTTCAGCGGTTTAAATTAAATCGTAACAAACAAGAAATTAAGCTACTAGCTACTTTTATTATTAATAGGGGGAATTAAAATGAATATTGACAAGCTTCTGCCCGCTACTCCGTCCGCGTGGAACTCGTTTATATCGTAGCTCCATACAAACTTGCAACCCCCATTTTCACCTCCTACGGGGATGATTTCCGGGATGAAAACTATCCTATGTCCTTCCCCAGGATTCAAACTAGGTCCATACCAAATTTCATCTCAATCGGTTAAGCGGTTTCACCGTGAAGACGTAGGTAACATGTAGACAGTCAGACACACTTTCGCATTTATACTATTAGTATGGATTATGAACATGGTAGGTAGCAATTATTAAAAAACGGCCAAGTGCGAGTTGGACTCGCGCACGAAGGGTTCAATACCATTATCTATAAAAACGGCAAAAAAATCACGTTTGTTGTATGGGAGCCCCCCTTAAGAAAACATTTTATTTTGTTTTTAGTATTTGTTGTAATAGCGGCAACAGAAATACATAATCTGTGAAAATTTCAACTCTCTAGCTATCACGGTTCTTGAGATACAGCCTGGTGACAGACAGACGGACGGACGGACGGACGGACGGACGGACGGACAGCGAAGTCTTAGTAATAGGGTCCCGTTTTACTCTTTGAGTACGGAACCCTGAAAAATACAAGTAATTCATTGTATATTCAAAACAAACACACTTTTAGTTGCAACACTCCATTTAATTGCGACATCAACAAGCCGGCTATGGCGGCTATTTCCTACGTTGATTTTTCTAAAGCGTTTGACTCTGACAAACGGTCCATTTCGTGGTAAACGCTTTTGAAAATGGGTGATCTCAAACATCCTGTGCATCTCGGACTGCTTTAAGTATAAAGATCGTACACTTTCTTAGAGATGCAGAATATTTTTACCTAAATGCAGTGTTCGGTGCGCGGGTGTTCATCAAGGATCCATAATAAAGAGTTTAGAGTCCGCTGTAAGCTCGGCCGAATTTCACCTTCCCAAATAAACGGAGTTTCGTTATCATTTTAAAACTTCGTGTTGGATTGTAACGAAACTTTGCATATACAATAACATGAGGTATATCTAGGTCTGCAATTAGTTTATATGGCTCCGATTTATAAAACAAACGAAATACAGCAAACACAACTTTTGTATGAAAAACTTAAATTTGCTGTATTTTTTTAAGGTTCCGTATTACTAAGACTCCGCTGTCCGTCCGTCCGTCCGTCCGTCCGTCCGTCCGGCCGTCCGTCTGTCTGTCACCAGGCTGTATCTCACTGATACCGTGATAGTTCCAGTTGAAATTTTCACAGGTGATGTATTTCTGTTGCCGCTATAACAACAAATACTAAAAACCAAATAAAATTAATATTTTTATTGATAATGGTACGGAACCCTTCGTGCGCGAGTCCGACTCGCACTTGGCCGGTTTTTTTACTATGGTATCTCTTCTTCTTCTATCTAGCTAACGCTAAGGGTCCGCTTTTCTACTCGCTTTCTTCCACTTTGCGCATCCAGGGCGTCTTCTTTTGTGAGCCTGTTTTCGCCCATGTCAGCCTTCACGACATCCAGCCATCGCTTCTTAGGTCTGCCGCGGGGTATCTGAAGCTACGTAAACTAATTACAGACCTGGATGGTACTTAACGTATTCTAAGTACAAAGTTTCAGAGCAAACTAGCTGGTCGTTTTAAAATGAGAGCGTAACTACGTTTGTATGGAGAATCGAGCTTACTGCGAACTCTTAAAAGTTTCATATTATTCCAGTATGCGGTTTTAAAATGAGAACCAAACTAGGTTTGTATGAAGATTTGACTTGCGTCGACCATGCTGGGGGACTCTTAATAATGCCAACTATTTGCTCATATAACCTAATCTTGTGTATTTACAACAGTAATACCTACTCCCGTAAAGAAATTCATAAAACGCCGTGAGTAATGTGACGTCATTACTTAACAGTGACGACACCAATTTGTCACGCGGTTTTGATTGATGTGTAAATTTAATTCAAAGAGCCTTGTTCAAGCTTTGTGTCCTGTTTTTACATAATACTACATACAGGTATACTCACGCCTGTATTTCTAATAGGGGTAGACAAAGAACATGAAATTAAATTTCAGTTCCATTTCCAGCAATTTGTCTAGTTAGAAACATTCTTTAAATTCTTATTTTTACAAATAAGGTAGTAGCCTTTGAGTAAAATAATTGCTAAAAACTTGATTTAAACTCACAGAGGACAGAGATTCTGCGTGATCACAATAAGTGTTCCCTTGAATCTATTCTCAATAATTAAAATAATGCAACGATCTTATACGATTGTACTCAAGCTATTTTCAGCTTTTTAATTAATTCATCTACGCTCTGTACATAGAATACGTTAAGTATGTATTTTGCAGAATTTTCAGTGAGCCTTTATTTCTTTCTCTAGGAATACATTTTGTTGTAGAATAAAACGTTCTGTGAACCGTTTGTATGCATGACTAGGTAAATTAAATAAAAAATCTCATCTCATTCAGATACATTATTTTCCAGTGAACCACTTAGATTCTTTATACTTTTTTCTCAAACATGAAATGAAATATTTATGTTATGTTTCTTATACCTACGTAGACTGCAAAAGTATAAAAGCGTTGATATACGAGTTCTCAAATCATCAAAAGGTTAGAAAAGTGCTTGTGATAACATTTCGTCTATTTATAATCTATCGATCGATCGATGTAGAATCTTTAAATTGTGAGATCTCACACATAGCATGCCAATTAGATCTACCTGACGCGCGTACAATGCGTTACGTGATCGACCTACAGATCTCGAATTGGCGTGCTATGCGCGAGTAAGATTATAAACTGACGGTGTTCATAATCAGACAGTAACGTATTATCATACTTACTTAAACATACGCAGTCAACATTAAACTTATAAAATGGAACACCACCATATCCCATATTGATTCTCCGTCGACCTACAACCAATAACCGTTCATAGGTGTCACCGATATTTTTATAGGGGCCATTTCGGCTAATTCGCCATAACCCTCCAGCAATATCGCTTATCGGTCTATAAAGCATTATGCCCAATCGTCACCCGCGGCCTGCGTAAAGTTTTATTATACTGTAATTCGAGAGGGCAACAGTGCATTATCTCAAAACAGTAATCACCTTTCCTATACAATAAAGAAAGAAAGAAAACATTTGTCCGCGACAAAAAATACATAAAACTGTAGACACATACGCACATATAGGTACATTCGCCACAAAATGGTCAAAACTCAGCGTAAATGTGGGCGTGGAGTCACTCGATGGTTCTATCGGATGAACAGCGCTGGCAGTAATGCCAGCATTATGCTGAGATAGAACCCTTTCATGACAAAACGCTGCTTTGACTCGAATAAATTTTTCTTTCTTTCTTTCTTTCTAAATGCTAGCAGCGCTGGTCTTCCGTCGTGACCATCAATGACGCCAGGATCGCACACAAGGACACAATTACAAAATTTCATAAAAAATAACAGGAAGAAAACAAAGCAATAATACCAAATAAAGAATAAAAATAACAATTAACTTAAAAATACACATTTTAAAAACACTTTGATTCAACACAACGTGCACACACCCTCAAACTCTATTGTATTCGGATCTATACTTCAAGGAGCAGTAATGGGTAACCTCTGAAACTGCTTATACAATTTAAATAATTGACTTTCAAAACAAAGTTTTAACCGACTTCAATTCAGTACTTAGCCAAGCCACATGAACATTTTCACATGTTTTTTTTCCAATTTACCACATGAACCGATTTCCTAGAGCAAATGCGTTGATTTTTAGACCAATAAACCAAATCGCTGTATGTGGGCCGATAATATTTGAGGACTTCCGTCAATTCCTCAAGGATCTCAAAATTACCTTTGGCACTTAATTGTTTGCTATTTCAACGGAATTATATCAGAATCTGTGACGTACTTATGTAGTTTGAAGTACATCATTGAGAAGTTCCACAAGCCATCTGTGGTCTTCATCATCACTTTCACCATCACCGAATTCATGATTTCCGGGTGTAAATACACGAGTTATAATAGAAAATACCGAAATTACTACACGCGTGCCTAATATATTTGAGGAGTTCCCTCAATTCCTCATGGTTTCCATCATCCAACTGGGGTTTTGAAAACAATGGAACCAATCTGGAAGCATATACTTTCAATTAAAAAAAGAATTGTACGAATCGGTTCATAAATGACGGAAAAAAAATGTACATCCGAATTGAGAACCTCCTCCTTTTTTTTCAAGTCGGTTAAAAATTCATTCACCTTGATGTTAAATGGATGGACTTTCTCGATGGTTATAGGATGGTTAAATCCTGCGAGTTTGCCTGCGTTCGTTGCAATACGCGGATGAAGTCGCACGGGCAGCTAATGTGTTATATTTAAGGAAAACGTTCCATTTGGCGGTGTCATCAAGCCACTATTTCCGTAACGACACAATTAGAAATCGTCCTTATTAATACCGACAAAGAGGGACCTTTTGCTTGACAATGACACATAATTATGTGCCGTCAAAATCGTTCTATAAATAGTAATCTAATGGTATAAAAGCCCCGCCCAAGGTAAGAAATAAGTTTACATATTATAATCTATACTTGCACTGCTAGCCTCGCTCATGCATCACGTTTGGTGGATTTTCAACAGACACGGCATCGCATAGCTCTGGCGAAAACTCATCCTTACGCTAAGCAGTCATACGGTGTGAAAAAGGGCACAATTGACTTACTGTTTTAAATGTAACCGGTAAAAGTAATTCGGCGGAACGCGTCGTAAAGGTAACGATCCGGTTAAGTCGGTTACGGTGTCATCCGGCGGACGTATATTAGGGTGTCCGCCAAGTACGTCAAGCGGATTAATGTACTACGTAATTATTCATGTTCAAGCCATGTTTGTTTTTATCTGGCTGGATTTACTCTTTGACCGTCTTTTGTTTTTTTAACTGACCCGCTGTTGTCGGTAAACTTAGGTGGCAGCGGGCGGGGCTCATGTAGAGTGGATGGTCGTTGGGGGGGCAACGTTGTCATGCGAGCACGTACCGGGAGGCGCAGCGTGGGTAGACCTCTCCCACAAGGTGGACTGATAACCTGGTGGTGGCGGGAGTCTGCTGGATGTGGGTGGCGCAGGACCGGTCATTGTGGTACTCTTTTGGGGAAGCCTATGTCCAGCAGTGGACGTATTTCGGAGTTTTTGGGACTATTCCGCGTCAGCGAGGCTTGAACAATGGACATTCGTTATTTTATGTCCAATTAAAGGGTAATTGTACTTCAAAATCGTGCTAGCATATTTGGTTAAGGAGACTAAAGCAACGCCCTGATTTAGCGAGGCGGAATCGTTTTACGGTATATTATATAATTTGACCTGAGTTAACTGTTTTCTTGACTTTTTGACTAGTCGGCGAACAATCAGTATAATATTACAGTTGTGTAGAAGGTAGTCATATTATGCGCGGAAGTGAGGCGGTGCCTTTGCAGTACTGCATTCGTACCGCGCCACTTCCACGCATCCCGCTTCAGGTGGAAGGAGTCATTTAAATGCGTTTTAAATAATCGGTACAGACCCAACTCACAGTTGACACTGATAGCTTACTGATATCGTACTGCCTCTGCACACAATCAGGAACTCGTGGGAAGCCAGTCCTGTCAAGCTGGTCTATATTGACATACATTCAGATGATTGACCTGTCCTACCCCACGACTCGCGCACTCATTAACCCCTCCCCAGAGGCACAAATGTGTGTCCAAAATTTTGAAACTCACACTTCCCAGGTCCTGGGCAACGGCTGGACGCCGTGATTCCCATGCGTAATTTGACACCGAACGAGGGAACCACTTATGACGTTTATCGTAATTTCATACTCTTCGTAAAAAGTAAAGGTAATCAATTTGACATTATATTAAATAACTACAAAAACACAATAGAATATACAATTAAAACTAGATTTAAAATTAAAACTAACATAAAAATAACCTACCAAAAACTATAAATTACTATCTAAATTTGGACCCTTTGGTAGGGTTCCCATCACGCAGGCAGCGTTCCCGCGTTGAATTGCGATTGCAAGTCTTTGTGCAAGAAAGCTGCCTGCGCGAGGGTCGCCTGTTGCTTCCCTCAAGCGTTTGCTGAGTGCCCCGTGAAGCCCACGCGCGCCCTTGCCCCACGGGCCAAGTGTCTCGACACCAAATGCAACGAACTCGTACTGGGTGCCGAGACAATTGTATTTGACCACCTTTGCTCGTTCCCGTGCGTCTGCCGAAATAAAAAAGTAAATATCTATTGAATCTGATCTATACATGTTGTTTTACGTAGATAAAGTAATAAAGTATTAGTAAATAGTAGAAAACATCAATCGAAAAAGTTCTTTAGAGGCAAAATATCCAAAGGCGTCTAAAAAGTAAGAGGTATCCTTTGTGCAATATTAGTAATCAGATGTTTGATCCCGATTACTAATAATCTGTGTAATATGAAAGTATATAAAATCAACTTTCTAATGATGTATAATACTTATAAGTTTTGCATATAAAAAACAACAGAAAATCGCTTTCGAAATTCCCTTATCGATAAGCAGAATACGAAGGCGTTGACGCTTGGAAATACGAATTTTGAATGGTCGTAAAGCGTTTTAGTTCTATAGTGAGTGAGTGGATGTCTGGTATCAATCTTAAGGTTAGTTCATTCGCAATCTAATGAAAGTGAGCCCAATTGGAAATAAAGCGTGTGCTTTTACTAATAAAGTTACAAATTGAGTGAAGAATGTGGGCACATATTTGTGCCTTGGGAAATGACGGTGTACTAAATTGTGGGCACAAACTTGTGCCCATGGGAAACGGCGGCACGTAAAGCGCTCAAGGTCATGGGAGCTTGCGAAATTCTATTTTGGGCACAAATTTGTGCCCATGGGGTATGACAGGTTGATGATGTTTTCAAAATCTTAAAATGTAAAAATTACCGTCACATAGCTCGCGGGCCGTCATGTGATACTCGTGCAGGGATGTGCGAGTGTGCGAAGTGTGTTTTCACATATTCGACACCTGGCATGTTTGACAGCCAGCATGCCAAGTTGACAGGTTGTTTGACAGGGTGGCGCAGAACCGGTCAATATGGCGCTCTTTGGGGGAGGCCTTTGTCCAGCAGTGGGAGTCTTTCGGCTGACATGATGATGATGTTTGACAGATATGCAGGTATCAAGTACATGAAAAACTGAGCTCACAGCTCTCAGTTCAACTGATGGATATCCACCCTAAAGCGGTTGCACGACTAATTCGTGTAAATTAGGCATAAACTTTAGCTGTGAAGTTGAAATTAGTTTTAAAATTCCGCTCGCCCAGTGGACACAGCCGTATGAAAACGTAGCAAATTAAGTAAAATAAAATTATCGCTGTAATAAAATTAAAATAAGCGCCGTGTTGGTCTGGCGCGTTTTAATTTTAACTATATTATTATTTCCGAGCTTTATACCGTCTGACGGCAAATTATTCAACGTTTTATTTTATACTAGCGGATGCCGGCATGTACATACTTACGGCATGGTTTCAGAGAAATTTCCTCCCATAAAGGACCCGGGTATGTCCTAAAACTACGCCCAAGACCACCGGAGGATGCGTACCTACATCTCAAATTGTCCCCAAGGTAGTTTACAGACCCGTGTTTCTTACACGTAATATGTTTCCCAATCCATAAATTATCACTTAACAGTTACTCGCCCGGCCACTAAACACGTGCAAACTTGCCAAAAGCAATAAAGTGTATAGGTGGTCGTAAATTGGCACCGTAACGCAATTAACAGTGTGGAATTACGACCAAACGGGGCTTAGGTCTGCCCTTGCCACTGAATATTGATTTACGGACCTACTAATGCATGTGGATTACTGTTTGATTAAATTCTCACATATTGTTAACACGAAACACCTATAAAAATGCCTGTCCCACTTCTCGCTTCACTAAACTCTGTTCTGCACCTCCGAGCTGATACGCCGATCGAAGTTGTTGTGTTGTTAATCACACTCACTCATCGCGCCGGCGTTGCCATGACGACGAGCATAACAACCCTGACGGAACAGGTCTCATCCTGGTCCCTGGTGGTCTGGTGGTTGGTGGACTGTTGATGCTATGCCAGCATCAACAGTCGTTGAGCTGAATTAGGGAGCCGATTTGAATCATTTAACGAAGCCTAATCTTAATTATGTCCAGTCTCCATTCTGAACTGGGCAAATATTCCATACGCCGTATCTGACAGAGCCCTACTTTGATGCCCCTTGTCATTCTGTTCGAAAGATAGAGATATGTGTGTCGGAACATCTCCCCTCATCTCCAAACACACTACGGGACGCAGTCAGCAACACCAAGGCACTCACCAACTTTTTAGACGAGCTGGGGTGGTTAGAGTAGCGCCACACCGCCGTTTCACGCAAAATAGGCACAATGGATGTCGACTTACGGAAAACGCCCAGTATAACTAACTATAACTAACATCTCCCCTCAGTCATATATTATATCGGTTCTGATGATTTGCTATAACTGACTAATATTCAGGGTAGCGTAAACGTCCCAGTGTTTTGACACCTTAACGCCCAATAAATGACACTAATTGTTAACCTTTATTCCAACTCAAACTCCAATGGTTTATTGCGTTCCATGTGTACAATGTAATGTGGTCTTAAAACTATATACAGATAACTACATACATCCCTATTCATTTGAGTTAAGCTTGAAAGTGTCAAATATTGAACCAGTGACGAGCACTGCGGCGTTTACTTCACTCCATAATCAAATCGTTTACTCTAAATCACACTAACAAGAATTTAAATAAGTCTTTAAATTAGATGGCCGATTGCTTAATTAGAACACTTAAGGGCACCATTAACCAGCTGTGCTTAATTTCGTCACCAACTGAAAAATGGCAAGACCCTGGAAAAATAAGACTTACAGCCAAGGGATTCTGTCCTTTATGTATTTGACTTACGGTCCACGGAGGAGCAGGTATTTGTTATTCTGGTAGCGATTGGCATAAATCGTATGTCGTTTGAGGCGTCTTTGGAGGGTTCCGTGATCGTGAAGACTTGAGAGTCTTGCGACAGACTGTTAAAACAGCCGCCTTAGTTTTATTTAAACCCAGGCAAAACCGAGGAGTGTTTAAAATTCTTATTCTGCGTATATGTGAGTCAGTTTGTCTGTCTGGGGCAAAGTAGCTGCCGCCTGTTGGTTGCCTCTCATCATCATCATATCAGCCGAAAGACGTCCACTGCTGGACATAGGCCTCTCGAAAAGAGTGTCAAAATGACCGGTCCTGCGCCACCCGCATCCAGTGGTTGCCTCTACCTGTGTTTATTTATTTGTGAGCTTAAATGGCATTCTCTACGAGTACCAGCTAATCATTGTGGTTGTTGTTGTGTTTACTATGTTCTGTACAATGTTTTTTTATTGAGGTGTGCAATACAGAGTATTTGTATTGTATTGTACTAGTATTCGTAGCTCCCAATACACTTAGGTACTCTAAACACTTTTTTTTATCGAAAGTTTGTAGAGATAGTTTTTAGCTATAGGTATTTGTTGAGACGGGGGGGGGGGGGGTGTTTTAAATTTCTAATTGTGATATGACTACAGACATTAAAACAGTGATATCCGAAACTTACAATCTGGAGGTTGTTGTCCAATTTAATGATATAATAAATAAATAAAAAAAAAAATTGTTTATTTCAGACCGAGATCCATAATAGTGTTAGTAACAAAATGGGGCTTACAAGACTATATTAGTATTACACGATTAAGTTTAGTTTAGTTTAAATAGAATTTTAATTACATTTACAATAAGGTATTCTCTGGTTACCTATGGTAGAAAGGTAGGACCAAGTAGTGAATATTTTATTCCCTACTTGGCCCTACCAATGACCACTTCAACCCAATATTTGGTGAGCGGGCAGTCGAGGCGCTCTGCCAACACCCTCAGCATACTGTTGCTGCTACCGCGCACCCGTTTTAGCAGTGACGCTATTCTTTCTGATATAAATTCCATTAAAATATAAGATAACTTTGAAAAGGCCTTTAGGCGTCCGGTGATTAACGATTTTTTGAGCTAGCTGTTTGCGCTAGTTAAAGGCATCAGTACGTTGCCTGCGAAGCCATTCACAAGCTGTCTCGATCCACCCACTTACTTACTATAACATGGCCCCTAGATTCGTAACAACGATTTATAATCGGAGGCCTGGCTATCCTGAATTGTTTGCGGCAAGTGGTCGGTAAGCTTAATGAAAACCAGTGGGTCAATTATACATACGTTTTACATCACAACTTGATATACGCGTGCCAAGCTAACATGTCAGAACTGGTGTAAAGCACATTTATATCAAACTAGCTTTTTACGCGACTTCGGTCGCGACTACGCCTGTAGGTACAAAATCTAATATCAAATATGCTCACAAAATCTAATATCAAATATGCTCAATTACCCCATTGAACTTTAACTCCCTGTATATTCCTATTTAGGGGTGATTACTTGGTTAAAACTATCTTATGACCTTTCCAGGGTGTCAAACTATCTCCATACAATTTTTTATCTAAATCGGTGCACCGGTTTAAACGTAAAAAGATAACACACCTACAGACAGAGTTACCTTTGCAGTTATAATATTAACACGGATCTGAATGCGACACGTAACTGTCAGATTGACCCGCTAGTCAGTCTAATCACCTCAATTTATTTGAGCAAGCGTAATACAGCGTTTGGTGAAGATCGTTTGCAATAAAACGCGGTCGGACTGAATAAATATTATGCATACTAGATGCATACAAATTATTCAGTTGGTGTTGGGCGCAGTATGCATGCAAAAAGATAACGTGTTTTATAAATATTTGTTTTATTGGATGAATGGTCTATCTGATTGACTGTCCCAGGAAAATTTAGTTGACAAACCAGCACGGTTATATCAGGAAGGCTCGAGCGCTGTGTCGTGGCGACGTACAATAAGATTAAAATCAGTTAACGATTCTCATGTTAGCTACTAGTAGCGCCGCAAAGGTGTCAGAGGGGTCGGGCGGGTATGCGGGAGGCGACTCGAGGCTATCCGTCTCTTTATCTATCTCACCGCGACACACCTCGCGAGCCGTCATGAGATAGCCGTACTTGTACATTTAGGACATCGAATTTGAGTCGCTAATGTTCCCGAATATGCGATGTGTAGAGAGTGAGGGACCTGCATTTGTGGTGAGATTGAGAACTGACAAGCTGTCTAATGACTGGTAAGCTGCCTTCATGAAGGAGATCTGGCCGAAGGGTGTACTTTTCCGCCGATTTCGATGCCGGTTATTTGACACCCAGATCATGCGCCTCGCTTTGCCATCTTAACGTGTAATTATGTTATAAGTTTTGTATATTGATATGTATGTATGTTAGTCTGTGAGGTATTTGTATATATGGGTCTTGATGCCTGACGCAAATAAACAAAAGAAAATCCAGTGTTAAAGATTTTGATCATCAAGTTATTGTTTTGCGTACCTACTCGCTTCAAAAACTTTGAAATCACGTGCGACGTGAAGTTGCAAGTCAAATCGACCTCAACATGAGTTTATTAATTTAAGATACGGCTAACGCTTTAGGATATAAAACCTCACGACCCACGATATGGAGCTAAAGTGTTTAATAAACCACTAATATGTGTAAACGATATGGTTTTAATAAGCTCACAAATGCTACGCTAATCCAGCTTACCGTGTCTTGCGCTGCAAAATGGAATTAAGTATGTCCATATGATCTCTGTTGGCAGATAAGTACCTACGCATTTCCTTTCATAGGTACCTGGAGAAAAACATAACTATTATTTAATGGGTTTAGTGATATGTGCTATCATCATATAATTATTAGCTAGGTTAGATTAGGTTAGTTGGTGTAGTCAATTCTAACTTGAAGAAAAAAATGGAAAAATAAAATTTTGATCGTGATTCGACTTCCACGTTAAATAATATGTAAACATAATTTGTTTCGTTAAGAAAATTTCTAACTGGTTTTATAGTATTGAATTACCCTCCTAGTCCTTCTCGAGCGTTCCCGCTACACCCTGATCACACTGCCCCTCTTTGGTTGAGAAGTTTGGTGATTGCTATAGAATATAGATAACAAATAGGAAACTTGCATCTTTTTATTCTATTACAAAAATCAAAAGTATAATCCAGCATTAAAACAACTGCAGCCCTAAAACTTTCTTATGATTTCTTTTTCTGATGTTTCCATGTGAAATCTGCACCCCCCCGAAAACGCTCTATATTAAACTGGCTTATGCTAGGACGTCACAACATTTATATTCTCGGCGCGTTTAGGTACTATGATGGAGTAAGTCATTCATTTTTAATTATCTCCACAACATTTGCGTTTAAGTCTATACTTGTCATACAAAATATCATTTCTATATCAATAGTATGAGTAACTGTTATGTTATTTTATCGAAAAAAAAAATTTTTTTTCGTCATTTTAACGTGAGATAAAACTAATACAACATCATCCGCATCAATTGAGTGCAATTTATTCGAAATTGAAGTCCCATGCAAGTTAAGCCCATTAAGCCAGACTGTAAAGAGAGAAGGCATAATTCAGCTAAGATCCTGTCATAGAAACAATAGAGGGTCCAGACGACAAAAAAGCGGCCAAGTGCGAGTCGGACTCGCACATGAAGGGTTCCGTTAAATAAATTGCAGTTTACGATTTATGACGTATTAAAAAAAAACCACTTACTAGATCTCGTTCAAACCAATTTTCGGTGGAAGTTTGCATGGTAATGTACCTACATCATATATTTTTTTGAGTTTTATCATTCTCTTATTTTAGAAGTTACACATTTTACCACTTTGGAAGTGTCTCTCGCGCAAACTATTCAGTTTAGAAAAAAATGATGTTAAAAACCTTAATATCATTTTTAAAGAACTATCCATTGATGGACACGTATGGGTTTGATGAAAAAAAAATTTTTGAGTTTCAGTTTTGTGTATGGGGACCCCTAAAACTTAATGTTTTTTTTTTCAATTTTTGTGTAAAAATCTTAATGCGGTTCACAAAATACAGCTACATACCAAGTTTCAACAGTATAGCTCTTATGGGTTAGGAAAAAAATGGCTGTGACATACGGACGGACAGACAGACAGACATGACGAATCTATAAGGGTTCCGGATTTTGCCATTTGGCTACGGAACCCTAAAAAATAAAATATGATTGTAAGTTTTTATCGTCAAAATTACATAGCTACCTTCCATTCGTTTTTTTTTAAAACGACTAGTTGGTAAATATAATTTGATTTTTCCCTTGCAATCTTAGCAGAACGACTTAGTAATGATTTTTCTACAGCGGCAGATTATTGGACATTAAATATATGTGTCTAAGCTGTGAACTACCCAAGGTTAGTTTACGTTGATTGCTTATTAAATTAATGACCTTATACCACTAGGCATACTTCATTACTCTAACAGTCCTAAGTCCCCTAATGCTTAAAATTCAAGTAGGTTACCTAACTAGCAGTGTTCCACTGGCGACAATCAACGCCCTTTAGAACGCCCCATAAACCCTATCAAAGCAAAATTACAAATTAAAGTACAGTTTTTGCAGTAATCCTTAGCTATTCACAACGCCTACCAAACGCAGTACCACAGGGTAATCAGTATAAGCCTTGAGTCGGATTACTCATCATTGTTATGGCTCCCAGGGTCAAGATAAACCAGTGACACGGTTCAGAGTGGATGAAAATGTTCTGTGAATACACGCTTTTCCTATTTGGGCACACGTGCAATCATCGCGGTAAAACCACAATTTTAAATGCATTCTTTAGCACCTTATGTACTTGAAATAATGGGTATTTTCGGCTGTTTTTTGTGGGTTTAACGTGGTTTTCAGCCCTTTGTAAATGAGCTGTGGGATGAAATTAAAATTTCGCGACGTGTGGTATTATGGTGTCCGTTGTATCACTTTATTTGCAATGAATACGAGATAAAACGGAGATTAGGTGTGTATTTTGCTGAGTTTAAACTCACAATGGTTTGTAGGAAAAATTTGGTAGATGTTTAAAAGAATAACAGAAATTCGAATAAAAACAACAACTGGACTGTTGTGTTTATTCGAGTTTCTATTATTCTTTTAAACATCTACTAAAAATGCATCAGAATAATTAAATCATCATCATATCAGCCGAAAGACGTCCACTGCTGGACATAGGCCTCCCCCAAAGAGTGCCAAAGTGACCGGTCCTGCGCCACCCGCATCCAGCGGACTCCCGCGACCTTTACCAGGTCATCAGTCCACCTTGTGGGGGGCTTTTCCACGCCGCGCCTTCCGATTGTATTGGGAAATGGTACTACATGGCCATTTGTTATGATCTTCGTCTTATCCAAATAATTACAATTATTAGAATATTGATATTTCATTTCACTACAGAACGAAATTAAAAAAATAGGTAACAGGAGACTATGTTCCTAACTTCTCATCATGCCCTGAGGGGTAAACACGTAACATTTCGAACGAGATTAAGAACAACTCGACTGTCATTTTCTCATACAAAAAATTACATTAACTCCAGCTTATTTCCATGTGTTTCGCATTCTTTCGGAGCCTTGAGCGTTTTGGATATTTTTTTTATATTCCAACATGTTATGCTCTCTCTTTCTGGCACGGTAGCATGGAAGCGAGCGCGGGGAACACATTTAGATGTGAAAATCGGAAGCAAAGAACTAAACAATATATTTAATATCATATTGATATGCGTGGGTTGCAAGGTCAGATGACAGTCGCTATCATAAAATTCAGCAAGTATTTGTTACGATGGGCCTTAGATGCCTGTGTTTTTTATATAAAACTAGTGCCTAGTACCCATACCAAATCTTGGGATTCCGGGCTCCTTTAGGGTACCAGAAAAACGCTAATATGCAGATTAATATTGATTTTATATTTATTTATTCAAAGTTTATTGCACAAATAAAATAGGTAAGTGCAAAGGGCGGATTTAATGCCTTTATTCGAGTCGAGTCGATTGATTATGTATCGAGTCAAATTAACCTCCGAAGACTAATGAAATTGATTATAACGGCACTGTCATGTTTAAGCCTGCAGCTAACCGAGGCACATCCACTAATTAGTGGCATCGAGGCGATGCGTGTAGAATGCTCACGCCGCATGCCACATAGCACCGGCGGCAGACTGCTGTCGCACCCAATAATGATCATGTTTACAGAAGGACCATACAGAGATAGGTAGGTTATTGTAGACGCCGTGTTTATGAACCGCCGAGAATTTTCATTGGCAGTTAATTTGGTCAATATTAATACAATTTGCTCCATGCAACGAAAGTCATCAGTCGTGTGTGCAAAGCGTAAGAGATAGTAGTTCGGGAGTACGAGTAGAGCCTATCACAGGCATGCTTTAAGAGAACTCCAGCCCGCTGCTATCGGCCAGTAAAAGCGTATGGCAAGTGGACACCATGACATATGTTTTTGAAATCTCCCGCAGCCCAAAAGCGGTTTGCTATCGACCAGCGGAAATAAGTCCAGGCAATGAACTGACAACTTGTATGGAAAAATATTGGAAATAATTTATAATAGCTGATTATTTCTTTGTAGGTAATGGATATATATATAATCAATTAAATAGTTACCTAGCGACACAATCCAACATAATTTAAGACATCAAAAAAATGATAACTTAACTAGCTTCTGAAAAGTCAGAAAAAAATATTAATAAATCTTTATTTTGATTCATTTATAGTTGCTCTATAGTATTCAAGATAAATAATAAAAAAAACAATCCATTCTTTAACTAATTCGATATAATTACTTAAGTTTCTTGGATTCTTGAATAAAGCATTTTAGATTAACATTTTAAAATGAAATAAATAAAAAAAAAAGCTATTATAAATTTTCAAAACTGTATTTTAAAAAGTAAAGTAAAGTAAAGTAATTTATTTTGCGTAAAACGTGGTACAGAAGATGGTATACATATATCACAGAGAAACACACATTTCACCAGCAACTGGCATGCAAAAATTTGAATATACCTAACGAAATAGAAATTAATCATAATGGATTTACACAATAAATATAATGTCAATTAAAATTCAAATTAAATTAGTTAAGTCTTAATACAAATTCAAGTTTTTATAATAGTCAAAGTACTCATTTACAGTATAAAACGATTCCTGTATTAAAAAATTTCTCAGTCTTGATTTGAATATGTTAAATGGTAATTCTTTAATGTCATCATGTAACCTATTATAGATTCCAATCGCCATACAAAATGCGTTCTTGCCGTACAATTGAGTCTTTATAGGCGGAATAGCAAGACGATTTGGGTACCTCGTATTAGATTTGCATACGTCACTTTTTTTATTGAAAAATTCTGGATGAAGTTTAACAAATATACAAATTTCATATATATACATACTAGGCACAGTTAATATTTTTAATTCTCTAAATAACGGTTTGCAGGATGTGAGAATATCCAAGTTGTAAATAGCTCTGATGCATTGTTTTTGCGATATTAGCACTCGTTTTGCATGGCTTGAATTACCCCAAAGAAGGATGGCATATCTCAGAATGGAACCAACATACCCGTGATATGCCTGTATTGCAGTTTCCTTTGAGCTAACTTTTGCAAGTTTCCATAACGCATATGCAAAGGAGTTTATTTTATTGCATAATTTATTAGTGTGATCCCTCCAAGAAAATGCATCGTCAAGCCATATGCCTAAAAATTTCGTGTTACAGGATTCTGTTAAGGTCTGATCTTCAAAGGTTACATGTAGTGGGCGTTTATTGCCATTTCTATTAACAAATTGTATAAATGTAGTCTTATCAATATTTACAGTCAAATTATTTCTACGTAACCATTTTATAATATTAGTAATTGTCATATTTATGTCACTATTATAAGATCTAGCATCACTACATGGTATAACGATGGATAGATCGTCGGCAAAAAGAGTACAGGCAAAGTTTGTTACATTTGGTAGATCGTTAACGTATAATAAAAATAAAAGGGGACCCATAATACTCCCTTGTGGTACTCCAACTCCGTTTATTTTAGTGGAAGACTTATAAGCAACCACGGTATCAGAAGGATCAATTTGGGTTATTTCTACAAATTGTGTCCTGCCGTGCAAATAGGCCTTGAGCCATTCATTGGCTACACCTCTTACACCATACAGCTCGCATTTGGCCAAAAGCGTTTCATGGCAGACAAAATCAAATGCACGGCTCATGTCGAAAAATATGGCAGTTACCGGCATGCTTCTATTCATGTAACTAAGAATATTATTTGTTAATGTGAAGGCAGCTAATGTCGTTGATTTCCCTTTCTGAAACCCAAATTGTTCAGTTTTAATGATTCTGAACTTGTTAAGAAATGATGTTAAACGTACATGGAATGCTTTTTCAAATACTTTTGAGATAACGGGAAGAAGTGAGATTGGCCTGTAGTTTTCTACACATTCTTTAGAACCTTTTTTGTACAGTGGTTTGATTAAGGACACTTTCAGAGATTCCGGGAAGACACCGTTTGTGAACGATAAATTCACTAAGTAGCTTAAAACGGCAGCAATTGTTTGTCTACAACCTTTAATTATGTTCGTTTGGACTTCATCATAACCGGCAGAGTTTGTGGAATTAAGGTTATTGATGATATTACATATTTCGTTTTCATCTGTCGGGGCTAGGAATAGGTTAGCGTTACTTGCATTGATTAGCGAAAGGTCAGGTTTAGATGTATTATTATTATTCAAATTAGTCAAATTAATGTAAAAATTATTAAAAGAATTTGCAATGTCAGTTGGATTTAGAACTTTATTATTATTAATGACTAGTTTCTGTAAATTAGCATCGTTTGAATTAGACTTATTAGTTACATTTTTAATGACGTCCCATGTTGCCTTACTTATATTTTTAGATCTACTTACATAATTAACGTTCATGATTTTTTGTGCTTGGTGGATGCATCGTCTTAAAATCTTAGAGTAACTATTATATTTGACCTTACTGTGTAAATAACCAGTATGGTTTTTGCATTTCGTATAGTAGTTAAACCGCAAACGCCTCTTTGTTTTTACGGATTGCTTGATACCTCGTGTAAACCATACAGATTTAGTCTTAATAACAGTTTTTATCTTAATAATAGGGAAACATAGTTTGTAAAAGAGATTGAACGTCTCGTGAAATTGTTTGAAGGCCACTGATGCGTCATTTTTATCATATACATCAGACCAGGATAAACTAGCAAGGCAGTCATGAAATTGTTTGATGTTTTCTGCACTGTAATCTCTCTTATAGCGATACAAACATAAAAGTGGCTTTCCTATGTTATCAACAGGAAATTTCAAAAATTGTGCAGTTTCGTGGTCAGACAAGCCTAGTTCAAGAATATTACTTTCAGCTTCGGGAACATTGGATAAAATTTGGTCTAGACATGATTCTTTACGTGTGGGACAAAGTATGTGTAATTTAAAATTGTTGTTCGCAGCAATTCTGGTGAGTTCGGTTGCACTTTCTGATGGCTTAAGCAAGTTTATATTGTAGTCCCCGGCAATCACTACCTTATATTTAGTTTTGTGTTTTAGTTTGTTTATGAGCCGTTCTAATTTCTGGAGAAAATGTGTTGTGTTAGCAGTTGGTGTTCTGTATAGGCAAACAACGATACATTTTATTGACGGTATCTCTATACCACAGCATTCGAACACGTAATCCTCAGATAACTCGTTAAGGAGAGTTATCGCTCGTGTTTGAATTTGATTTTCACAAAATATACAAACACCACCTCTTTTTTGATGTGACCTAGAATACGACGATGCTAACCGATATCCATTCACGCGTAAACTCCCTTCATTACCTTTTTTTATAAATGTTTCAGTAAAACACAGTACATTTAATCGTTTATCACTTTCTGTCAACTCATCAAGCGTTAACTCGAGAAATACCCCGTAACGATCATAAGTATCATAACGCATACGTTGAAATAGCTACGCCTACGTTGAAATAGCTACGCATACGTTGAAATAGTTACGCCTACGTTGAAATAGCTACGCCTAAGTTGAAATAGCTACGCATACGTTGAAATAGTTACGCCTTCGTTGAAATAGCTACGCCTACGTTGAAATAGCTACGCATACGTTGAAATAGTTACGCCTACGTTGAAATAGCTACGCCTACGTTAATTAACGCTACGCTCGTAGCCGATCCCGTGGTTTTCCTGCTAAGTAGCGGAAAGTGCCTACGGCGTATGCGCCCGCTAGGCGTGTTGTCAAAGTTGTATTAATGCTCATAGATTTGACGCAGGTTCGGCGTTTGTGTTAAAATTGTGAGGGTTCGACACGTCAATGCGTAGACAGGTAAATGCGGCTGTGTATTTGAAAGTTTAATTAAGGCGCCGTAGGTTCATGGTCTTCTCTCCCTCTCACTGAGCTTAAGCGTGAGTAAGATGGAAGTGCGTGTTTTTTTCTGATAAAAAATGGAGCAGAAAAATGGTTACAAGTGAAATAATAGGGTTCACTTTAGATTTTTTTTTCTCTACTTTATTTTGTTAAAATAGATTTTTACGAAAATTATACTACTTCTTATATCTTGCAGATTATGATATATTTTTTCCAACCTGAAAATTGTTACGTTCTAATGTATAAAATGGTTACTAAACAACTAATTTTCACGAAAATTTTTAAGGTGGAGCCTTAAAATAAAAGGCAATTCGAATATTAAAATAAGCATCACTGTTTATTTAGGCATACTTAAATACGCAACGCATTTCCACCTCAAAAACTGTTTTCCCTCAGGTAAAATTGTCGTGTTAAAAGCATTAAGTTAACCCCATTAAATATTTGCAAAATGCAAACACACCAACGAAAAATATTTTCATCGGCAACGAAAATATATTGCAATATCTCGCGTTATTTTAATATATTCATTAGGTCTACAATGAAATGAATAGTAACACTGAGTGTTTATACATTTAGGCCGCTAGGCTATGAACGCTTCGGTGAAGTACACAATACCGCATACCGATTCAGACTTAGTCATACACCCGCAACACAACACCACACACGTACAAAGCAAGTAGAGGTGTTATCATGGCTTCGGTGTTCCGTAAGGAGGTACCTAGTTCTCCAGTTGGACTGCTCCAGAAATAAGCAAGATGACATCCTGCTACAACCTTCATCTCCAAAAAATTATACATCTAGCTCCAAGAAGCATAACAACAATATACTACTTCTCTCATAAAAAATACTTAGGAACGAAACATCACTCTTTTACAACTCATGCATATAGTTTTAACAACACAGCAACTTTTAAAGCTCCTAACCTCAACTCGAGCGAAATCTTTTCAGAATCACTGAATATCACTAACGTTTATGGTTTCGTTAAAAAATTTGTCTCATTACAAGTTCGGTTGTGGTTAGTTCCAACTTTACACCGCATTGTGGCATGCTACATTGTCGCGTTATGACCCACGCTTAAATGTATCTCTGTTTTAGAAGAGAATTAGGTATATATATAAACAACTTATAAAAAAAATTATTTTCATATTGTCTCCGTCAATTAAGCCACGCTTTTAATTTTAGTATTTTGTTAAGTACCAATATTTCAGTCTTTTTTACAATGATTAGTACATCAAGAAAGCATGAATTAAACAAAACCTTAACTATTAAAAATAACAAATCTATAATGATATATCGTCGACCGTAGGTTCAATTAAGGTAAGGGACACAAACCGATTTTTCAGGAGAGGCCGACAAAGTTTTTTTTCGGACTAAATCGCGCATATTTTTTTTTGTAATTCAGCTTTTTTGGATCTGATTTCACACATAATCTTATATTTTGGTGCTCTATCTACCTGTTCAACGTTTATTTAAATAATTAAGCTATTTTAGAAAATAGATGTCCCTTACACTAACGTGTTTGGTTACTAATGTCCCTTACAAGCCAAGTATTTTGTAGTCTCGTCCCTTACGCTAAATTGACCTCTACGCTGAATCCAATATATTGATGATAAATTAACGTAAAGGACTTGTTGCAAAATGTATGTTAAAGTAAAATAGTGTAATTCAATTAATGCTTAAAAAAAAGTTCACGAATTTAACGTAAGGTTATCTTAAACTTGCAAAACGTTACACAGATTAATTTAAGAGATACGAAAATGTATCGGAACTTTGTGACGTATGTATTTTTTCGTGTCTTTTACATGCAATATTTGTACATGTAATAGCCAATTTTTATTACTTGAAATTAAAAAACTGTAGCTTTACTAAATTTGTTTATTATAATCTCACAAAAAAAGGTAACAATTTTACCTGTAGGTACATTATTAGTATTTACTTATCTACTACGACAACTACTAAGATAACCAATGTCATCTTACGAGTCCTTTTGGATAAAAGAGTAGCTACAAGCAACAAAATAATCATTTTAGAACCTACTAGGCATTATAAATCAATTATACAAAAATCTTCTACCGCTTCATAAGCTTTCAAATGAGATCAATGTGTAAAAGTACGGAGATCAATAAACGTTAATTAAATTAAAGGTTGATTTTATCAACATTATCTTCTTCATCCGTTTGGTTCAAAGTGTCAGTCACTTTAGCGCAATATGGTAGCTGCAAATAATCTTTGTGAAATCTACTAGGCATAGCATTTACACACAGTTTTTTCAAATCATTATATTTTGCCAAATATATCGGCAGCCTATGGTTATACAAAGGTTTCTATGGATTCATTTTCAATTCTTATATCAAGTGAGTCTGATGGTGGTGAAGGCACTCTAACAGACATTTTACCCTTGTCCTTACCCTTTCCCTTCGGTTTTCCTTTTCCCGTAAGTGAGTCTGCTGGTGGTAAAGGCACTGTAACAGACATTTTACCCTTGCCCCTACCCTTTAACTGCGCTTTTCCCTTGCCACTTTTCGTTTTAGGTTCTGGAATACTGTCTTTCTCTTCGGCTGCTTTATTTACATGAACAAGAGATCCCTCTTTCATGGAGTGTTTGGTTTTAATGGCTTTCAGGTCTTTTTAGGGTTCCGTACTCAAAGAGTAAAACGGGACCCTATTACGAAGACTCCGCTGTCCGTCTGTCTGTCTGTCTGTCTGTCTGTCACCAGGCTATATCTCAACAACAGTGATAGTTCAACAGCTGAAATTTTCACACATTATGCATTTCTGTTGCCGCTATAACAACAAATACCAAAACCAGTTATTTTTTTTTATTTAAATATTTTTTTTTTTCACAAATTGGCTAAGTCCCAAACTAAGCAAAGCTTGTACTATGGGTACTAGACGACTACAAACATACTAACATAGATAAATACATACTTAAATACATAGAGAACATCCATGGCTATATATTCTTGGACCTTAAAAAGGCCTTTGACACCGTCTCTCTCTCCATACTTATAAGCAAAATGGATCGTATTGGAATTAGGGGAACCCCTTTGAGTTTGCTAAGTGACTACTTACACAAACGAACACAGAAAGTAAAAATCGAAGAGCATATAAGTAATTTAACTGAAATCTTTTATGGTGTCCCCCAGGGGAGTGTCCTAGGCCCCACGTTGTTCCTTATTTATATCAACGACTTGACGAACCTTAAAATTAAAAATGGAACCATACAATCGAATGCAGACGACACTGTCGTACTGTTTGAGGGAGAGTCTTGGGAGTCGGTGTACCGAAGGGCGGAGGATGGTCTTCGCTCTATATCCTCCTGGTTAAAAGATAACCTACTTAGCCTTAACATCAGTAAAACGAATTATATATGCTTCTCTAAATATGATCGTACCCAACCACATGGAAACCTAAAACTAAAAATACATAACTGTAATGGAAGTATTGACAACTCTTGTAACTGTATGGAAATAGAAAAAGTATACACTTCTAAATACCTAGGCGTTATCATTGATCAAAGACTTTCATGGCACATGCACATCGAATATGTGAATAATAGGATAAGGAAACTTATCTGGATTTTTAAAATGCTTAGACATATCGCCTCGAAATCTCTTCTGAAACAACTGTATGTAACACTTGCACAATCTGTAATGACTTACTGCATATCCGCTTGGGGTGGTGCTACGAAATCTAAATTCATTGAAGTAGAAAGGGGACAGCGTTGTCTGCTAAAAGTCTTATTTTTTAAGCCACACAGATTCCCCACGGATGAGTTATATTTGATCAGTGACCAGCTGTCCATGAGGAAACTGTATATCCTGCAATCAATAATCAAACTTCACAGGACTCTAAACTTCGACCACACACTACTAACACGTCGACAAAAAAACAACGTTGCCCCCTCTACAATGACCAAGTCTGTGTTTGCAAAAAGGCAATACAAAGCGCAATCTGCACACGTGTATAATGTAGTCAATGAGAAGATAATTATGTAATGCAATTGCACAAATGTAAGTCAGTTGTCAGTGAATGGCTGAAAACACTGAATTACAATGAGACTGAGTCACTACTGTCTAGATAAAACTCTTAATGTAAACACACACACACACACACACACACACACACACACACACACACACACACACACACACACACACACACATACACGCACACGCACGCACACGCACGCACGCACGCACGCACGCACGCACGCACGCACGCACGCACGCACGCACGCACGCACGCACGCACGCACGCACGCACGCACGCACGCACGCACGCACGCACGCACGCACGCACGCACGCACGCACGCACGCACGCACGCACGCACGCATTTTTCATTTTCATGACTCAGGCAGGAACAAATATTAGTGCTCATACACAAATAAATGCCCTTACCAGGATTCAAAGTATTTAAACCCGGGACCTCCGGCTTCGTAGGCAGGGTCACTATCAACTAGGCTACAGGAGGCTCCCATACAACAAACGTGATTTTTTACCGTTTTTATAGATAATGGTACGGTACCCTTCGTGCGCGAGCGCTTTTTATTGTGATTTTAGTAACTTGCAACTCCTTCGCCTTTGGTGGAAACATATTTTCTGTCACAGGGTCCCAGTCAATGAAATCCTTGTACTCCATAACGGTTACGACGTAGGGACGAGGATTCTCTCTTGCGGCTTCCATGTAACTAGGCGCATGTAACGTGCCAAACAGTCAGTTTTCGCACTTGACGTTCAATAACTGAGTGCATGCTGTCAACAGGCTTGTAACTATGACCGGTCAATAAGTAGTTAATCTGAATAGTCTCGATATTTTGAGATATTGACAAGAAATATAGCAATATTGACAGTACCGTCCTTATACGATTTTGTCCGGTGCAACAATCGCAATACAGGATAAGTTTTCTTATTCCTCTGTCATCGACGTCTTTCAGATACTTGAAAAGACAGGATCCTATCTCTTTCGACCCTCGCTTTTCGTCACAATACACCCCAAACATAGCAAAACCATTTTTACCACATTCTCCTTGTTAAAAAACGTACACAATCCCGATTACACGACAGGTGAACGCACACTGATAAGTCTTTAGGGACTTTGTTGATGCCCGGGCGCAGCTTTCGCATTAGGTACAATCATTCTCTCTTTCGCACACAGAAATACGTTGCCGCATAGAAAAGGACGGCGGTAGTGTAAGAGTGCGCGTAATCTTGTGTTAGGAATTTAGAAGTGTTTGTAAATAAAGGTAACAGGGATATATATTCATTAGTTATCTCGAACAAATTGGTGTAACGGACACTGAACCCACACATAATTCGAATCAAATTAGCGTAACGTTTACATTGCTTAAAGTATGACAATGTAAATTGGGGTAAGGGACAACTATTTCAATCTGTGTGCTTACTGTTTAGGGTATGGGTGATATTTTTTTTTGAGATAATAAAAGCATTAGTGTAACTATAGTTTTATGGTTATCTCTTTAAAATTAACCATGTAAACGTAATTATTTGACTGCAAAGACCCTTACCTTATTCAAAGTGGATTGGCGGTGGTAATTACACCATTTAAAGTTGCAATTTAAAAAAAATAACCCGATACATTGTTATGATGAAGCTGATTTGACTTGGGACCCAAAAAAACAGTAGGGTAAGGGACATTTCTTTTTAGCTAGAATTTTTTTATATATACCATTCGAAAGAGCGAAAAATTCTGAACAAAACTGTATACTCAACTCATTTTGCGTATTTTGTCCCTTACCTTAATTGAACCTACGGTCGACGATATACGCCTTTATTCAGACACATGTTTTCTCAACAACAACAAAAATAGCAAAACCAAAACTTCATTAAAAATATTTGCAAAATGGCAACTAACTAGGAATATTATAAATATGTAAGTACAACTTAGGAATGTTGAAAAACCCCTGATATCTTCATTTCAAAGTTCAATGTCTCAAAAATAGCTGAAGCGATTTTGTTCAAACGTAGCTAAGAACCATCCCGATCACGTCAGCGTTCGGACATACAAAAACGCATTAAAATCGGTCTATTCGTTTAAAAGCTACGATGCCACGGACAGACACACAGACACGTCAAACTTATAACACCACTCATTTTGCGTCGGGGTTTAGAATACAAATTTAATTCATACATATTTTAAAACATGCTCAATAATGGCAACACATTATTATGAGCGTCCTAAAATATAAACTTTGTGTGGAACTCTCATGTGGCCAGTTTTTTCTCGTGAAGATAGATATTAAGTATATCGGAACTCGTAATAAAAGGCATCCTCACACAATGTGGCATGTCTACCGTGCGGCATTGCGGCAGTATAAACCCTTGATCCGTATATACATATTTGAGGCTTGCGGTCCCCACGGCTGAGACTCAATTCTCAAGCTCTAAGATTTTCTAGCGCTCCAAAGCTGGATTTGGGTTGAATTTTTGATACTCCGATTTAAGTTGCCGAGTGGATTGGATGAAATGTAGCTAAGGGGATACAACTTTATCGTTGTGACATAAATACGATGTTTTGTCGTGTTTCTTAACTTTTGACACTCAGTATTATTAATTATTAGCCTACAACGACATAATATATTTATGAAGTGCGAGCGCGTCTTTGTGACACAAAGGCCTCTTCCAGCTTCTTCTACTCTTCTCTATTTATAGCTGTGCGGCACCTTAGACGGCCCGCTATCTTTTTAATGTCGTCAGACCATCGTTCTAGGGGTCCAATTTGTTAAGTCTTTTGTTTTCATTTGTTTTAGTTTTGACCGTGACATCTTCTACTTTTGTTATGTGTCTGATATCTGTAGCTCTTTTTCTGTCTCTCCTTGTGTAGCCTAGCATACTCCTTTTCATGGCTCTTTGGCACGTTATCATTTTTTGGTCTTGTTTTTTGGTCAAGAAGACAAGAGACACAGTATACAGCTACTATTAAAAAGGCTGATGTAAGATGTTCCATTGGGGCCACGGCAGACACATGTGAGTGATGTACCGTCGATATTACTAGCTCTATACCGGGCACATCCTATAAATCCGGCATATCACGAAATTCCTAGGCATATCATGAAACGCCACCATTTCATGGAACACCGCCATTTCATGATTTGGCTGAAAGTTGACCAGGTTGATGTTCCTGATAAAAAATACGGCAGATCACGCAGTGGCAAAACCGACTCGGATCGCGGATAGGTTAGAAGACGAAAGCGGGAGCATCGTCTTCGAGGTTTTTTTTTTATAAAAGAGCGGCAAAGCTTGTTTGCAAACCCTACTTACGTATAACGGCGAGTTTTGAACGATATGGCGGTGTTTCATGATCTGCCTAAACGTCACTGGTGGGTGTTACTTAGCCAGATCATGAAATAGCGGCCTTTCATGATATGCCTAGGAATTTCATGATCTGCCTAAATGTCATTAGACAAATCGTTAAACATTAAGTTTTGGACAATATGGCGGATGTCATTTAGCCAAATCATGAAATGGCGGCGTTTCACGATATGCCAAGGAATTTCGTTATCTGCCAGATTTTACGATCGGCCGCCGACATTGATAAGTAGTAAACCATCAAATTATTATAATAAAGTGTTTTCGAAAATATAATTAAAATCATACAATATAATAATAATTGTGTTTGTGTTTTTTAAGAGAGGTAGGGCACAGCGGAATGTCATCTCGCTCGTATGTGGAGCAGCCCTACTGGGGAAGTACCTCCACCTTACAGAAGACCGCAGCCATAATAGCACCACTGCTTTGTAGTGTTGCTACATTATTGCATGCTATGAAGTATGTGGTGTTGTGTTCCTGGTGGTGAGTAATGTCGCCAGACCTGCATGTCTCTATCTGCCAACACAGCGAATCCTCAAGTGAATAAAGGGTAGGCAACGCGTTTGTGATTCTTCTGGAGTCACAAGTGTCCATAGGCGACGGTACCAGCTTAACATCAGGCGGGCCGTAAGCTTGTTTGCCACAGTCGTGAAAATGTAATTTTGTCTATGCATACACTTAGGGTACACTTTACTTAGGCTTACATTTTATGACCAATTTTTTTTATTCAAAATGAATCTAGCCCAAATGTAATTTGTCCAGAATTAAATAGGTTAATATTTAAATACGTGCAAAGTGTTTGTTGTCAAAGTCTATATGAAAATCGACTAAGTATTTTGCACAAATTTCATACATATTTTATACTAGCTGTTGCCCGCGACTTCGTCCGCGTAGAACTTATACTTAGAAAATATAATGCAAACAAACTTCTACTTACCATATTAAGGGATGATTTCCGAGGCAAAAACTATTCTATAAGTATCCTTAAAACTATCCTATGTCCTTTCCCAGGACTCAAGCTATCTCTATACAAAATTGTATTAAAATGGGTTCCATCCGAATTTTCACCCCTAATTTCACCCCCTTAGGGGATGATTTCTGGGGTGATTTTTGAGGGTTGCCCAGGACTTAACCTATATCTACACCACATTTCATCAAAATAGATTACATCCAAATTTTCACCCCCCCCCTTTTTCACCCCCTTAGGGGATGATTTCCGGGATGTCCTTCCCCGGGACTCAAACTATTTATATACCAAATTTCATCTAAATCGGTGCAGCGGTTTAAGTAGCTCCATACAAATTTCCACCCCCAATTTCAGCCCCTCAGATATAAAAACTACCCTTTGTCCTTCCCCGGAGCTCAAACTATCTGTATACCAAATTTCATCTAAATCGGTTCAGCGGTTTAGGCGTGAAGAGTTAACAGACAGACAGACACACTTTCGCATTTATAATATTAATATGGAAGTATGGATTATTAGTATGGATAGTATGGGTTCTTTCCGCTTGTCTTCCAAATAGAGGTGTAGCTGTAGACTCACTTCAAAAGAAAGAAGAAACGAAAAACTCATTCAAATATCTCAAAAAATTACGAAGCTACAACCGTTTTAATGTCGCTTGTTAGAGTGAGAAAACGATCAGGGACCGTGACGTCACGATACTCGAGCGTCATAGTAAAAAACAATCGTTTCATTATAAAGGTGCGTTTTGCGGAAAAGAGACGCAACAAACCCCCTCTTCAAACTTTATACACTTATAACTTAGTGATTACCTATACGAGTATAGCCTCTTGCGTTGTCTTTTTTCGAGATAATACAACATTATGATTATTTTGTTTAGTGTCTACATCCCTATTTTCGATAAGATAAGATAAAATAAGATTTCTTTATTGTCAGAACTGTGTACATTTAGTTTTTTTGGGTAAAATAAAGTCCAACAGCTTGCCCATTTCGGACGTACAATATTAAACTTAAAGCTAGTCAAATATACTAAAACAATAACAACAATAGTATTTCCAAATAATTTTAACCATATTCACACATAAAATATTAATTTAGATCTATCCGACATCCGTATTTTCTTTTAAACCACGAACTTCGGAAATTCGAAAATATTCGGGTATCTTTATCTCTATCGCACTAACAAATGACAGGAATGCAGATATACGAACTTCGAGTTTCAGTTTTCGTGGTTTGGCTGAATACGCAAAGAGCGCGCGCGCGTGCCATTCAAAAAAACCAAGTTTATATTGTTCGAATTTGTTTTTTTATTTGTACAAAGTACGCCTTAATTCGACATTTGCGCATATAAGTTCGCATATCAAAATCGATTAATTTTATATTTGCTTTTGGTACCTATGTGTGTCGTCAATGTATATCGTAGACGGGATTAAAATTATTAATAGGCGAAAGAAAGGCAAAGAAATTCCGCCATTTTGTCCGTAGTATTTCTTATTAGTCTGTGATTTTGACGTTTCTTTTAGCTGACAGATGTGGCGGCGATATACTTTAAGAATAATAAATGAAAAATTAAATGAAGTCGTATATTACGGAAAATAAATTAATTGTCGCAGTCGGATAAAAACTATCCTAAGTTGCAGCGGGAATAATAATGTACCTATATAAAATGTTTCATATTTTTCCGTCCATGGGATGCTGAGAACATTCGTACCGCAGAAAGCTTAGTTTCAAACTGGCTGATTCTTTTTTTAATTTAGAGATTTATTATAAGTGGAGATAAATAGATAGAAGGTAATGAAACTCCCATTCAAATATCTCAAAAAATTATGAAGCTACATCCGTTTTAATGTCGCTTGTTAGAGTGAGAAAACGATGAGGGACTGTGACGTCAATATACTCGAGCGTCATAGTAAAAAACAATCGTTTCATATGAAGGTGCGTTTTGCGGAAAAGGGACAGAACATACCCCCTCTTAAAACTTTGGACTCTTATAACTTAATCATTACCTATATAACCTCTTGCTTTGTTTTTTTTCTCCATTTGACTATATTTATTTTAAATTCTTTTTCGAGAAAATACATTATGATTATTTACCATATTTTCGATTCCTGAGCTATAACCACGAACTTCGGAATTCGAAAATATTCGGGTATCTCTATCTCTATCGCACTAACCATACTCGAGTGACAGGGATGCAAATATATGAACATTGAGTATCGGTTTTCGAGGTAGCGCCGCAGGTACTTTGGCTGAATGCGCCGAGCGCGTGCCATTGTCATTCAAAAAAAACAAATTCGTGTTAATTATATTGTTCAAATTTGTTGATTTCATTTATTGAAATTACGACATAAAACGACATTTGCGCATATAAGTTCTCATATCAGAATCGAATATTTTTTTATGGTTTATATTTTAGCATTTGTCTCGTAAAGGTCTATCGTAGACGGGATTTAAATTATTAATAAGTGAAAGGCAAAGCAATTCCGCCATTTTGACGAAAATTTGACGTTTCTTATAGCTGACAGTTGGAGCAGCGTTTGATTTCAATAAAAATAAATGAAAAATTAAATGAAGTCGTATATTTCGGAAAATTAATTAACTGTCGCAGTCGGATAAAAACTATCCTAAGTTGCAGCTAGAATAATAATGTACCTATATAAAATGTTTCATATTTTTCCGTTCATGGGATGCTGAGAACATTCGTACCGCGCAAAGCTTAGTTTCAAACTGGCTGATTCTTTTTTTAATTTAGAGATTTATTATAAGTGGAGATGACTTATTTCCGATTGGTCATATTTTTGGAGTGTTCATAACATAAATAAAATGGATAATAAATAAATAAAATAAAAAAATAAAAAGGAACGTATTTCTTATGACCTATATAAAGTATGTCAGTTTTACTTTTAGGACGTCTAATTATTCAGGCTGGACTCCATGTCGAGAATTTTCAAATTGACATTATTCGGATTCGACCAATAATTTCGAGTAGTCATTCTTCTAGGCAAGTCTTCTGTCAGTAAATCAAATTATAGGCAAGAAGCCAATTGAACTAGCTAATATTGGCGAGCGAGGGAGACAAAATTGAAAGCTACGATCACCTTAAGTGCCAATAAGAAACTAAAGAACTCTTTGAATAAGTCGGATCATTAGTTAGACTGCGTCATAAAAAGGTCAACAATGCCGACCTCTAGACGTAAGCCTAGCTAAGTAATCCGAGTCAAATAGACTGGGTTTGTTTGGGGTTTATTTGATACCCAATTTACATATAAACGGGCCTTGTATTTACTTTGTGGTCTTATATTTAAGGTAATATTTATTTTCAATTTTATTTTTGATATACGTAGGTACTTTGCAATGTAATATTTGAAAAATACTTTTGCCCATATTCATAAATGTCCACCGAACCTATTTGAACGAAAATAATGTTAAAATTCGTTGTTCTGTTACTTTTTGTGTTAGTAAGATAGGGACAAAATAAATTTTAAGCAACAGAGGTCTGTTATGTTTTATGAATAATGCAGTTAAGGTTTTTTTGTGCTAAGTAGTCAGTATATAGTAAGTTTGTAAGTAGGTGGTTATTTACAAAACTACTACCAGTATAATTAATATTATGGTTCCACCGCGTATTACAAAAAAATCTGAAAGTCCTACATTTAGGTATACAACTTTTTTACAAGTGATTATTTTTTGAAATCAGATAAGTAGATCCGGAGACTATACATACAAACGTACAAACTTGCAAAGCAACAACTTCAGAGGTTTTTTCTCATTATGTAATTAATAAAAACTTATACATATTGATTGATTACATACAAATTCAGAGGATTTTCTTTTGCACAGGATAATTTAAACAATGACAAATATTGCATTTCCAACCGGCAAGCGCATTAAATAAGCTTCATTTTAGTCGCTATATTAATATCGGAAATGTAAATATTTTTTTAATACAGTTGCTCAAAAAGTGGTACTTTTTGTAGCTGCAAATCGTGCGCAAAGTTGTATTTTGCGCACTAGTGCTTTTTACTTTTACACGTGTATCGAACGACGTTTTTTAATACAGTTGCGAAAAAATAAGAAAAACAACAAGTAAGGAATATGAAACTTTTACATTATTAATTCTGTAACATCATTGTAATACAGTTGCAAAATAATGAAGTTGTTCAAAAAAATATTTTTTTTGAATACTGTTCTTACTTGTTGTTTTTCTTATTTTTTCGCAGCTGTATTAAAAAACGTCGTTCGATACACGTGCGGAAATGTCATTCTTCACTCGTCCCGAGTCTTACCACTCGCCTACGGCTCGTGGCAAGATATCTCGGCACTCGTGAAGTAATGACATACTTTCCGCACTAGCATCGAAATGTACTATTGTTCCATGCACAAATAATGTGGAGACCCAACTTCGTAGCTGTAAATCTATTTTTATTGAACTTCGAAGTACAGCCGGGGTACGAAAACCTTCGTCAGTTATTAAATTAATTCCTTTATAAAGTCATAGACTATTAGTACCTTTTGAAAGCAAAGTACAGGATATATAAAATTATACTTAATTGATAAGATAATAAGGATCGAAATTGTTTACACCACTGACCTTTATCTAGTTTCGTATCAACAACTTACTACTAGGTACGAACTACTTACGTACTTAACTTAAATAGAGGTGATAAAATAAAACTAATTATGTTTCTAGATTGGTATTTTTTTCTTAGTTATTTCAGAAAATCAAAAAAAAAAAAAAAAAAAAAAACACGGTGGTAAAAATGTTCCCTCTGCCTGTCTGGATCTACTCTGCCTCAGAACGTCATATTATTTTCTGTAAAAAGCAATGAAGCAAGGTGCTATACACGTGGAAATGCACATTTCTGGCTAATTATTTTAGACCTTTTGTCATTTTACATCCGTGTAGCAAAAAAAAAAATTACAAAAGGTGCAGGATTGCAGCGTTTATATGTGGGCGTTTCTGTATGCATGTGGTGGTCTGCCACGTTTGTGATCTCTTGTGCGACAACCTATAAAACCTTTTGACGGTTCTCTGATGTGACAGATTTATTTCTCAAGATACAGTTGTGACCGATTGACCGCCGTTTTCTGCTAGTAAAAAAACTAATCAGTCCCTTTTTCAGAAAAAACCGTCAAAATATATGGTGGGAAGAATATTCCCTCTGCCTTATAAAGGGTTTAACGTTATAAACAGCCTAACATTTTTTTATCATTAAAACAAATACCAATGATTACCATAGAGGCCAACAATCTCTTCTAATCCATTTATACTCCCTAAATCGTTGAGTATTCGTCTACTCTTAGTACTCCAACCCATTTTCAACATAATCTGTAACACGCAAAAAAAAAACATGCACATCATGCTCTCTCCACAGGCAAAGGGAATATTTTTACCACCATCCAAAATGCTCCACACAGGCAGAGGGAATAATATATTTACTACCACAAAAAATCCTATAAAAAAAAAGATTTAAATGCTTAATTAAAAATATGACTGACTCCAAGTACCTTGTATCTTACATAATAAGAATAATATCAACTTACATTTTTCCCGTCCCGTAAATTTGAGATTACCAAGGTTTGTCAACAGGTGCCGAAATTCACTGATTCCCAAACTGACAGCTGTCATAGTCTAATAAAGTAATGTCGACCGTTCATAAGTCCTTTATCAATATTGTTAAGGGGGTTTCCACAAATAATATTACCATGGATAAAACCGATCGTGGATTCGTTTCAGAAAAAAAACGTACAAATATATGGTGGGAAAAATATTCCCTCTGCCTTATAAAGGGTTAAATTATATTTACAAAAATTTCAGTTTACACAGAAAAAGACATACAATAAGTCAAACTTGAACACATAAAGACTAACTGCAAAATGAAACTGCAAAGTTAAAATGCTGCGATTTAAATGTTTCCAACTGTACTGACAGCAACAAGACGAACATTAAAGCGACAACAAGATCGTTTAAAACCTTTGCAGTTCGCAATCTTATCCGCCGTTGTCTGAATCCGTAACCACTAGGGATGGGACACGCGTCTACTATTTAAACAAATTTGACAAAAGTACGTAATATTTAGTGGGTCTTATAGATGCAAGAAACTTTGATTTTAATTAACCGACTTCAAATAATTTACTTTGAAAACAAAGTTTTAACCGACGAAAAATCAATCATCCCCTATTTTCGTACCCTTAGGGTTGGTTTTTTTTTTTCAAATTTATATGGGACCAATTTCGGGTCATACCCTTTCCGATAAAAAAAGAATTATCAAAATCGAACTACTCTGTAAAAAGTAATGCGTGGTCATACATAAAAAAAAATATATACGCGTCGAATTGAGAACCTCCTCCGTTTTTTTCGTCGGTTGAAAAGAGGAGGTTCTCAATTCGTCTGTTGTTTTTATTGCCCGACGACGGCTCGAACGGAAGGGATATGTTTTTAGCAGTCTATGTTTGTATGTTTGTATGTTCCACTGTAGCCTTTTTTATTTTTTAATGAGTGTATGTTACACGATAACTCCGTAATTTATGAACCGATTTGAAAAATCATTTCTTTATTTGAAAGCATATACTTTCAGATTGGTCCCGTTGTCACCAAAATCCAGTTCTGATGATGGGATCCTGGAGAAATCGAGGAAACTCTTAAAATTTTAAAGGGAAACGTGGAGCTATTTGGGTACTGATTTGAAGTCAGTTAAAACTTTGTTCTGAAAGTCAATTATTTATTTAGTAATTATAAATAATTGAACGAGAAGCAAACGAAGTTCTCTGCTTCAGATTTGGCCAAATTCTTTCGTATATTCGGATGTCCAGCTGTTCTCCTCTAAAGGTCGCATTTCTTAACTGATTTTCGTGATTTTTATTTAATTAATAATAAAATTATATAGATTTTTCGTCGAACTACATACCTAGTTTTTGGAATTTTCTAAAAATTTGTTTTTCAATCAAGCACAGACTAGCGAGTTCGACACCTCACAGAGATAACTAAAGGTATATTATATTATATATTGCAGTATATTATACAGTTTCAAAATAAACAGTGGTATTTGTATCCCTTTGAAAGTCTCATTGGTCGAAGTCTAATTCCGTGACCGAATACGCGGTTGTTGAATGACAACTGACAACCACAACTGTGAAGTCACTGTTGATCGGTCAAGGTTGGTCCGTGGCCAGTTGGGACGCTGGCAGTCTACAGAAATTTGTATTTCTTTCTACATAGTCTCTTACGGACATCGTTTAAAATTGTGCACGAATATTAAAATAAATTTAAACACATTAACTGCTTAACGCATTTGCGTTGCGATACAGCGGGAAAACACTCCCAGCATAATGAATAAATAAATATTAAATAAATATTCTTCTTCTTCGTGTCGAGATTTCTCCAATTAGAGATGCCCAATGGGCAGCGGTCTGGACAGCGCCATGGTTTGGGGGCAATTATTAGGGGACCATCTTACTTATGACTTACTTACTTACCTACCTAAATAGGTATGTGGGAAACATCAAAGACACATCAGAATAAGTATTCATGCTGATCATCATCATGATCATCATGTACATTTAAGAGCTTGGTTCTTGTTGGTGGAGTATGCGCCAATTCTCTCGGTCCTCGGCTAATTTCTTTAGGCCCCGGTAAGACAAGACATTTGCTTTTACTTTTAGTTGTTGTACAAAGCTTATCCTGGGTCGACCTCTACCCCTTGATCCATCGATCTTACCTTCTATAATACTTACAAAGAAAATGTCATGTCAATCAAACCTATCATTATCATCACACAAATATTTGCCCTTACCAGGATTCAAACCCAGGACCTTCAGCTTCAAATGCACAGGCAGGCGGCACTACCAACCAGGCTAACCGTTTGGTCAATGTATCTCGGCATAGACCCTATGATAATTTCCACCTAGTCAAGAGACGAGTTATTTTATCCCAGGACACTGTATGCTGCTTATGTCATCATATTTTAATATTAACTTATTCCAAATCGCTGCAGATTTAAGATTCCCGCGAAAGACAGACAGCGACTTCAAGTACTTCACTCCCAAGATTGCTTCGCTAGCCGTGCACAGAATCAGTAACTGACTGATGCGGACCTGCTGATTTGAAATCAATGTCTTTCGAATTACATCTGTTAGGCCAATAACTCTTCATTTTGGTATCCTTTATTATATGGACTGGAAAAATATAAATTTTTAAAGGTTATTGAACCGAGAAAATATAGATTTTGTCTCAAGGGAGCAAAATATTTACGACGAGGGCGGTGCGGTGTACCACCCTGGTGTGGTGGGACCACCGTAGCGCGTAATGCGGTGACTCGGCAGCACAGGTCGGGTCCTATCTACCGTCGTCAGGGTACAGGTTGGCTCTACTAGCAGGTACCAGACGTTTAGTTACTTCGTGATGAATCTGATAATCGTTGCTGAACTTGTGTAAGAGTCTGCCTTGATAATTCGGCTGACATAGACGCGAAACTGTGTGAGCCGGGACCAGGGCTAATACCTCTCAACACCAGCGAAATTTTGCTCAGTATGAATAGGGCCAATTGCGCACACCAAACCCACTTTGTAGAATCATGCTCCTAGCGTTATTCCCGGTTGTGCTCTAAAGGAGTCCGGGGTCCGCTTTGACACCTAATCCCAAGATTTGGGATAGGCGCTAGTTTTACGAAAGCGACTGCCATCTGACCTTCCAACCCAGAGGGAAAACTAGACCTTATTGAGATTAGACCGGTTTCCTCACGATGTTTTCCTTCACCGAAAAGCTAACGGTAAATATTCCGTACATAAGTTCCGAAAAACTCATTGGTACGAGCCGGGATTCGAACCCACGACCGCCGCTTGACAGAGTTGTAAGAGTCTGCCTTGATGATTCGGCTGACATAGACGCGAAACTGTGTGAGCCGCGACAAGGGCTAATACCTCTCAACACCAGCGAAATTTTGCTCAGTATGAATAGGGCCAATTGCGCACACCAAACCCACTTTGTAGAATGTGATTTCATATTAAGACTCGGTGGAAATATAGTTTATGGTGGAATGATGCAAAGCAATATAAGGTAGTCAAATAAATGGTTGTCGCAGCAGACTTCGGTTTCATTCCTTTCACTTAAAAATATTAGGATTACATGAATGAAACGAAAAATTTCAAAGTAGAATTTTGAGCATAATGAGGGATTCAAGAGTAGGTATACGACCAAGATGGAAATTGTTTTGCTTTTAAAGAGTCTCCCTGGTCATAAATAATTGAATTTGGAGATATAAAAGGTCAACCGTCAAAAAGTATAGTAAAAAAACATAAAAAAACAAATTTGGAGATATAAAAGGACTCCAAACTTCGAAGGAAACTAAAAGTAAAAGCTGGAAGATCAGCGCTGGCTCATGTCGGCGTTGTGCTGAGGCTGGACCGGACCGACAGACTGCTGGACAGGACCTTTTTGGGACACTGCTATTATATATTATGTTTATTTTTACTTTATTTAGTTCTTTATTTGTATCGCAGTTTTTTTTGTACCTATATTAGTCACGAATAGGTAAATGTTCTTTTTTATTTTTTCTTAAAATGTCTACATCTCTAGTGCCTCTAAAGCCTTGTCCCAACCCTAGACCCTGTTAATTAGATCACGTAACGCTGTTACTTAGCGAAGGGCTGCGGTGTATCGCAGATTGAACCGCTATTTTGGTTAAGAATTAGCGGAATTGCTTCGGGATGAGTTCAAGAAGATCGAAAGTTAGTTAGGGACCACCAAAGATCTGCTAAGCTGTTTTAACCCCCCACAAAAACAAGGGGTACTTTATTTATTTAATCGTATGGCATTTACTCAGTCGTATACTATAATTGACTATCGGACCTGGGCAAAGCTTGCCGAAGATAGAGATGGATGGCGCAAACGCGTTGTGGACGGCAGAGCGTTGTGCGATGGAACACGAGACACTGGCCAATAGAAGTTTGCGTAGACAACAAGCTAAAACTAGAGCCCCTGGCACGAATTTCGTCTGCCAGAAATGTGAAAGATCATGCCGGTCGCGTATTGGCCTCTACAGTCACCAAAAACGATGTCTCCAGGGCAATGTATAAATCGTCTGGAATAGACGCAAAGGCTTGTGATATATACTATAATATAATTTTCAAATTTTGCATCCATAGGATTACGTCGCTGTTGTGGGTGAACAAGTGTGCCGGATTACCGTCGTATTTACTGAGCTATGTGGTACAAGGGGTAGGTACTTATTATAAGTAACGTGTGTGTGTATGTGGCATTGTATAGATGAATCGCATGACGATATAATTTCCTAACTATATATTGGTATTGGTACAGGGTGGCCCAGAAATAAATGCACTTTTGAAAATTCAAGAAAAAAATATGGGTTTTTTTTTTGTCGAATTTTATTTATTACAATTTAAAGAAAATTAAATGAAATTTATTTAAAATATTATTTTTTTTAAATTACGTCGTCTTAGTGACTTCCTTGACGGGTAGAGCATTCTTCCAATCTGGCATCAACATTAAAAAAAAATCCGGCCAAGTGCGAGTCGGGCTTGTGCACGAAGGGTTCCGTACCATTATCAATAAAAATATTTATTTTATTTTGTTTTTAGTATTAGTAGTTATAGCGGCAACAGAAATACATAATCTGTGAAAATTTCAACTCTCTAGCTATCACGGTTCTTGAGATACAGCCTGGTGACAGACAGACGGACGGACAGCGAAGTCTTAGTAATAGGGTCTTCCCTATACTTCTGGTGAATACTTCCGGTGATTCCCCATTTCGCAATTTCATTTGGAAATCTCAAACTCGATTAGAAGTCTGCTGCGTTTAAATCCTGTACTAACTGCATCTTATTAGGATGTTATTTCAAATCAAGCCGTAAAATTCACTGCAATGTCGGTCTAGACACTTCCAAAGTCGATTAGCGTTTGCGCTCCGACATTCGTGGAAAGAATCTAGGAAAGAGCGTAAGTATAGATTCTTTAACTCGCTAAATGTTTTCGTCGGTCCATGATACTTATTGGCGACCACGAGGCTTTTTTTACGTCGATACTGTCCCTTCAATCAATTGCTCAATTAAATTAGTGCTTGGACACTCACTGATGCGCCGCAATTCGAATTCAGCACGGTAAAACCGTCGAACACTTCGAACAGTCACATAAGATCAAGCATTCTCATAAAATGCGCGGACAGAAAACGCGCGCTGCTCCCCCTCCCATAAATAACTATTATGATACAAGTGCGGAAAGTAGGTAATTTCCAACGAGTGGCGATGACGAAAAACACGACCGTCAGGGAGTGTTTTTGATCGACACGAGTTGGGAATTACATATCCGCACGTGTACCATACAACATTTTACAATGAATCATGCGAGGAAATAAAAAAAATATGCAAAAAAGTTGAAATTTTAATTGTCACGATCTCACGAAATCTCATTCCCGCATAGTGTGCGGGAATATTGTACTGAAATCCATTCCGCAAGGGCAGGTCCTGTCTTTGCGCTGCCGTGCTGGCATCGACTACTTCCCGTGTTTATGTTGAACCATATAAAGGAGCACATTTTGAGCAAGTGCATTGTAAATAAATATTATGGGACAAAATCGTACAGTCAGCATCAAAAGTAGCTACGCAATCGAATACTTCAATAGTTCTTATTCCATTTTAATAAGGACTTTTGACGTCTTCATTTGCGTAGCTACTTTTGATGCTGAATGTACACAAGCTACGGTAGACTAGTGGTTCAGGCATGCGGCTGTCAAGCGACGGTCGTGGGTACGATTCCCAGCCTCCTACAAGGCGGGAATATAACCCGGTCAATGAAACCCTGTATTCACGACCACAGGAAAATGCCGTAGTGAAAAACGGAAATGAAAACCATTTAAAATGTTTACATAATGACACCAAGGTAGAGACTTCCTGTTAAGTAAATAATACGTCTATTAGGAAATCCCGCTTCTCCATTACAAAAAGTCAATTTAGGTTTATAAAGTGGAAATTTATATCATTAATTTAATTCAATTTATTTATTTCAAAAACAACTTAGGTAACTGTAGGTAAGCATACATTTCCTGTTACGCCAAACTGAGGCCAGTTTGTTTGTGTTATACTTACCTTCTTACTAATTAACTTAATTTAATAACACTGAACTTAGTGTAGGTACCATCGAAGACACAATCAACCGACCATCTGTGAACCTCAAAACTATTATTTGAGTAGTATTTGAGTTCTGTATATTCACAGCTTTGTGTAGGAAAACCCCTTTTAATAAAAACCGGTGCTGTTACCGTGCACCGCCCCCTCTGTCGTGGATTTGACGACGCCAATCCAATATTTTTCACGGCAGTATTCGTAAACTTGCGCAAACATTCCATCCGGGCACCTGTGTTTTGCACACTCCACGTCCGCTGATATCCAGTTTTCTTCAGACATGTTTAAATACGGCGCTGTTCCATTCAATCCCGCGTTACAAGCGGTTACCGTCACACCCACACGCGTTGTTGGGTGTAAGCAGGCCTAGGAAAGAAACGTGAATTAAGAGTTCATCCATTTACTTTTCATAACCGCTTCCTGCAGCGGCCGTGGATTTGTTTAACTAAGCGTCTTTACTGGCCTCGGGCTCATACTTTTCTACAAGCTTTTATTTAGCTCACCCCGTTTACGTTTGTTTTATTTTTCTTTATTCTTTCTTGGGTTTTAGTAATTGAAATTTGACCCATTTCCCGGTTTCTGATTGAGCTAAAATTTTGCATGCATATGTATATCGCATAATAATGCAATATTATGATTACACAGAGCTGATCTGATGCTGGAGCTGGAAAGTGGCCATATGAACTCCGCAATAAAACGACACAACCCCATCGAGTTTGGGCTCGTTAGAATCGTCTCAATGAGTAGTTGATGATGGTATGCAGAAAAGTACAGTCAGCAATAAAACCTTATACCAAAAATGATTTTTTTGACAGAAACTTGTTGACTATACAGCTAAAATGTATGTAGCAGCTTTGCAACACAGAAAGTCAACAGTGATAAAAGCTTGCCACGACATGTCGTATTTACTGGTCAACTTAATCGGCCAAAGTGATATGCAGCTATTCTATAACGAGATTATGTACTGTTCTTGCAAAGACGTAATATATGATAGTCCATAGTAAATTGGCAAAGGCACAGTCAGAGTTATTTTACGTAGGTAACTATTGTTTTCATAAACATAAATAAATAAATAAATATTACGGGACAATCTTACACAAATCAACCTAGGCCCACGGTAAGCTCATTAAGGCTTGTGTTGTGGGTACTAGGCGATGATATATATAATAGATACATACATATAGATACTTATATAGATATATAACATCCATAACTCAGGAACAAATATTGCACTAAAAACATACAGAAAATGTACAAAATCGCAAACATCGAAATAAAAATTCGTCCAATGTGAATAATGCTAAAATTTAATTAGGTACTATAAAAATTTTGCCTACTTTATGGTGTTAAAGTAATCATTAAATTATGAGTCGTACTTACGTTTTTAAAATAAATACGTGTTTCATTAGTATCCGGGGCGATTTCAATTAACTGGGATAGCATGGATTCGGTTCTGCCGTCCAAATTAGAGACATCGCCTGAAAAAATAAATAACTTTATGCTAGATTTATCAATCTATCATCATCATGCGTTACCAATTTATGTCACTACAGGGTAGGGTCATTTCGCCGGTTACGCGACCACCTTCGGTTAGCGACCACTTGAAGAACATGGTTTTTTTCAATTGAAGATAACATCAATTCTACAGAGCCTATTGAAACAGTCAGTCGTATGCCTTATTGTTTGTAGTTATGGAATAGGAATTTACAAAAAAAACGAGAAAATATGGTTTCAGTTCTCCAAGTCAGCTAAGTGGTCGCTAACCAGCACATAAAATTAGGTAGTCACCAACCGGCGAAATGACCCTACAGTGCAGAGAGATAGCGAATTCGTTCACTGAATGCACTTGCAATAAAACATCAGATTGTGAACTCACAATCATAGTTGTGTGTCTGCAACAACACATTTCAGTACAACTTCACCGCGTTCTGATATTCAAAGCGTTTAAAGTCAAAATGATAACAAAATGGAGTGCATACCAATACTCTTTGAATTACAGCGATCGGCGTCGGCGCCGGTGGCGAGCAGTGCGGCGAGCGCGAGCAGCGAGCAGGCGAGCGGCGACATGGCGGCGGCGGCGGCGGGCATGGCGCACCCTCGCTGCCGACGCCGTTATATAGAAACTCTCGCAATGAATAATGCTCGTTTCAAAAAACCCAATGTCAGTTACCACGGGAAAGCCTGAAACTATAAAAAAGAATTGAACAAATATCAAATTTAATGGCATAATTTTGTGGCTCTCCGCAAAATAGGGAAATTGCGGTTATATGTATTGAAAAACCTAGCACTGATGTACTATTAAAAATCGTTAAAATTGGATTTGAGAATAACCCCAGTGAAAGGAAGATTGAAAGAAAAATACACACTAACTTATAAAAAAAATATTTGTGGGTGAGTCATTCTTGAGAATTACATTATTCATCTCATTCCCTTGGGGTTTTTCATAGTAGAAGTATATAAAATAGTAAACATATTTATTGAGTAGTCACTTTGGGTCAAAAGGTACGGAAATATACCATTTCAAAGTTTAGTTGCCAGGGGAATGGGAAAATATGTCAGGGAAATGAGAAAAAATGTCAGGGGAATGATATAAACTACAAGGGAATGATGTAATTGACAAGGGAATGATATTCTGTGCTAGTTTTGAGGGTATAATAACTTATTTGTGTTCCTGAGTCATGGATGTTTTCTATGTATTTGTGTATTTATTTATCTGTATAAACATATATATCGTTACCTAATGACCATAGTACAAGCTTTGCTTAGTTTGGGACTAGGTCGATTTGTGTAAGATTGTCCCCAAAAAATATTTATTTATTATTGGAAATTTTTAATACGTTTTGTAGTTTTTCAGATTAAGTGAAATAAAACACCTTCACAAACATTCACGTTTATATTTATTTATTTCACCATAAAGTAATATGTGCATTACATGGTATGTCAATAACAATTTGTAAAAATAAAAGAAATAAATTACAATAAAATCATTATGGGATAATAACTGTTATTACAATTGTCCTAAATATAGCTTGGGCCCTACGAGGTTCAATCATCTGTTAAGATGTATAAGGCCTAGCCTTGGTCAGACACACGGCGCGACGCAGCGCCGTGGTCGCGCGGCGCGACCGTGACAATGTTATCAGGTTAGCGACGTCAAACAGACTGCGTCCCGCCGGCATCGCGCCCCGCTTCTGTCGCGCCCCGCGCCGCGCGGCCCCTTGCGTTCACGCGGCGCGGGCGCAGCGCTGCGCGGCGCGGACGCGGCGGCACGCTGCGCCGCGCTGGGTCACACACATCAGTCGGACGTTAGGCAGCGCGCAGTGCGTAGTGCGAGCGTAGCATACTTATTAGTTATTTTGTGATTAGGTATGGATATAGAAAAAATTATGTTTCCGGTATCCTGTATCCGGGCGCGAATCACGCCCGCATCGCGCCGCGCATCACGCCCGCATCGCGCCGCGGTCGCGCCGCGTTCGCGCGCGCGATGAGGGCGTGTTGAGAGCGCGAGGCCGGCGCGATCCGCGCGCGCCTTGTTTGAACAGGCATCGCGTCGGCATCACGCGGCGCGACCGCGGCTCTGCGTCGCGCCGTGTGTCTGACCAAGGCTTCAGATGATGAGTGTTGAATGACGTTATTACAGGCTGGGGGCTATTGTATTTAGTGCCACCGTTAAGCTGATGTTGAGACGATCCGAGAGCTTCGCTCTCGGACTCAATAGTACCTGAGGCCGGAACTGCTCATTTAAATTAAGAGATGTTAGCGTGATGAGATTCGGGCCCAAATAGTAAGGGTTTTGAAGCTCTCATTTTCGATTATAGTTATAAGCTATATTAGCTTTGAAATTAGTAAATAAGAATGTATGTACATAAATACAGCAACGTCTGGTATATCTTTTAAATTACGTAGGTTAGCTAAAGTTCTGGGCAGCAAATGATTGCCACATTTTACATAATAGTATATAAATATGATGGTTAGTTAAAATAGGTATGAAAAAGGAATGCTTATTCATCACAAGATGACTGAGCATTGTAATGTGTTGGTATTGGGCGAAAATAGCTTCAAAATGCGGTTAGTTAACGAAAGGGGTTTGGTACGTGAAATGTTTCGACTTCTAGAGTTAGGTCATGAGTAAGAGGCTTCGATTTAGATACATTAATTGTAGCTTAGACGTAAGCGGCATTAGATGCGATCATAGCCTAAAATCGAGACTGCAACAAAAAATGTAGAAAACTCATTTCTCGGTCATAGTATTCCGGCTGAGTGTACTTGATGTGGGGTAGTTATGGATATAGTACTTGATGAAAACATTTTACATACTAGGGTTACGGGTTGTAGTCTTATGACGTTTGGGTTAGGTGAATTAATATAGAATAATACATATTCACTTAGGGAGATGAGTTTTCTCGACATGTTCGGGCTTGATCAGTACGGCGCCGGCAGAGCGACGCCAGACAAGGGAGAAAGTAGGTACCTACATAGTTGTAAAAAGATGATATCGATCGGTTCGGCTCGGAAACGCGGGCGGATAGGAATATAACATTTATTAAGGTAGGGTTAAGGACTGTTCTCAGCTCTACTTAGTGTGGTTCTGGACATTAGAAGTAGGGAGAGCGTGCGGCTTCGCAGGGGAACTCACTTTGTTACGAGCGGCGCGAAGAGAAGGTTGAGCCCAGGAAAGCTGCAAGGGCTAGGTACGTGCTCTTACTATTAAGAGATTAAAATCTGGTGAGTGACCTTTATAATCACTGTATTGAATGATTCTGAAACTTATTAACTTGTTTTTGGGGACTATTATCTAACCATTTCAACGTTATCATACTTGTATTTGTGTGTCGAAATCTAGTTCTACGGTATGTAGGTTGGGGGATATGCTAGATAAAGTACGAGCGTTTTACGTGTAACTTATGAACGGATCTAGGTCATTGGTTAAATAACTGACGATATTACAGGAATGTTGTTTGTTCTATATATATATTACTAGCTGTTTTGTCACTACGATGTGATTGGGTTCCGTGCGCCCTCACGAGATAAAGTGATCAAAAATCAAAAATCAAAATCAAAATCAATTATTTATTCTGCAAATAGGCCACAAGGGCACTTTTACATGTCAAATGGTGTTCTACAATATAATTTTAATAATCTTACACAATAATCATTTTAAAATTGCAGATTTTAACTAATTAGTACCTAAATGGTTACAAACTAAATGTCACTGAATGAAAACTAGAACAATCCAAAATTGTAAAATATTATCTAATATATATAAGGTCTGTATCAGAATTAACAATAAGTTTATGATATAATTTAGTACCCCAGAGATGTATAATGTCTCTGAGCATCCAAATACAATTAATAATTATTCTAATGTTCTTATAGAGATGTATACTGTCCCTAAGCGTTAAAACAGAAAAAAAAGGATCATTAATGTAATATTGTCAGAGATGTACAGGGTCAATAACAATAAAACGTGTCAAGAACAGAATGATGTCTCTCGTCAAAATAATGATAATAACACTAGTATTTAGGTAGTTACTATGCCCTTGCAAGCATGAACAGACCGGACTCCACAAACAGCACCCGATCACGAGTATGACGCATATCTCAGCCATCGCCTCCCTCAACCATATGTTAGGGAAGGTGGCGACCCGATCAACGACGCCACCGTAAGCAAAGCCCTTTAAGCGAGCATGACATATTCAAGCCACACTGGACATTGATAATAGCAAAGATTAAAGCTACTTGTTCGGCGAGAAAAAGCATTACGTGCTCTCATGTTACATAAAACGGAACAGCTATTTCCGGTACTTATAATAATTACAAAGGTAATACGCCAAGACAATCATACTCGAAGGTATATTAATTCTAATACAATTTGACTACTACTGGCTTAAAGGCATTTTTGTCGTTTATGAAATCGTTGACATTATAATACGCCTTGCTTAGCAAATATTTTTTTATATGAGACTTAAATTTACTTAACGGCAAATTAACAATTTCGGTAGGTATTTTATTGTAAAAACGTATACAGTTCCCCACGAACGACGTGCTAACCTTGCGAAGACGACTGTACTGCACTGCGATCTTGTGTTTACTTCTGGTGTTGTAGTCGTGGATATCACTGTTGAGATTGAAGTCCTGAAGGTTTTTCCGCACATACATAATATTCTCAAGAATGTATTGGCATGCTACAGTAAGAATATTTGCCTCCTTAAATTTGTCCCTGAGAGAATTTCGGGCTTTTAGTTCGTAGATGGAGCGTACAGCTCGTTTTTGTAGCACGAAGATGGTCTGGATATCAGCCGCTTTTCCCCACAACAGGATTCCGTAGGACATAACACTGTGGAAGTAACTGTAGTACACCAGCCTGGCCGTCTCAACGTTTGTTAACTGTCTTATACGTCTAATCAATCATCAATTATTATACGACAACCTAGCTATAGCAATTGACTCGGTCCGTGGTACGTGTTGTAATATGAGAATAAATTGTTAAGGTGCGGATAAGCGACTAATGTTACTACAAGTACATATTAGACCCGGTGGTTAATTATAGATATGGTTGAGGGATTCCTTAATAGGTGAACGTAGCTGAGTAATTTAATAATGTACACCTATGATTGAGTGCTCGGTGTCGCTGACTCTTGTCACCCAGAGCGCATTGTGGACCTTGATTACGTCAAGAAGAGGTGTGCTCGCACCGGTGTTGATGGACTATCGTCCCTTGGACATACTTAAGACCTCGACTGTGTCGAGAGAAGTATGACTGCACTTTATGCGCTCTTCATGGATGTGTAGGCGGAGCGAGTGGCTGAGGGTCCTCAATCTTGCAAATTGGGGATCTTCCCCGGTCAAGCTTCCGTCTTAGTCTTAACAAACCTCTTAATAAGGGGTGCGGTTGCGTTAATCTATGGAGGAATCAAATATACCTATAGGTATACCGTGTGGGATTCCTTAGCCGAATGAATGTAGCAAGGTAATTTAGTTCATGTACGCCGGTGATCGCGTCGCTTGGTGTCAGGACTCTTGTTCTCAGGGCACATTGACGACCTTGGCCAATGAGGATTCGCTCGTAAGAGGTTCCTTAGTCAAGTGAGATGTGACCGCACCTTAAGCACCGTCATGGATGTGTCATCGATTAGGCAAAGGTATTTAGAGTTCCCAATCTTGCAAATTGGGAGTTCTCAGTAGCTGAGCTATCGATTTGGTTTAGTCAAAGGCCTCTTATCTAGAGGCCTTTGTTATATTGATTTTGCGAGGGAATCCAACACTTTCGCTTTAGGAACGGCAATAATTAAGTAGGTATCTTCTTAGGTGGGGTCGTTATTATCGGGATCTCAACAAAAGTATCGCGGTGGGTTGGTAATTAATTATCATTCGTCAGGTCAACTGTGCATTGTCGTATATTTAACATTGTTCCGACTATAAAGTGCCTTTGAGTTGATTGGGTGAGATTGGTTGCTAAGACACTGTGTTACATCCATTGAGATATTTTGGGGATGAATTGTATTATAAATTGCTTAGGAAAAGTCAGTACTAATTGGTATTAGATTTGATAGAAATAACGATAGGGTAGACGGAATCAACAGATGAGGTGGGATTACTAGTGAGTACGAGCAGCCGCGAGCGAGCGAGAGGCGAGCGCTACAGTTCGCTAACAACTCTAAGATTCATCGTTGGGGAGAATCGATATTACACTAGACATTACGTCATTCATGTACCTGTAAGTAAAACATGTACTAATATTCTATTTCAATAGACTATCATCGCATCATCATCAATATCTTGACTTCTTCACGATTAGTTTCATTATTATATCATCGCATCATCATCAATATCTTGACTTCTTCACGATTAGTTTCATTATTATATCATCGCATCATCATCAATATCTTGACTTCTTCATGATTATTTTCATTATTATATCATCGCATCATCATCAATATCTTGACTTCTTCACGATTATTTTCATTATTATGTCATCGCATCATCATCAATAGAGATCCCATCATGGCCAACACAAGTTGACCACTATTGTATTGCGAGTCTGTTTAAAGGGCGTCACCTACCACATAGCGTAATTTATCACTTCCCACAACTTAGTATAACAAGGAATGTATGCCCACTTTAGCCTCCATAGTTGTGCATCACTTAATGAAACTACAGAATTGTAAATTAATTCTAAGGAACCTGGTATAATTGCCTTACTTAAGTTATAGGTTCTACTAAAATGGGGTTAATGTACAACTTCAATTAACGTGTAACTTTTTCCCTTTATAGAAATACAAACTTCATACTTCTCGAAAAGGGCCTGGGTCTATTCACACAACGCGGGGCCTCATCCACTAGACGTAATCACACGCCAAGCCACTTCACCAGCGCGAATCACGTATAGCTTAGGTCTAAATAGGTCTTCGAGGTTAGGTTCCAGAGATAATAAATTCTAGGTTAGATTACGGCATTGTAGGCCTGGAGTCGGACGGTTTTTTATTTGACCGAATCTCTTTCCGTCCGGCAATATCCTAGGAGATGATTTGGTCTGTTAAAGTACTCAAGCTCGAATACTTTAACATAAATAACGAGAGATCTTGTAGCTGTAGGATAGATTTACCAAGACTAGAATAAAACTCAACCTTTCTAATAGGATCGGCCGGAACTAACTCGGTTTTTCTATTCGCTTTGGTACGAGTTAGTATTTATAGGAACAAAGTGGATATCTAGTACAATCGAGTCTTGATTTTGCTGGATTAATTAATCAAAGGTTCTTTAGCTTCAAAACAAACAAAATTAATTTGATATTTCTATGGTAAATAAATGATTTATTTTCAAGCTTACTATCTGTTTAATTTTATTCAATAGCTTTTCCTTCAGGTAGGATTCCATTTTCAGACGACTAGAAGCTTCTCAGGAGCTTCAGCTTTCAGCTAGGGGTTAATTTAAGTTCAGAATACAAAAACATAAAAAGACAGCCATTTTAAGAGGTTGAATCGTTACAATGTCCAACACAGGTGGGCAACCAACATCTTCGGGCTGCGGGTGAGCCGGTCAATGGTCATATATTTTGATTTTGTTAACTTAAACTCAGCCGGGCTAGGGCATGGCTCGGCCGCGCAAAAATGCCGTCGTTTTCTTAGAAGTCTATCGTTCTAGCGTGAGTCATCCTTTAGAAGTTATAATTTTTCACAGCTCCAAGGGTCTGCAGACCTGAGTATTTCGTATTTAAATGTCATACCTTCACGCGTTTCCAAGAATAAGGCTCTTGACAGAGTGACATACAACACGACGGGCAGATACCGAAGTGATCCTAAGGGTTATTTTTTCCGTTTTAGGTACGATACCCTAAAAATTATAGTAGGTTTTTTATGTACTGAGGGTACCTTTAGGGTACTGAGTTACAACAAAGTTCAGTAATAAACTTATACAGGGTGTAAAATACAAACTGAACGGTGAAGGAAATTCTGAAGGTAATAAAAATAAGAAACCTCATACACAATCAGAGTTCGTTTTTTATTATAATAAAATTAAAAGCGCTGGGTATAAGAAACAACTGCCGCTCCCGCCTGGCTAACACAGCCATGGAAGAGGTTGTCTCCCTTCTCGACACTGCTTGTATAAACTTTAATAGAATAAAAGGCCATTGGTGATGTTGCTATGAAACCCTGTATTCACGACCACAGGAAAATGCTGTAGTTCATAGCTTTATTTAAGAAAAGCGCTTTTAATAAAAACCGTAGGTACTCCGCCTCTGTCGTACCCGACCTCAGTCTTCACGACAGACGTCGAAAACTACCATATGCACACCATCTGGGCAAGCGTACTCGTCACAGACCACATCAACTGACTCCAGGTTGTTTTTAGACGTGATTATATTCGGCAGTGGTCCATCTTCTCTCTCGTTACAAGCGTATATCCATATACCAACACGCGTTGTTGGAGGTACGCAGGCCTGGGAAACAAACGTGAATATGAGTCAAACCATTTTCTTTTCACAACCGCTACCTGCAGCGGCGGTGGGAATTGAACTGGACGTCTTTGCTGGGCTTGGGCTCAATTGTTGGCCTCCCGACCATACAGCCATAATTTATTATAGATCGCACATGCTGAAATTCAACAGTGATAAAACCTTGTCACGACATGTCTGCGTAACCGGTCAAAGTGTCATGCAGCCATTTTTATATCGCGATTTTCTACTGTTGAATCTCGCAAAGCGACGGTCCGTAATAAATTGACAAAACCACAATAAGTGTTATTTCATAAAACTATTATTTCATTGACGGTGTCGGCAGTACAAATTTTACTTCCCAAAAAAACTCATTGCAGTAGTGTTATTTCCCGAAGGAATCTTTAGCACATTTACATATCACATTTTATTAATTTGGTAAAATTATCATTTGGCATCATTTTACTTTGTCAAGTTTTATTAAGATAATTATCGTCCATTAAGCAAACGTTTTCCTTTGGCTAATATTATATCCTAAAAAAAGTTAGTTCAAATGGTCACTTCACACACTCAACTTATAGCATTAGGTACAGGTCTCGGTTAGGTTCGACGACGAGCGAAGCGAGGAGGAGTGGTAGATAGAACTGCGACAATACGAACATTTTTTTAGTAATACTTACATGACATAAGTAGTATGTAAGTACCTACAAAACTATAGACGGTTTGCCTAGTATGATGATAAGCAAAGAATTACACTAGTTAGAGTGTTATACTAATGTCTTTTTAACCGACTTAAAAAAAAAGAGGCGTTCTCATTTCGTCTGGGTTTTTAGGTATGTTCCCCGATTTCTCGAAGACGCCTGAACTTATTTGGAAAAAAACTTTTTTTTGTTTGAAAGGGTATACTTTTCAGGTGGTCCCATTATCATCAGGTCAGGATCCGATGAGGGTACTCTCCAAATTTTATAGGTGCAATTGTATAGGTATTATTGATTGTTATGTTATACGAATATTAATCTAGATGTGCGTGGCGCAGGACCGGTAATTTAGGTGCTCTTTGGGGGAGGTCTATGTCCAGCAGTGGACGTCTTTCGGTTAATATGATGATCATGATGTCGTTGTACAAATTGATGTTCTATCCGCAGCATATACGATGACATGCAATATTTTGGGAATAGTATGTTACGTGTATGCCAAACGACACAATTGATTAAATGATAGATTTAGATTTATTAATTACACAATACAGACTTCATTATAAATTACATTCATGTCAATTTAAAAGAATCCCTATTGTGGTCGTCTATACATTTGATAAATAAAATACAACAGAATTATAAAAACAAGACATATAAGGCAAAATGTAAAAATACATTAAAATAGCATGTCAAAAATATCACCGAAAAGGATCGTCATCATATTAAGGTAGGTATTTAATAGTAATTTAATAATATCTCAAATACAATGTCGACAACACGAGATCATGAGATACATGGTAAAATAAAACATGACCAAGTATTTATCTGTTTCACATTGCCATAAAAATGGGTAACTGTAGAATTGTGATAAGTAGTTTTAAGTAATGATTATTTGCCAAATTATAATTTGAAAAAATAGTTTGAGATGTGATGAGTAGAAAATATTATTCTGAATCATTTAAAAAATTACTCACTTTTATGGCGTTAAAAGAAAAATAAAATACCTCGTCGTACTTACGTTTCTGAAATAAATGCGTTTTACTTCATTATCATTAGCGATTTTTTTTGTCTGGGATAGCATAGTTTCGGTTTTGCCGCCACTTAAAGAGGTATCGCCTGAAAAAAGCAGAAACGATATATATGTCACCGTTTGATTGTAAAAACCGTCAGTTTATAATCTAACCCGTTATATTGTAAACTGACGGAATATTGTGAACTGCTAAAATAATTCATAATTTTACGCATTCATTTTCGTTAGTTTATAAACTAACAATGTCATATCGTCAAATTGTAAATTGAATCAAATTTGCCTGATTTGGAACGCAACATGTGCGCTGTTTGGTTGAGCGAATTATTCCACTTGCATCAGTTTCCACTTACGTCAGAACATGATTGTTTTTTTTGTTATTCGGACATTTTCTTCTATTTATTTCGGCACCCAGCAGTGTCGACGGAGCCCCGCTGCGCGGGGCTCCTATTTCTGGGCGCTTTGCCCTTCGGGCAACTGAAGATACCTAACTAACCTAACCTACCTAGTCTTTGTGTACGTTCCGTAGCAAGCCGATTTGATCTCAGTTCACAATTTGACGATTCGACATTGAAAGTTTATAAACTAACGAATAATATTGCGTTAAATTGTGAACGGTTTTGGCAGTTCACAATATTCCGTCAGTTTACAATATAACGGGTAATATTATAAACTGACGGTGTTCACAATCTAACGGTGACATATACATTGGAGGTCGTTGTTGTGCTACGTCCGTAGGAATAACCCTAAAAATCCTACACGTGACCTCCGGTTGGTGCTAAAAGAACAACACACTCGGCAGCTGCACTGTTCTTTCTGAACCTCGCAGCGCACACTGGACCTCTATCAGCAACATCGATACGAATATATATATGTACCAGTGTGTAAGCGCCATCAGATAAATAAATAACTACAGGGTATAGCGCAGAGTCATAGCTAAGTTGTACACTGAATACACTTGCAATAAAACAATACATTTGAACTCACAAACACTGCTCTCTGTGTGAAGCTACACATGCACATTTAAGTCAAAATTATAACATAATTAAGGGCATACCAATTTTCTCAACCCTGCAGCTATTGATGCTCACTGCGACGGCAGCGGCGAGCAGTGCGGCGAGTGGGAGCAGCGAGCGAGTGAATAGCCACATGGCAGCAGCGGCGGCGTCGGCAGGGATGACGTACTCTGGCTGACGATGCCGTTATATAGCAACTCTCGCAATAAATAATGCTGGTTTCAAAAAACCCAATGTCAAATCCAGGAAAATCTGAAACTACCAAAATTAATAAAAAAACCGGCCAAGTGCGAGTTGTACTCGCGCACGAAGGGTACCGTACCAATATCTATAAAAACGGCAAAAATATCACGTTTGTTGTATGGGAGCCTCCTGGAGCCTAGTTGGTGGTGACCCTGCCTACGAAACCGGAGGCCCCGGGTTCGAATCCTGGTAAGGGCGTTTATTTGTGTGATGAGCACAAATATTTGTTCCTGAGTCATGGATGTTTTTTATGTATTTAAGTAAATAAATAAATATTACGGGACAATCTTACACAAATCAACCTAGGCCCACGGTAAGCTCAGTAAGGCTTGTGTTGTGGGTACTATAGGCGATGATATATATAATAGATACATATTATCCCGTAACATTTAATACATATATAACATCCATAACTCAGGAACAAATATTCGTGAAAAATACACAAATAAATGCCCTGACCGGGATTATATGTACGTAAGTATGTTAATCGTCGTCTAGTACCCATAGTACAAGCTTTGCTTAGTTTGGGACTAAGCCGATTTGTGTAAGATTGTAAAAGAAAAAAAATATTAAAAAAAAATATTATTTCAGTTTTTAGTATTTGTTGTTATAACGGCAACCGAAATACAACATCTGTGAAAATTTCAACTGTCTTACCTGCCTGGTGACAGACGGACAGACAGACAGACTGATAGACAGACGGACAGCGGAGTCTTAGTAATAGGGTCCCGTTTTACTATTTGAGTACGGAACCCTAAAAACTTACCAAAGTTAATAGCATGATTTTGTGACTGACCGCAAAATACTTAGGAAAATTACGAACATTGGTGATGTAATGAAAAATCCAGCTATGGTGTAGGTACTATGAAAAAGCGTTAATATTGGTTATATAGCAACTCTCGCAATGAATAATGCTCGTTTCAAAAAACCCAATGTCAGTCAATCCGGGAAAATCTGAAACTATCAAAATTAATTAAACAAACATACCAAAGTTAATAGCATGATTTTGAGGCTCTCCGCAAAATACTTACGAAAATTGCAAACATTGGTGATGTATTGAAAAACCCAGCAATGATGTAGGTACTATTAAAAAGCGTTAATATTGGTTTTGAGAAAACATCCAGTGAAAGGAAGATCGAAAGAAAAATACACACTGCTTTTAACAACAAAACTAAGTGGGTACAATAGACTTGGTAGTGCTCAAATCAATGCTTTTATAATTAGGTAGGTATGCACCTAGTACCTTATGACACATTCCTTTTCAGTAGAGGGTATACGTCAGTACACAATACACATTTATAATTATATACAGACAGACAGACAGACAGGCGGACAGACAGACAGACTGATAGACAGACGGACAGCGGAGTCTTAGTAATAGGGTCCCGTTTTACTCTTTGAGTACGGAACCCTAAAAACATACCAAAGTTAATAGCATGATTTTGAGGCTCTCCGCAAAATACTTACGAAAATTGCAAACATTGGTGATGTATTGAAAAATCCAACAATGATGTAGGTACTATTAAAAAGCGTTAATTATGGTTTTGAGAAAACATCCAGTGAAAAGATCAAAAGAAAAATACACACTGCTTTTAACAACAAAACTAAGTGGGTACAATAGACTTGGTAGTGCTCAAATCAATGCTTTTATAATTAGGTAGGTATGCACCTAGTACCTTATGACACATTCCTTTTCAGTAGAGGGTATACGTCAGTACACAATACACATTTATAATTATATACAGACAGACAGACAGACAGGCGGACAGACAGACAGACTGATAGACAGACGGACAGCGGAGTCTTAGTAATAGGGTCCCGTTTTACTCTTTGAGTACGGAACCCTAAAAACATACCAAAGTTAATAGCATGATTTTGAGGCTCTCCGCAAAATACTTACGAAAATTGCAAACATTGGTGATGTATTAAAAAACCCAGCAATGATGTATGTACTATTAAAAAGCGTTAATATTGGTTTTGAGAAAACATCCAGTGAGAGGAAGATCGAAAGAAAAATACACACTGCTTTTAACAACAAAACTAAGTGGGTACAATAGACTTGGTAGTGCTCAAATCAATGCTTTTATAATTAGGTAGGTATGTACCTAGTACCTTATGACACATTCCTTTTCAGTACTTTTTTTTTATTTATTTTTCCAAAAATAATAAGTTACTTTTTTTATTACTTATAAGTTCGCCAAACATATTGTTTATTGGCGAGGATTACGTCGGTACACAATACACATTTATATATAGAGGGTATACGTCAGTACACAATACACATTTATAATTATACTTAATATACTAAACATCAAACGTCAATTTAAAGTACGTTCAGTAAATTTACCTTATTTGGAGACAACGATCTTCCCCCTTCTTGAATCCCGACAATGGCCGGAATACCTGCCGGGGCTGAATTTAATTTCACGCAAAAGAGTTTAGGCATAATTAAAAAAGGGACTCATTATCCATGGGATTGTGGCGCAACAGTACACGGTATAACATCAGTAACGTTAACCCACCGTGAGCGAATCTTAACCCTCAATTAACTAGGTGAAAATATGTACTAACGTAAACACTTTCTATGAGTCATTGGGACTCATATATTTTTTTATGTGTGGTTTTCCGAAATAACACAATGTTTTTTAATATTTTTTTTATTGTTCTTATTACGTACTTATAGGCACTAGAAAAAGATAACAAAACTGCAAAGACATATTCGATCCTCTTAAAAATTAAAGAAACTCATTTTACCAGTCTCAAAAAAGAGATTTTACCAAATCTCTACAAAAATAACAAAAACTCTTAAAAAATATACGTTTTTAACTTTTTTAACCTCTCAAAGGTATACAAAGTAGAATTAAAAAAACAAAAATGTATGCTTCTATATAAGAAAAATGCACGTGCGATGGGTGCACGTTATTTTGCGTGCATTTGTAGATATGAGTCCATGGGACTCACTTGACGCAATAACTCACCAAATACGCAGCTCTTGCGCAAGTCCACTCGCCAACGCGGTGCCCACTACCGCGGTGCCTGCTTCACTGCAGGAAGGTACAGGGACGGAGGGGAAACTATTCGCTAAAACGTTAGAATTACAGTAGTTTGAAATTTTGATGCGAGTCCAGTGGACTCAGGAAGTGAATTGAGGGTTAAAATTTGATTTTTAATAGGCAACTACAATTCAATTCAAATAATTTATTTGTCAAACACAGGTATACAAGGTATGGTAGGGTATCAAAAAAACATGTCTCACTGTGTTTTGCCACAAGGCATACAAAATTCAGTTAAAATTAAAATTACGACTTAAGTACGATCATGATTTTCATTATAATTAAATGTCAAATACCTAAAAACTAAATAATATTAATTGTAATAAATCGTAATTTCAACTTGCTTATATTAATAACTATGTCGTGATTAATTGGTAAAAGGATAAACATTATTAATAATAGAGCATTCCTATATGTAAGTATTATCATGCATGTCAACTAAATAATCATTTATAGAATAATACGCTTTTTTTGTCAAATAACTGTGCAGCTCTTTTTTTAATTTAATTACATCCTCTATCTGTAGTATGGTTTTGGGTAAATTACCTATTTAAAATTCTGGGTGCCATGCCAAACACACTTTTTCCGAGTAAGGCGGTTTTCATTGGTCTGGCTTCTATTTTACCTCGTTGGCGTGCACTATTAAAACTAAGGAATTGATTACGATTTGTTTTTACATACAGGGTGGGCCCTGTAACACGAGCAAATATTCAAAAGGAGGCTTCCTTACAGCATTTGCAGTAACCCCTTGTGTATCATTCACTTTCAATATTTTTGGTTACGGAGAAATTTTGATCTAAAGTTATGACCTCCAAGTAATGTATCTTGGCACCACGAGATTACATCACGGCAGTCAATGCAGATTTTGAGGTAACATCATGTAATGAGTCATAATAGTTTTTGCATTTTTGTGTTCAACAGATAGTTTTGTGATTTTTTCATTTTTTTTCTTTTTTTTTGTGTTTTTAAAATAAAAAAGTTACTCATAGCACTCCAGAAGAGTAAACAAATACAAGTAAACTTATTTAAAGGAATTTTTTTTTTCAAAAAAAATATTTTTTTTTCGCATAAAACCACTTCGAAATAATTGTTCACAAGCTTAATAATCTACCGTTTAATTTTTTGCTCCAGTTACAGGGCCCACCCTGTATAAAGCTACTTCATAAATGTAGGTATAGGTAGGCACGGAACTGTCAGTATATGAAACTTTATATAAACAGCGGTACAACTTAGAAATGTTGAAAAACCCCCGAAATTTTCATTTCAAAGTTCAATATCTCAAAAACGGCTGAACCGATTTTGTTGAAACGTAGCTAAGAACCATTTCGATCATGTCAGCTTTCGGATAACAAAAAAAAAAAACACACACACACACACACACAGACAGACTGACACACAGACACGTCAAACTTATAACACCCCTCTTCTTCCGTCGGGGATTAAAAATGGGTTCCATAGCTTAGCACCAATCCTGAGCATACGAGGGGTGAACAACATTACACGTCCCCGAAATTTTCACTAATTTGTCTTCCAGAATCAACCCGGCAGAGACATTTAAGAAAAGCGATATCCTAGGGCCTAGGGACGTCCTTCTTTCATTAAGATTACTAGAATCGTGACCCAGTTTGCCTGAGCCGCACAAGCCTGGTGCCAGTAGCAATTCGAAAGTACGAATCCAACAAGCTAATTGCGTAACTTTACAAACGAGCGTTATAATAAATCAGTTGAATGTGTCCTAAGGTTCAACAAAACAGTGAATCAATCATTTTGAATAGAATAGAATAGAAAAAACTTTATCCCGCATCAAATAACAGTAAGTACGTACATTTTTACATGCTAGCAGTACAATTTAGATGCTATATTAAAACTAAGATTATATGCGAAATCAGAGTCTACTCAACATAAATGTCGATCCACAGAAGGCGAAATGAGGCTAGTATTATGCCAGCATGCATGTGTTGCGCTACAGAACTGCACGTTACATACTTAATACTACAACTTAAATGGTTATATAATTTGGTAATCAAATGAACCGCGCATGTAATTCGTCTGGAAATGCAAGCCTCCATAGGCTACGGATTCCGTTTAACATGACGCAATCTTATACTTGTTAAAAAAGACAAGTACGAATCTGACACCCGCACCGAGGGTTCCATTAAAATTTGTATACTTATGGATTTATTTATTGCACACAATATTTATACAGCATGACAGTTAAGAAACCAAATGACTTTACAATTAAAAATTGTAAAAACCGAAAAAAATATAGTACCTATCTAAATCTATAGAAATCTCCTTGCACGTTTCTTACTGGGGCATTCATGAGATAGATCTCAATATTTAAGACACTTCAACATATGTTAAAGCTGAAGAGAAATGAGACTGTAATTTTTGACTCCACAGTCAAACTGAAAAATTTAGTTTTGTGGAGCAATGTATCAACGTATATATGTAACTTTTTTTTTTAATAAATACATAAAATAAAAATAAATAATAAACATTCATCGTCTCACAGCAGGTACCTCAGACTTATTATGGACATACCTACATTCTCCCAAGCTACTAGCAAATACATGGTCAAACTTTCCATACTCAAGGAAGAATATATAAATACATTACCAACTTGAATGAATACCACCGTTACAATAGGCTAAGGAGTTTATCTAATGCACACAGATTTTTATTACCAGCAATGAAAAACGTTTACGGCATGAGTACCAATCATTACTTACATGCTTCCAAAAATAATAAATAGTCTCCTAAAACACAATACAAGATTTATACCTATCGAACCCTATATCAGCTAAAGATGTAAACAAGTATTATATGTCAAGCAACAACTATGATTACGCCTTGTAACCAACCAAGTTATTGTTCATCAGTGATACAGTAAACGGAATGTAAGTACATTTATTGATGTAAACTAACATACCTACTTAAATAGTAAATAGTTAGACCGTACTATAGCTGTAAATAAGCCACTAATGGCTTAAGCACCTAATTATGAAACTCTGCGAAAAGTATAAATTATTTGGAACTTTAAAAAAAAAAAAAAAACATATTTATGTCACATTCAGGTGCTTGTGACAGAAACGAGTTCGCCAGTTCTAGTACCCGAACAGTAGAAGAATTTATGTGTGCCACAGTGCAAGTTAAGGCGCCGTAGGTTCAGCAAAGTTAAGCGAACAGAGTTTTTGGAACAATATAATGCGTCTGTTTATAATAATATGGTTTCAAAAAAATACGAATAGTAATCTTGAGGCTTTTCTGCAGCGAGATCAGTGATTCGAAACATGATTAAGCAATTTTCGCTCGATAGAAATAAATCACGAACATACATCTAAAATACACTTAAAACATTAGTAACAACTTATGCACAAAAGCTAAACATATTAAAATTGGTTCTAAAAATCGGCAATATCACGTTTAAGGGAACTTAGAGATTACCTTTTTGTTTATTTAAACGTACAAAAAATTAGAATTAAAAAACATGATATCCGCGCTTCCATCACGCTCACGCTTATACTGAGTGAGAGGGAGAGAAGACCATGAACCTAAGGCGCCTTAATGGGACCGCCAGGAGGTTGTGACGTCTCGACCTCAAGATGGGCTTGGGTACAAAAGGGATAGGTAGTGAGCTTAACAGCTTATGCCACTAGATCCGGGCAGTCGTCCTGATGAAATGGAATTGCGACAATTAAATTTTATCAAGAGCAAAAAGAAGTTTGTGTTTTTACAAGCTTTTATTTAACTTGCTATGTATGTTTGTTCGGGTGGAATCTTGCAACTCAATTTTGAAGAAGATATATTTGACCAATTGAGCTGAAATGTTGTGTTTAAGTACCTATAGTTTGGATGACAATTCAATATTATGGTACTATCGAGCTGAACTGATGATGGAGACAAAAAAGTGGGAGGGTGGGGATAAATGAAGGATGGGAATTCAGGACTTAACTGTTAGAATCATCATTCATCATCATGCATTGATGACGGTATAAAATACCAGAGCCAATCAGAACTTTAGACACTGAAAGTAACTTTACACATAAACTTAAAATATATTGCGCAGCCAAGGCTTACTACTCTGTGAAGGAATTCCTGGATGAATAAATATATCGAGCTGACATTTAATTAGAAATGACATTTATAATACTTTTTTTTTTTTTTTAGCTTTTTTTCATCTTTATTTTCTATAGTAAATACATGATAATTAACATAAGCTAAATTAAATTAAAACTACGTTAAATCTAAAAAAGGCCCTCGAGGCATTGTACCGAGGATGCTGGCGGCATTTCCTCGTTGAATTGCAATGCTGATGCGTTGCGCAAGAAAGCCGCCAGCTCTTCGGTCACCAGTTACATCAACCAGACGTTTCGCGATTTCCTCAAATAACTTATGTGCACTGGGACCCCACGGACCGAGGGTCTCGACGCCAAAGGGTACAAAGTTGTACTCTCTGCCGAGGCCACTATATTTATTACATTTTAGAAGTTCGGCTCCTTTGAGATTTTGGGTTATCTGGAAAATCTTTACCCGGGCAAGCAATTTTAAAAGCATTCTTGGCATCCTCCAAGCCCGCAGTCTCATAGTTTGTGGGCAAAGCCCTTAGGATATTTCCTATGAGACATGACGTGCTGTGGGTGGACGACAAGAAGGCTGGCGACGCAACACTCGAAATTTTGCGTATTCCTAAGCCGCCAAACCGGATAGGGAGGGATGCTTGTAACCAAGATGATTCATTGAGCTGAATATTTAAAATCATTTCTAAACTAGTTTTGACTAAGTCGTCTAATGGTGAAATTTATAATACTTACATTTTGATTGTATCATATTATTTTAATTGTGGACATATTCAATCTACTATTTCATCATTTTATATTCAAGCTATTCTTATTGAATGACATTTTGTAACATATTTTTTCATATTATTCTTGGGACATTTGTAACCCAGTATTTGCGGTTTTAATTTTAATTTACTTATAATGTACCCAATTGACAGTGTATGATTAATAGCAAATAAATGAATATGAATATGAATATACAGAGAAGTACAGTTGCCAATAAAAGCTTGTACTTATATTTGACTAATTATATTTGATTAAGACAATACAAATTTTCTTTTTTTTTAGGTAGAAATCCTAGAATCCATTCATACAGTCGTGTTATAAAAAAAACCCGGCAAAATTCGTGATGATGGTTAGCAGACACCGTTGCCTATGGACGCTCGCGAATCCTGAATAATCACAAGCGCGTTGCCGACTCTTCATTTATTTAAGGATTCTCTGTGTTGATAGCTAGAGACAAACACGGATCTCTCACTTTCAACATTACGGCAAGTGGTAGTTTATCGACATTCAAAGGAGCATAAATAAATAGCAGACTACAGAATAGTTAAACTTTTCAGGGAGCAAGTTTTATATTCGTACTTTTGCTACTCACGCAATTAATCTCATCGACTATTTTAAAAGGAACGTACACTTGTCTTCACAAACACGAATACAATCTTAATAGTTTATCATCTTTCGTCTTTTCATTATGAACTGTATTTTAATGGAAAATCGGAAATGTGACACCTCTTGGCTTATGGTTTGTTTTGTTTTTAATTTGTTTGCACTTGCCATCCGAACCAAACCAAATCCGGACCCGGGCCGAATTCGAGCTGTATATTTTTATAAATAATACCAATAATTTATGTAACGTGTAATTTAACACACGATAGATGATGATTTATTATTATTGTAGTAAATAATCTATAATATGCAAATGTTAATTTGTAAATAAATACTTTTATTTCGAAATACGAGTATTTGTTTATGAAGTTGGCACTACTGCAATATAGCGGCCGATTTAAAAAAAAGTTAAACAGTGCTTTTATGAAAAATGTATGAACCAAAAAAGTACCCTAAACAGTGCTTTTTGGGCCATAGAGCATCGACGATTTATTAGTAGTGTCATTGTATTTGAGCTACAGCCTATATAAAACAGATAACGGTAAAGGAGTAGAAAAAATAATTTATAATGTTGCATTTTCTCGAAAAAGGATTAAAAATGTAGTCAAAGGGAGAAAAACACAATGAGGTTAAATAATCACAAAGTTATAAGCGTCCAAACTTTAAGGAGGGGGTATGTTTTGTCCCTTTTCCGCAAAACGCACTTTCATATGAAACGATTGTCATTTACTATGACGCTAGACGATCGTGGCGTCACTATCCCGGAGCGTACACTAATAAGACATAAAATATTACTCCTCACATGGCTGACTGTTCCATTCTGAGCACTGCGAGTGAGGTTTGAATTGGTTTTTGGGACACTGCCGTTCGGAACTTTCGATTGGGATTTTAATCTGTTCTACAAGGGTGCATTTGGGTGTGGGTAAAAAGATAAGTAATGCCCCACCGCCGGTTTATTAATATAACTTTATCTGTTTAGGTGCTTATACTCCCTTTATGTGTTTATACTCCCTTTATGTGTGCCTACCTATATACATTGCAAAATGTACGTTACACGTTGTTATTCTTCTTGTTGGAAAAGGCTAGAAACAAAAGATGGATGAGTGAGTTCGGAAACCGAGCCGTGTATGAGGCCCTCAAAGAAGTGAGTCAATCTAATGCACTCTTGGTCGAGACATCACGTAGTGATATTTACGGCTAGGTAAGCTCAGATTAGGTTAAATTAGGTGAAGTTAAAAAATCCAAGATATTTCTTTAGTTCTGTACAAACTAACTTCCAGATTTATTAAGGACTTCGTCCGTGTAGATCTCGTTAATAGCCTTAGAAGATAAGTGCTAGTAAAGTATTTTAAAATTAAAAAACCATGATGGGAGGAAAGATAGAAGGAAGGAGAGGCAGGGGAAGACCGCGGAGCAAATAAAGGAAAAAGCTGGTGTTGTGTCGTATCAGCAAATCTAAGAGCTAGGGTACGACAGAGAGAAATGGAAACTACTCCACCGACAAGAGGATGACTCTTAAATTTAAAGAGTGACACCCCCCTTTTTATACAACAGACAGAGTTACTTTCGCATTTATAAGGATAGTAAGTATGGATTTGTTAAAATAAATCTATAAAGACATTAGTTAGTAATTATTAGATTTTTATTAGATGTCGTTAAATTAACCATTTGTTTTTACATTTTGTGCCATAGGTATTCAAGACACCTTACACACCTTATATCTACCATAGATAATATTTTTTAGCCTTAGTTTCAGAAAAGTCTAATCCAATTAACAATACAATACCATACAAATGCTCTTTATTGCCCACCCCAGTAGCATTACAAAAACTGTACAGAACACAGCAAATAAACCTTTTTCTTTGTTGACGCAGTGGGAATGCCACATACCCTCCAATATTGGGCTTCCCTTTCTAGGCCGAGTCCACATAGGTACCGTTTGTGGGACTCGCCCTTCAAAGGGGATACCCACTAATGGCGCCGTTTCCGAAGTCTGCGACTGATGCGTGCGGTATTTTCATACACTGACTATTGTCAGCCGCGCAAAGTTGCACCAGTAGCACCCAAATATGACTAGACAGCACATAAACCTAACCTTAGAATAATAACGCCTAGAATGATAGTTTCATACGGCCGACGCGCCAATACAATTTTTGTATATTGACACTTATGTTAGTCTGTAAGGTATTTGTAAATATGGGCCTTGTTGCCTGAGACAAATAAATTAATAATAATACGCACACAAATGCACCATTAGTGTACCACCGATCGGCGTACTACGCCATTTATGGCTGAGTTTTGGTGGCCTCACCGTTGCGCGTGAACTGCGTTTCTAGGCGTTATTATTCTAATAACCTAACCTAATTAATCTAACCTAACCTGACCTTTTTTCCACTAACCAAAACATCATTGTCATGTCGCTCAAATTCAAATATTACTCTTCTTAATACTTACCGCTAAATACCGCACAGAGAAACACTAAATCCACAGAATAAAACGGCAAATATTTCCAAAATCCACGATGTGAATCACGAATTCATTCTAACTGCATCTGTGCCGATTTCCACATAGAGTATTCCGTGTGAAAGTGTCCCTATAACTTAATAACGGGTGTGCGCGGCCGGACTAAACCGAATCTCGGTCGACGCTGGACAGCCATAGCCATTCAGTATATGGAGCTAATATAAAGCCTCAACCACACTGGCGCGGCCTGCGGTGGCGGTCAATAGGTACCTATATCAATCGCTTTTTGTAGCAGGCATGGTCGGGCTGGAGACACTTAATTTCAGGCGTAAGTCCCATCTCGCTTTACATTACAGCTAGTCTCCTGCTGCGGGGACAAATTGAGAACCCTGTAGCGTTAGAAGCAGTGATGGGCAAAATGTTATCGACTGACGATTAACGATTAAAATTAACCTACTTAAGGTGGTTCGATTGCCATACAAAACGTTATTCGACATTCGTAGGCTAACGGCGTGATATTTTAAGAAACTTTTGTAACAAACTTTCATAAATTGGCTTCCCATTTGCGCCAAATTCCCCCTTTCCTAGAATAAACTTGTATAAACTAGATTTATTTGAGAAAAATTGTTTTCCTAAAATATCACGTGACAAACCAATTTCTCAAATTAATCTAGTTTATACAAGTTTATTCTAGGAAAGGGGGAATTTGGCGCAAATGGGAAGCCAATTGATGAAAGTTTGTTACATAAGTTTCTTTAAATATCACGCCGTTAGCCTGCGAATGTCAAATAACGCTTTGTATGGCAATCGAACCACCTTAATCGCGACCAACGACTAAAAATGATGATTGATCAATCTTAGCCGTATTATGACTAATTTAGTCACGAATAAATGTATCGTCGATTAGATACGAGCGACTAAATCTTTAATCAATTGATTAATTAGCTTAATTTACTCTCGATTGATATCAGGAATTAATATGTTTTTTGTAAGGGTAGGTTTTGTGTTACGTTGACATATTGCTACATATAAAGGAATGTGTAACAATACCTAAGGCTGACTGGAAGCATATTATATTCGTGGTTATAAGTTTATATCAGACAGCATACTTAATAGAATGATTTCCGAGTATTATTCGAGATTTAATCGTGAAACTCAGTCGTTTAAAATGACGAGTTTTGTAGTAACAAGCCTAGATTATAGTGTGTAAGTTTTGTGATACCCATTTAACTTATTAAGCATCATTTTTAATGTCACTGTAAGCCTATAAATGTAATAAATATGAAATTTGACAGCTATTGTCAATATTATTACGGACCGCGTCATTCTGTGAGAGGCTTCAGGAGAGAATATAGGAATCGACTAATACATCTTGACACATCAAATTGAGCACGGTTTTTAAATTGTCTCTTTTTCGTTTCGCACGTTCAGCCACAGTACCCTCTTCTTACGAGTATACGTAATTGAAAATGAAATTCATTTATTTGCTGAACATTACGTACATTTTTGAAGCTGGAAGTTATATTAATACCTTGTTAGAGTAGGTTAGGTAGGCATGCAATACATAAGACATAATGATAAATCATAAACACACAATATTAACTATATCTAGAGTAGCATTAGACTAAAAATAATTGCTATACACATATAACATTCGTAGTATGATAGTATATTCTAGCTCCATGATCCAGTCTGAGTAATAAATATCCTTAATTCTAAACGAGCAAGCGAGCATAGCGAACAGAGCTCTCTGCTTGAGCATGAGCCAAACTATTTCGCATGTCCGGCTGTTTTCCTCTCAGTCAGGGGACCGATTTTTGACTACCGAGCGCTTTCACTCGAAAACTGTCAAAACAATTATGAAGTGCTATTTTGAAATAGCGATAGAAAATTGAAAAATGAATGGTACTGACCATTTGTTATCAATTCTATCGATAAAAAGTAAGTGCTTAATTTTGACATCACAAATTTATTCACTTTTAATAATTATCGAGCGCTCACAAGTCCAAAATCGGCCCCCAGATTCAATAATCATAATAGTTTTTTTTTACCACTCACTTGTTTCGGATTTTTAAAAAAGTAGCCTAAATTGCTTTCAATTTTTTTATCAAGGCATCCCATACTTTGGTTGGTACACCACAGCTACCAAAAGCAATTTAGAGTGAACGAAATTAGTAACTGTAGTTACCATAAGCAAGATATTGAGTTTTTTTCAAAACATTAAAAAACATAGACTGGCGCGTTCTACAGCTCACATAGACACTAGTAAATAAATATACGTACATATATACTCGTAAGATTGAACGATATACCTACAGGAAAATAACTTATTATATCCTCGGAATGGCCAAAATGTTGGTAACTTATACAGGTGCAAGTTTGTTGGCAACTTACTTACCGAGTTCACAACTGAGGCGTGACTCTTGGAAGGGGATCAGAAAGTGGTAGTTACTTGTTTCCTAATTCCATTTTACTGTTAAGTATATTTTTTATATGGCAACAAACAAGCCTGTGGTTCACCAGATGCTAGGCGAATACCGTAGTCTCTGGACGCTTGCGTCTCAAAGAGAGTTAAGTTAACCCGAGCCAACGATGATTTCATACAATTAGTAGTTAGTTTTACACTCATCTAATGCGATCCTGTTCTGTCAAGCCTCAAATTCAAATAAAAAATACATGGTAGAAAATAAAGTAGGCAAAGAATAGAATAGAATAGAAAATAATGATATTTATTCAGGTAACACATCATAAGTAACAAAAAACAAAACACATTAACAAATACATCGAAGACATAGATCGAAATGTGAACCTGAAATGGCCTCCACTCAGCAATGCAGTTGGCACGGCTAGCGTGATCTACGGCGCTGGTTTTCTGTGGAGCCAGCGGGGTGTGCGTACTGTGCGACTTTGTGTCAGATAATACAAGAATGTTATTAATATGAAATATAATAAATCATATATTACAACGATAAAAGTATCTATAATAATATTATACATATCATTTTACTATTTAGCGGTTAACTAAATTGGGGCTAATAATTTTTAGGAATTGGAGCAATATTTGGATATCCTACCCTCAGACAACAATACCTTGTTGAGCCATTAAGTGTTTTTTTCAGTTTGGACTTGAACCCTCTAACAGTAATACTCTCCTTGATTGGTGGTGGAATGTTATTCCAGCATTTCGTGGCAGCATAACGAAAGCTGCCACGAAATGCAGCGGTATTGTGCCATGGGAGATCCAGACGTGGGATACGCCTGGCTCGCCACGGGTAGATTATCAACTTACTATGCAAATACGCGGGTTTCTTAGTGTGGGGTGTCAAAGGATGGACAATTAAGTCCATCTTAGGCACTTTGGGTCGAGACATTACATAATTATACTGTTCTTTGACATTAAAAATAAAATAAAAATTGATTATTTCGGCCCGGACTTACATGACTATGTTATATAACCAGGGACTGCATAACCGAAAAATACCGGTATTCTATTTTAACGGTATGACGTCATATCAGTTGTCAAATAGCGGTTTCGGTAGCGGTTTATTTTTCCGGTACCGTAACCACTTTTTAAAGGTACCGTTATTACGACTTTGGCCTGGCGTTATTGCCAAATCGCCGGCAAAGGCACTGCCGTTTTGTCTTTTTGTCTTTAAATGTTTAGTAGCCAATGCTTCCTCTGTAAAGTGCCCCAACTCGCATACTTTTCTAGATAACCTTTATAATACCGGTATTATAAAGGTTACGGTATCATTTAAAACTGATACCGCTAACCGTTATTTCAAAACGGTTACGGTACTGTTATGTTCGCGCGGCGCGCGTAACCTTTACGACATAACGGTACCGTAATGGAATACCGGTTTCATACCGATATAACCGTAACCGAAATCAGTCCCTGTATATAACACGTTAAGTTTAGTTACTGAAATATGGCCAAAAGGCAGAAGCAAGTAGTAAATATTTTAGCTCTACCAATGTCCACTCAAAGCCAAGACAAAAATATTTCATTCATGTATTTTACCAGTAATATATAACGGCCTCCATAGCCCAGTGGGTAGTGACTCTGCCTACGAAGCTGGAGGTCCCGGGTTCGAATCCCGGTCAGGGCACTTATTTGTGTATTTATCACGAATATTTGTTCCTGAGTTATGGATGTTATGTATGTATATAAGTATCTATATGTATGTATCTATTATATATATCATCGCCTAGTACCCACAACACAAGCCTTACTGAGCTTACCGTGGGCCTAGGTTGATTTGTGTAAGATTGTCCCGTAATATTTATTTATTTATTTATGACATACGAGAATGGGTGTCAAACTTGGAATTTAACAAAAGAAAATACGCGCAAACTTGAGACCTGTCAACATAGTATGGAGCGAAGCATGCTCAACGTCAAGCTAAAAGACAAAATAAGACTTGAATCTCTACGAAGACAAACCACTATGAAAGATGTGACATATTGTATAAGGAAATTAAAATGGAGATGGGCAGGTCACATGATGAGGTCTCAAAAGCATAAATGGACCAAGGATGTAACGGAATGGTGTCCGAGACAAAATAAAAGACGAAAACGAAGGCAGCGGCAGCGTCTCAGATACGATATTCGCCGACGAGCGGAGGACGATATTCGGAAGTTGGCTGGTCCTGCATGGACCAGCAGGTCGATCACATAACGCATTGTACAAACGTCGGGTAGGTCTAAATGACACTTTTTAACCGACTTCAAAAAAGGAGGAGGTTATATGTTCCACTGTATGTATGTTTTTTTTTTTAATGTATGTTCGCCGATTTCTCCGTCAATTGTGGACCGATTTCCAAAATTCTTTTTTTATTTCGAAAGAGTATACTTTCGAGGTGGTCCCATTATCACCAAATCAGGATCTGATAATGGGAACCCAGGGAAATTGAGGGCAACCCTAAAATTTTATAGGCACGCATGTAGTGAATTCGGTGTTTTCTATTATAATTCGTGTATTTATGTTCGAAAATCGCAATTTTGGTGAAGTGGAACTGATACTGAAGACCACAGATGACTTATGGAACTCCTCAAAGATTTAAAGTTCGTCAAAGATTCTGACATGATTCCGTTGAAGTAGCAACTCATGAAGTGGTAAGTCTCAGATCCTCCTGAACCTCCTCAAATATTATCAGCCCACAGATAGCAACTTGGGTTTTTTTCTGTAAATAATCAACGCATTTGCTCTCTGAAAGCAGTGCATGTGGTAAATTGGAAAGGAAATCTGGAAATGTTCATGTACCTATTTGGCTTGGCGAAGCACTGAATTGAAGTCGGTTTAAACTTTGTTTTTAAAGTAATTATTATATGGAAAATTGACAGTTAAATTGTACCGACGCGCGTTCGGAACGTTACGTGATTATGATTACCCGTCAGGGTGACCCACAATCGGATAGCATGGCAAGCTTTAGGGGAGGCCTTTGTGAAAACGCAAGACCATCACTCCACCGGTGTCATATAATAACAAGATAAGTAAATTAGATTAAGTTCAATTATTATAATTTATTATTAAATCGAGCCCGCTATGTCCCACTGCTGAGCTAAGGCCTCCCCCCTCCCCTTCCATTCATCGCGGTCTTGAGCAATAACTGGCCAGTCTTTTAAAAAGGAGTCCAAGTTATCCCGCCATCGCCGACGAGGTCTACCGCGTCTCCGTTTTGAGTGTCGGGGCTTCCACTCCGTGGTAGCTTTGGCCCACAGCTCATTCGGCATGCGGTAGACGTGACCAGCCCAGTCCCACTTAAGTTTAATAAGTTAGATAAATTTACTGTACCTACACCAGATCACTAAGTTCATATATTTAATGTTTTGTAAGATTGTTAAATAAAGGCTTATTACAATTACAATGTCCACTTTATAAAAAGCACTATTTTACATATTACATGGCGCCTGTTGCATGGAAATTTGACTTTTGTATGAAAACTGACTTAAGGTTCACCTTAATCCAGCCCAAACGGCATTTTAAAAACCAAGCCCCAAGCCAAGGTTATTATAATTCAAACTCCATCCCTGAATTACGGCCTCGAAAATCCCCGGACACTTGAATTTTTTCAAGTTTATGCCGAAGCATCGGCGGCACTTAAATTAAGCTGAGAATTATGCGAACGAGACCTGAGTGACATTACAAGCGAACGCTGAGTCTATTTGAGTCACACGCAAAGAAATATAGCTGAGATTATAACAAACATTATGAAAATAAAATTTCATTTAACCTGAGGTATCCCGCCATACCAGGAAAATAGGCAATGGGGAATGGATGAAAATTTTAGAAATGCCTGATTTTTTTTTGGTGATAGGAATAACCTTCCTTAGCACCAGAAAAAAGTTGCGATTTTTCAGCGGCGTCAATTATTTTTGAAAAATATAAACAGTTTCTTCACTTACGTTTTGGGGTTAGGACGGCGAATGTGACATTTTCTTTGATCCGTCTCATATTACAAAAAATATTTTGAATATCTGACCCTGGCAATGACAAATATAGCTGCTGCAGCTGCCAGTGTCAGTTTACCACGGATTTTTAAGATATTTTTTGTAATATAAGACGAATCAAGGAAAATGTCTCATTCGCCGTCCTAAACCCAAAACGTAAGTGAGGAAACTGTTTATATTTTTCAAAAATAATTGACGGACCTGAAAAGTTTGCAATTTTTTTCTGGTGTTAAGGTGGTTCGATTGCCATACAAAACGTTATTTGACATTCGCAGGCTAACGACGTGATATTTTAAGAAACTTATGTATCAAACTTTCATAAATTTGCTTCCCATTTGCGCCAAATTCCCGCTTTCCTAGAATAAACTTTAATAAACTAGATTAATTTGAGAAATTGGTTTGGCACGTGATATTTTGGGAAAACCATTTTTCTCAAATTAATCTAGTTTAAACAAGTTTATTCTAGGAAAGGGGGAATTTGGCGCAAATGGGAAGCCAATTGATGAAAGTTTGTTACATAAGTTTCTTAAAATATCACGCCGTTAGCCTGCGAATGTCAAATAACGTTTTGTATAGCAATCGAACCACCTTAAGGAAGGTTATTCCTAACTCCAAAATAAAAATAAGGCAATTCTAAAATTTTCATCCATTCCTCATTAAATTTAAATCAAATCAAAATACGAACTAGAGTAGACTTTGTTCTTTTCCTAAAATCGAATGATGCAAAACAAATGCAACTCTGTTCTAATTTAAATTGATATAAATTCCATTGACGGGACGATGCCGTGAATTCGCGGCATCGGGAGACAACAGGTTCGTCGTGCATCGGTTTATAGTTATAAATAGTGCATACACGGCGATTTGTATTAACGCACGGCTATGACGGCGTGCGAGCCCTCTCAATTTTTCTCGCACTATAAGTCTCTTTCTATGTTTACATATAAGAGAGAGACGGATAGTGCGAGAAAAACGAGAGAGCTCGCGCGCCTTTTTGTGATTCCAGCAGGTCGATCACGTGAAGCATTGTACGAACGTCGGGTAGGGCTAAGAGTCACTTTTTATATGGAAAATTGACAGTTAAATTGTACCGACGTGCGTTCGGAAGGTTACGTGATTACCCCTCTGGTGCCCATTTCTATGTGAATAACTCTACGTAAATTAAATGTTTAAAAACCACGTCACAACAAACATATTATTATGAACAAGAACTGTCTAGATAGAAGAGATTTTTGATTAAAACCGTACTTAAATCAGTTCATCCTTTTGAAAGGTACGATGCCACAGACAAATTTACACATGTCACACTCACACTAAACTTATAACACCTTCGTTTGCGTCGTGGTTCATTATCATCATATCAGCTGAAAAACGTCCACTGCTGGACAAAGGCCTCCGCCAAAGAGTGCCGGAAAGACCGGTCCTGCGCCACCCACATCCAGCGGACTCCCGCGACCTTTACCAGGACATCAGTCCACGCTGGGGTCAACCCACGATGTACCTGCCGGTACATGGTCACCACTCGCGAACTTTTCCGCCCCAACGGCCATCGGTTTTACGTGCAATGTGCCCGCCCACTGTCACTAAAGTTAAGCGATTAGGAGGGCTATATTGGTTACCTTAGTTCTGCTGCGGATATTCTCATTTCTGATGCGATCACGCAGAGAAACCCCCAGCAATAGGCCTCTCTATTGCTCTTTGGGTGACTTTGAGCGACGCGGTTAATTAAACAAAATGCAGCTTACAGATTCCTTCGGTAGAAACACGCATTCTACACGGCATTATATACTCTCATTGGGGCGTACAGAATTGAATTTTGATCACGCCCTGCAAGGGTGTTTTAATTTGCGGTGCGCTTTTTAGTTTCCCTTTTCAGAGATTAGCGCGTTAGTGGACTGTATGTAGGTATCCAACCGTGTGGTCTATTGTCGTAGCTACTTGATGCGAAATTGTGCAGGAAAGTTAGCTGCCTTTGGAAATCGGAACAGGTGGATGAATCAGCTAACAGAAGGTTATAGGAGCCATGCGCACTTACTTGTGATTTGGGTGAACTCCTCCTTCACGCTAGCGTTTCGTGGCACACCATGTGCTCGTGTGGGGCGCGCAGCGCAATCCCAAATTGTCCAAAAACACCTTCACTTCACGAACAGTCGAACACCTTTTAATGCTGAGCTGACAGCATATATAGTTTTCAAACGATGTACAGAGATTTGCGGCGGATTTAATAAGATTTAATGTCTTTTATCAGCGGAGGATGTTACACGCACGCAGGAGAGAATTCAACAACACTTTTCTCTCGCCAGGTGGGGCGAGCGTTGCGCACACGTCGTGTATATGACAAAGACGGCGCGATATATCAGTGCGCATGTTGGAAAGGGATGATGTAGGTATAGGAATCGCGAGTATAGACACGACAACAGATAAAAGTCGGAAAGACCAACATACGAAATCCAACATCTCCCCCGGCTTGAAGGGTTCCCTTCAAAGAGAAAAGTAATAATTATGTACATATGGATGTACATAGAAAAAGATAATATCGCACCATATAACTAAAGATAAGCGAAGTGTACAATTTACCTATAATTAGGTAATTATACTAAAATAATAACTATTTATGATAACTTAAAAAATATATATACATAGATATGTATGTGGTGGCAACCCTACTGCGTAGGCAGCGGGCACCTTAGAGCATTAAACCAACGCGGGCACAGCCGAACGATCGGTCGCTCGAGCGTACCGTTGCGGGTCCGCACTTCAGCAACGCGGACAACACCGTCTCGCCCAGGGAATACCCGAGTTATTATTCCGAGCGGCCACTGCAAGGGTGGCGCGTTAGCAACGTTTATTAAAACTATTGTTCCCACCGCTATCGGCTTGTCTGGAGTATTCCATTTCTCTCTGCTTTGTAAGTTGTGAAGATACTCAACTCGGAACCGTTTCCAGAATGATTGGACAAGCGAGTCTAGCATTGAAAAACGAGTTAATAGATTCGTTCGCTCCTGGCTTAAGTCGGCGGCGGGCAAACGCGGCAACGGCGAGGTTGACATGAAATGTGCTGGCGTTAGCGCGGTGGGTTCTGACGGGTCAGAACTTAGTATATAAAGAGGGCGGCTATTAAGAATCGCTTCGATCTGAGTAAGCACGGTAAGTAATTCTTCGCATGTCAGGATTTGATTGCCTATAACACGATGAAGATGAGTTTTAAAGCATTTAATGTTACCTCCCCAAATGCCTCCAAAATGAGGCGCGTTTGGAGGGCTCATACGCCAAGTAATTCGTCTTTTTGCAAGTTCTTCCTTGAAATGCGTATAATACGGATCAGACTGAAGAAACGTGTGAAGCTCATTTAGGTAAGATTTAGAAGTTGCAAAATTATTTTGATATTGAGCAATATTTGCTATAAAAGTTGTGAATCTGTGAGGTGAAGAGTGCACCCAACATAAGACAACTTCAGAGTCAGAAAATGCAAATGTATCCGCAATTGGATGACGCTGAGACAAAACATCGTCAAACTCGACACCGAATTGACGCGGAAATTTAAGAGCTGAAATCAGTGGAAGCTCACTGACGAACTGCTCCCATAAATGCGATATGTGCGGCGGTGGCCTCAAATCATCCCAATCTGTCCTTAAGAGCCATAGTTCCTTTATAAGAAGCTTGGAATAAAGTATGACAGGGCCGACGAGCCCTAGCACGTCATATAAATGAGCATTAGCTGAAAGAATAGCACGCTTCGTGCCACTGAGTTGCGGAGGAGAAACGTCAAAGACAAATTCATCCGAAGCGGGAAGCCGTCGAAGACCAAGAATCTTCAAAGTGTCGCCGTCACCGAAGGAGGCGTCTTCCGACTGGCGGTGGGATATGGGAATGTGCTCTAGCAACTGCGGAGAGTTGCTAGCCCATTTGACCAGATCAAACCTGCCAGCCTTGAAGAGACTGATTAGTTGATTCGCTATCGCAACTGCTTCCTCGGATGAAGAAGCAGAGGAAGCTAGATCATCCATGTAAACGTCCCCCTCGAGAACGGCGGCAGCGTGCGGGTATCTCTCGCGTTCGTCACTAGCAAGCTGGCGGAGCGTGCGAAGCGCGAGAAATGACAAAGACCGGAGTCCAAAGCAGACCCGGTTGAAATTATACATCTCCAAAGGTACTTCAGGCGAAAAGCGATACAAAAATCGTTGAAAAGAGCGGTGGTGCGGATGTACTTCTATGCATAAGTACATTTGGCGGACGTCAGCAAAAAAGGCAACGCGGAATATGCGAACATTCAAAAGAATGTGAAAAATGTCTGCTTGCAAATTACAGCCAGTATGTAGGATGTCGTTTAATGACAGTCCACTGTCTGATTTGCAGCTACCGTCCAGAACTTGGCGGATTTTTGTCGCGGATTTGTCGTTCCGGATGACCGGGTGGTGAGGTATACAAAACCCTGGCGTAGAGGACTCTTCGGGCGGAACCAAAGAAATAATCCCCTTATCCAGGTAATTCCGAATGACGTCATCATATTTGTCGCGGAGTTGCGGGTATTTTAAGAAATGATTTTCGAGCATCGAAAATCTTCTTTTAGCGGTTACAAAAGAATTGCCCAGATTATCTGGCGTTTGCTTGAAGGGAAGATCGACTGCGTAAGAACCATTATCGTTACGCGTCGTCGTTGCGGTAAATATTTGTTCACATCCCTTGTCATCGGGACGTAGAAATTTCTTTGAGGGTACTTCCTCCAAGTTCCAAAACTTTTCTAAAGTTTGGTTAAGCGGTTCGTGCGTAAACGCACAGAGAGCACGAGTCGCGCGCGGAGGTGACGTCACAGTGACGTCCCCCATTATGACGTAACCCAGGGTGGTTTCCAAAGCCGAAGGCAAGCCGCCACTTCGGACTTTGTCAGAAAGTAAGATGTCACAGAATAAATTTGCTCCTATAAGCATATCAATGGGCCCGGGCTCATTAAAACAATCATCGGCCAGAGGTATATTCTTAAAACAATCAAACAAAGATATGTCGATAGGCGAGTCAGGCAAGTGTGACGTAATGGATTCCACCACCAGAGGCTGAATAGTGTAAGAGTTATCGCCATTACTGTCGAATCGGGAACTAAATTGCACTATTGACATCCCAAGTATTTTTTGGGACGAACCCCCAATACCTTGAACCCTGGCAAAACGATTCTGGTTCGAAATCGGCAGCGCTAATCGATTACAACACTCGAGTGTTATATAATCAGATTGGCTTCCAGGATCGACCAGAATCCTTGCATAATGAACCTTACCGCTTGCGTCATAAAGTCGAATTTTTGCGGTCCCTAATAAGGTTGTTTTATGCATAAGCGTTCTCAAGTTATCATCATCATTTGCACTCCGAGCCGACAAATGATTCAACGTTGAGTCATGCCTCAAACCATTATCAACCCTATCGGCCGGGTGATAAGATTGCAAATTGCTTGCCACCCCGTTACTACTGCTAGGCCGCGGTGTGGAATTCGCCTTGTCAACAAAAGTGTTGGTACTGGTTTGATGCGAGTTAGGTAAATAAGTTTGTTTATGCGGCGGATTAAAATGTAATAACGTGTGGTGCTGTGCATTACATATACTACACGTTCTGTGTGACATACAAGCGGAAAATTTGTGTTTATAACTAAGGCAATTGTTACACACGGAATTAGTTTTTACAAAATTAAATCTTTCGTACGGGGACATTTTTGTAAAAGCGGCACACTGATATAAGTGTTCGTGTTTATTAGTTTTACACAACAAACAAGAATCAATCGCGGGCGTTTGCGTATTAACGAATGTTTTCGTCGAATTGTTTTTTGGTAGCGGTATATTTTTATTGTTATTAGATCTCGGTTGTGATTGTGAAAATGTTTGTTTTGTTGTCGAATGCGATGCAACCCTGGATTGTTCTTTGACGAAATCAATAAGATTTTTGTACGAAGGACACGTTTCCTTGCGATAAAACATCTCAAATAATTTTATCGATTCGGGATCTAGTTTTTGTAATGCGATATGCAAGAACAAAAAATCCGCTAAATCTTGTAATTTAAGCGCTTTAAACGCCTTAACGGAGGCGTCGAAATTACATAGAAAATACTCCAAATTAGAAGCGGACCCATTCGCTATGGGTTTAAAGTCTAACAGCTGATTGATATAGCCGGCTGCCATGGCGCGTTTGTCTTCATATTTATCAACGAGCGCTTGCCAAATTATGGGATAGTTTTCCCCTGTGGCTGGCAGCCCCGCGCATACCGACCTAGCCTTATCAGTCAGTTTACCTACTAGGAACTGAATGCGTTCGCTATCTGTTAAGCGTGAGTTGTTATGAATCACACTTTTAAATTGTTCATAGAATAATGGCCAATTACGAAGGTCGCCATTAAATTCCATTAGCTGCATAGGCGGGAGATTTTGCTTCAGAGCGGAATGCAAAGGCCGCTGAGACTCTGGCGAACTTTCGATTTCAGACTGAATGCGTTTGATTTGACAATACATATCCTCAAACGCGATCCAGGACTGATAATTAGCGGTTGCATCAGGCGTTAATCGTAAAACGCATTCATTGTACGAGTCTAAAACACGCTCAAAATCTGATCGCAATTGGTCTAGATTTGATACGCTATTTAAGAACGTTTTACGTTGAATTTCGTCTTCGTACGCCTTAACCGACAATTTGTATATAGTTTGTAAGCGGGCGAAGAAGGCACTGCGCTTAGCTTCTAAAATAACTAGTTCATTCTGGACGGGGTCCCTAGCCGCCTCGTCCTTAGGGTCATTTTTCGGTGGCATGATTATAAAACTTAGCCCACACAAATAAAATATAAGTAAACACGATTTGCGGGAATAAAATGCGGTTCAAATAAATGTCCGTAAACACGATTTACGGGAATTAAAAATGCGGTTCAAATAAATGTCCGTAAACACGATTTACGGGAATAACGGTGCGGTTAAATAACTGTGAGTACCTACTCGTAAACACAAGTCGCGGGAAAAAGCGGTTATAATAAATGTTTGACAAAAGTCGCGGAAATAAAAGTGCGGTTAAATAAATGTGAGTACCTACTCGTAAACACAAGTCGCGGGAAAAAGCGGTTATAATACCTAAATGTTTGACAAAAGTCGCGGAAATAAAAGTGCGGTTAAAATAGATGTAGGTATGTAACACAAATCGCGGGAAATAAAAGTATACAAAGGAAATGTGTTACAAAAAAGAAACAGTTTGTGAGAATAAGGCGGTTTAACTCTCCGTCTACAAAGTAGGTTAAGCGATGACCGTATAGGTACCTATTGACGGCACAGATCGGAGCGCGCGGCACGCGGTAGTTCGAGAAAAGATTAGAACGAAATAAAAGCGGGTAGATATGAACGAAACCGGTCAGCGCTCCCGAGCCAGTGAGAACAATAGCATGTATTTGTGACGTGTACATCAATTGAAAACTAAGAATCGTTAATGCGTTGCTGAAATGTTAGTATCTATAGAATAATGATACGATGATATGATGCGAAGTACATAGATTTTACGTATCTATGGGTAAATTATATAATATAATGTCAAGGAGCTACTTTAAATAGATATAAATACTAGGTTGGGAATGAAATATAATTATCCGGATCGTTAGTGACCAAAACTTGGGGCGTACAGAATTGAATTTTGATCACGCCCTGCAAGGGTGTTTTAATTTGCGGTGCGCTTTTTAGTTTCCCTTTTCAGAGATTAGCGCGTTAGTGGACTGTATGTAGGTATCCAACCGTGTGGTCTATTGTCGTAGCTACTTGATGCGAAATTGTGCAGGAAAGTTAGCTGCCTTTGGAAATCGGAACAGGTGGATGAATCAGCTAACAGAAGGTTATAGGAGCCATGCGCACTTACTTGTGATTTGGGTGAACTCCTCCTTCACGCTAGCGTTTCGTGGCACACCATGTGCTCGTGTGGGGCGCGCAGCGCAATCCCAAATTGTCCAAAAACACCTTCACTTCACGAACAGTCGAACACCTTTTAATGCTGAGCTGACAGCATATATAGTTTTCAAACGATGTACAGAGATTTGCGGCGGATTTAATAAGATTTAATGTCTTTTATCAGCGGAGGATGTTACACGCACGCAGGAGAGAATTCAACAACACTTTTCTCTCGCCAGGTGGGGCGAGCGTTGCGCACACGTCGTGTATATGACAAAGACGGCGCGATATATCAGTGCGCATGTTGGAAAGGGATGATGTAGGTATAGGAATCGCGAGTATAGACACGACAACAGATAAAAGTCGGAAAGACCAACATACGAAATCCAACACTCATGTTATATAAAGAGTACATAATGTTACATAGTTAATAACACAAAATACAATTTACCTTATCCCGCCTGTCGAATAGAATAGGAGTTGTTCCTGTGGCCTGATTAGGTTATGTCGAATCGGTACCTCATTATTTATTGAAGGCGAAATATCTCCTTTGATATTATTGGAACTCTTGAAATATATCTTCCCTTTCTGAAAGGTAATCAATAAATACTTAATATTGTTTCTTCGATGCGAATGGTCCAAAACAATTTTTATATAGTAGGTACCTACACAGAATAATCTCAATGAATTCACTATTTGTGTTCTAAAATATAGTAGTTAGTTAGTTTGCCTAATACTATAATATTCACAAGCCCGTAATAAGGAAGGACCGTCCTGTTATTAGGAAGCCATGATAACACTTCTACTTGCATTGTGGTTATGTGGTGTTGTGACGTGAGTAACCAAGTTCGCCAGAGGGGTAATCACGTAACGTTCCGAACGCGCGTCGGTACAATTTAACTGTCAATTTTCCATATAAAAAGTGACATTTAGACCTACTCGACGTTCGTACAATGCGTTACGTGATCGACCTGAGGGGTAATCACGTAACGTTCCAAACGCGCGTCGGTACAATTTAACTGTCAATTTTCCATATAAAAAGTGACATTTAGACCTACCTGACGCGCGTACAATGCGTTACGTGATCGACCTACTGGTCACATGTCTACGATGCGGCACCCCAGACATGTCGCCAGGCCCTATTCAATTCAATTCAATTCAATTATTTTATTTCAGGCATAGAACCCATATAGTGTTAGTCGTACAAATGTGTGCTTATGAATCTAAGTGTGAGTAGGTTACAATAATAATTTAATCTATTTTAAACGTTGGCCCTCAGTGCTTATTGTGCATGCACACTTATCCAACGGGCCAACACAGGACTATCCCATCGGCACGCCAATGCGCTCAGAATGCGGTTGGGGCTGTCGCGCATACGCGAGAGGAGCGACGCGCACCTCTTCCTGATAACGGCCGCGAAGCCATCCGCACGCGCCTCCGCAAACATCGCGGATGCGCTGCACCAGCGCGGCAGCCCCATCAGCACCCGGAACGCGTTGTTGTACTGCACTCGAATACCATTATACGCCCGCTGCGTGTAGTCGACCCACCTATGGGACCGGAATTTGCCTCTTCCTGTCAACACAGCAAATTGTCTTATCAATAAAGGGATACCGGCTAGGCTACCGTAGCGTGCACCACTGCCAACATCACTGTATTAAAATAATATTTAATGTTGGCATCCCTGGTTACCAGGCCAAACTTGACAATTGTCATCTGGCAACGACAATTCTCCGTACATTGCTGGTACCACAAGTAACCTAGCGACCACCTTAACCTCTAGAACAAACAATGTATGGCGAATTGACAGTGTCAGGTGACAATTGTAAAGTTGGTGGAAAAGGGGCCACTAAGTTGTGTAGTAATGTATTTATAAATAAATAATAAATACATATTACGGGACAATCTTACACAAATCAACATAGGCCCACGGTAAGCTCAGTTAGGCTTTTGTGTTGGCGATGATATATATAATAGATACATGCATATATATTTACTTATACACATACATAACATCCATAAATCAGGAACAAATATTCGTGATAAATACACAAATAAATGCCCTGACCGGGATTCGAACCTGGGACCTACAGCTTCGTAGGCAGAGTCACTACCCACTGGGCTACGGAGGCCGTTAGAATCTCTTACCGTTCAATTTTGGTTATCGTTAGACTCTCATTCTGCAAATAAAAGCACCGGCAGGCGGACGTAATTGTTGTCATTTTAGTGACTCTCTCCAAATGTAAATATGTAAAATTCTTGACAACAATAAACTCACAGTGCAATACTTAGAAGGCAAGATTTATCTTTCAGGTACAGTCCACTAACACCGATTTACACAATGATGGTTAATCTATTAGGGACAGCAATGGGTCGACAGTAATGCAGACCCAACGCCAAAATAGTAGTATAGTTTTGCGGCTGCCATAAACAACTTGTTACACTTTGCTAACTTTGAATTATATATTAAAATATAAAATATATATTACGAGACAATCTTACACAAATCAAGCTAGGCCCACGGTAAGCTCAATAAGGCTTGTGTTGTGGGTACTAGGCGATGATATATATAATAGATAAATACATATAGATACTTATATACATATATAACATCCATAACTCAGGAACAAATATTCGTGATAAATACACAAATAAATGCCCTGACCGGGATTCGAACCCGGGACCTCCAGCTTCGTAGGCAGAGTCACTACCAACTAGGCTACGGAGGCCGTTAATTATGATTAATGAAAGCGTTATTAGGACTGGAGAGTGAGAAAACTGAGCGTAAATACGCTAAGTTTACTAATTCACTTTGCGTAACGTATATGACGTTGGTTTTAGATAACATTTCATCTGAAAATAGCTAACTGAATAATCAAAAAATATAATTATTATGTATAATGACAACTTAACGAACAAACATTACACAACCGATCATAGACTATTATAATAATTATAATTGTATTAAGTTTTACTTGTATACTTTTTTATAATTATTAAATATGCTGATAAGGTTTTACGTAATAATTAAAATACGTAATAAATGCAGTACATCGGTAACCACGGGCGTCGCTAGTAGCGGTTAATTGACGTGCAAGTGTCTTGAGACTACGTCGACGACGCGAAATGCCTTTACTACGGGGCCATTAAAAAGGCGGAGTTGTTGGGTTAGCGGTTCTAAGGCTTGTTAACAGATGGTAATTGTCATGTTCTACTAATCTAAGTACCTATCTGGGCAACCTAGCTCTGCTCAGCAGGTCGATCACGTAACGCAGGGGTCGGCAACCTTTTAGCAACCAAGGGCCACATAGGAGCTAACAAAAATTACGCGGGCCGCACTTCTTAATTATTTGTGACTTTATCAGGCAATTCCGAAATTCTGAATTCAACGATCTTTACATACAAAACAGCCAGAGAGGCACGCGGGCCGAAGGCAAGGGTCTCGCGGGCCGCCTGTTGCCGGCCGCTGACGTAACGCATTGTACGCGCGTCAAGTAGATCTAAATGCCACTTTTTATATGGAAAAAAATCAGTTAAATTGTCCTAACGCGCGCTCGGAACGTTACGTGATCACCCCTCAGGTGTAAATAGAGAAAACGAATTTTCCCAGAGTTAACTACATGAAGCATGAATATAAAAATATTGTAGAAATAATGTAAAAATCATATGAAATTAAAGTCAAACTAATTGTAATTAAAATGAATGAATATGTATTTAATGCAAAAATGTTAATAATGTTGTTATTGTATGCATGTTAGTATTAAGTTTTGTGTGTCCTTACAGGGCGTCATGGTCTGACCTGAATACTGAATGTAACACCTTAATTGCAATGTACATGGCTTTACAAATGAATAAAGAATAAAGCTGCACTGACAGGCGCCCAGCTCAATTATGTGTATGACAGTAATCTGTCGACCGGATCGAATCGCTCCTCTAGTGGCCCCGGCTATGCACTAACGCAGCCCCAATGATGCATATCATTATAATCAGTCCGCCCGTCCGGAACACGGTCCCTGTTCCAATTTCACAGTATTCTCGTCATTATCTTAAAGGGTTATGCTGAGAATAATTAGAGGATGTTCCCAGTGTGCTTCCCCGCTATTCCGTTACTTGTGTTAAGCTCACCTCAACGCTCACACGCAAATATATCTTGACGCCGCGATTCGTAGTAACTTAGCGTAGGTAGAGGTCTAGTTTCGTTAGGTGTGACGGGTGGGATGAGGCGCGTGAGCGTGGAATAACAACCCTTGTGTATGTTGTCGTTCCTACTGTTACAAAAAGATTTACCTACCTCGTGAGTGTTTTTTTTATGTTACCTAAGATCGGTTATATAGGGCGATTTGCAGTGATACAAAAGCACGTTTTACGAATAAATTACCTGTCAAAATCATCTGTATCGATACTGTATCGCGCTTGTAATAGCATTTGAACGTTAGTCGCCGTGCGTAGGTCGTAAGGTACTTTTTTTTTCGTTTATTTATCGAATATACCTACTTATAAACTATTTACAAATTATTCGAACACCGAACGAAAACCGCGTTCGGTTTATCTGACGTCATTGTCGCTCGTTTTACAATTGTAGTTAAAAAAAGGGTAGTTTTACTATAGTTATTACATAATTTGAGCACTATTATTATGATTCAACCAAATAATTATACTATTTACGAGTACGTAAAGAAGAGATTCAATTTTTGACAGTGATCGGAGCTCTGCAGGGTGAATGCAGAACTTTTCGAACAAGCGACAGTACCTATAGGTACATAGCGACTGTCATCTTCAAAAAATTACAGTAGTAGGTATGCACGTTTGAAAAGTCACCAAATTGAACTGCAGGTTTGTATTGATACCGGTGTGAAGTTAGCGGCCAAAGTTAGCGGCCGATGATAACCTGACCAAATTAAGAAGTCATGAATATTTTCAACGATAATAGTGTCAAAACACGCAAAACCGCAAAATATCTAGTATCTTATAAGAAAATAACAAAAAAAAAACTAATCTAAAGATTTAAAAACGCTAATATAGTTATTAGCGTTTTTAAATCAAATGCACTTTGGCCGCTAACTTCACAACTTAGCAGCCAAAGTGATTTTTAACTATTTTTTCATAATTTCTGCACATTAGACAACAAGCAATAAGCTATCAAAAAACACTATTTCTAGCGTAATACTCGACTGCATAGAAAAGAAACAGAGGCGAATACGTAGAAACATCAGCTTTCTATGAAAAAGTGCATTCATTCAAGATTTGCTGCATCTTAGACGGCAAGCGAGTAAACCACACCCAATGTATTGTACAGCACATTACATAAGCTATCAATTGACACTATTTTTAGAGTGATACTCAACTGCATATAGAATATACAGAGGCGACAAAGTAGAAAATCAGCTTTCTATGAAAATGTGCATTCATTCAAGATTTGCTGCATCTTAGACGGCAAGCGAGTAAACCACACCCAATGTATTGTACAGCACATTACATAAGCTATCAATTGACACTATTTCTAGAGTGATACTCGACTGCATATAGAAAATAAAGAGGCGACAAAGTAGAAAATCAGCTTTCTATGAAAAAGTGCATTCATTCAAGATTTGCTGCATCTTAGACGGCAAGCGAGTAAACCATACCCAATGTATTGTACAGCACATTACATAAGCTATCAATTGACACTATTTCTAGAGTGATACTCGACTGCATATAGAATATACAGAGGCGACAAAGTAGAAAATCAGCTTTCTATGAAACAGTGCATTCATTCAAGATTTGCTGCATCTTAGACGGCAAGCGAGTAAACCACACCCAATGTAATGTACAGCACATTACATAAGCTATCAATTGACATTATTTCTAGAGTGATACTCGACTGCATATAGAAAATACAGAGGCGACAGAGTAGAAAATCAGCTTTCTATGAAACAGTGCATTCATTCAAGATTTGCTGCATCTTAGACGGCAAGCGAGTAAACCACACCCAATGTAATGTACAGCACATTACATAAGCTATCAATTGACATTATTTCTAGAGTGATACTCGACTGCATATAGAAAATACAGAGGCGACAGAGTAGAAAATCAGCTTTCTATGAAAAAGTGCATTCATTCAAGATTTGCTGCATCTAAGACGGCAAGCGAGTAAACCACACCCAATGTATTGTACAGCACATTTCATAAGCTATCAATTGACACTATTTCTAGAGTGATACTCGACTGCATATAGAAAATACAGAGGCGACAAAGTAGAAAATCAGCTTTCTATGAAAAATGCGTTCATTCAAGATTTGCTGCATGTTAGACGGCAAGCGAGTAAACCACACCCATTATATCGTACAGGACAGTACATAAGCTATCAATTGACACTATTTCTAGAGTGATACTCGACTGCATATAGAAAATACAGAGGCGACAAAGTAGAAAATCAGCTTTCTATGAAACAGTGCATTCATTCAAGATTTGCTGCATCTTAGACGGCAAGCGAGTAAACCACACCCAATGTATTGTACAGCACATTACATAAGCTATCAATTGACATTATTTCTAGAGTGATACTCGACTGCATATAGAAAATACAGAGGCGACAGAGTAGAAAATCAGCTTTCTATGAAAAAGTGCATTCATTCAAGATTTGCTGCATCTACGAGTAAGACGGCAAGCGAGTAAACCACACCCAATGTATTGTACAGCACATTTCATAAGCTATCAATTGACACTATTTCTAGAGTGATACTCGACTGCATATAGAAAATACAGAGGCGACAAAGTAGAAAATCAGCTTTCTATGAAAAATGCGTTCATTCAAGATTTGCTGCATGTTAGACGGCAAGCGAGTAAACCACACCCATTATATCGTACAGGACAGTACATAAGCTATCAATTGACACTATTTCTAGAGTGATACTCGACTGCATATAGAAAATACAGAGGCGACAAAGTAGAAAATCAGCTTTCTATGAAATAGTGCATTCATTCAAGATTTGCTGCATCTAAGACGGCAAGCGAGTAAACCACACCCAATGTATTGTACAGCACATTTCATAAGCTATCAATTGACATTATTTCTAGAGTGATACTCGACTGCATATAGAAAATACAGAGGCGACAGAGTAGAAAATCAGCTTTCTATGAAAAAGTGCATTCATTCAAGATTTGCTGCATCTAAGACGGCAAGCGAGTAAACCACACCCAATGTATTGTACAGCACATTTCATAAGCTATCAATTGACACTATTTCTAGAGTGATACTCGACTGCATATAGAAAATACAGAGGCGACAAAGTAGAAAATCAGCTTTCTATGAAAAATGCGTTCATTCAAGATTTGCTGCATGTTAGACGGCAAGCGAGTAAATCACACCCATTATATCGTACAGGACAGTACATAAGCTATCAATTGACACTATTTCTAGAGTGATACTCGACTGCAAATAGAAAATACAGAGGCGACAAAGTAGAAAATCAGCTTTCTATGAAACAGTGCATTCATTCAAGATTTGCTGCATCTTAGACGGCAAGCGAGTAAACCACACCCAATGTAATGTACAGCACATTACATAAGCTATCAATTGACATTATTTCTAGAGTGATACTCGACTGCATATAGAAAATACAGAGGCGACAGAGTAGAAAATCAGCTTTCTATGAAAAAGTGCATTCATTCAAGATTTGCTGCATCTACGAGTAAGACGGCAAGCGAGTAAACCACACCCAATGTATTGTACAGCACATTTCATAAGCTATCAATTGACACTATTTCTAGAGTGATACTCGACTGCATATAGAAAATACAGAGGCGACAAAGTAGAAAATCAGCTTTCTATGAAAAATGCGTTCATTCAAGATTTGCTGCATGTTAGACGGCAAGCGAGTAAACCACACCCATTATATCGTACAAAACAGTACATAAGCTATCAATTGACACTATTTCTAGAGTGATACTCGACTGCATATAGAAAATACAGAGGCGAAAAAGTAGAAAATCAGCTTTCTATGAAAAAATGCATTCATTCAAGATTTGCTGCATCTTAGACGGCAAGCGAGTAAACCACACCCATTATATCGTTTAGAACATTACATAAACTATCAATTTACACTTTTTCTAGAGTGATACTCGACTGCATATAGAAAATACAGAGGCGACAAAGTAGAAAATCAGCTTTCTATGAAATAGTGCATTCATTCAAGATTTGCTGCATCTAAGACGGCAAGCGAGTAAACCACACCCAATGTATTGTACAGCACATTTCATAAGCTATCAATTGACATTATTTCTAGAGTGATACTCGACTGCATATAGAAAATACAGAGGCGACAGAGTAGAAAATCAGCTTTCTATGAAAAAGTGCATTCATTCAAGATTTGCTGCATCTAAGACGGCAAGCGAGTAAACCACACCCAATGTATTGTACAGCACATTTCATAAGCTATCAATTGACACTATTTCTAGAGTGATACTCGACTGCATATAGAAAATACAGAGGCGACAAAGTAGAAAATCAGCTTTCTATGAAAAATGCGTTCATTCAAGATTTGCTGCATGTTAGACGGCAAGCGAGTAAATCACACCCATTATATCGTACAGGACAGTACATAAGCTATCAATTGACACTATTTCTAGAGTGATACTCGACTGCATATAGAAAATACAGAGGCGACAAAGTAGAAAATCAGCTTTCTATGAAACAGTGCATTCATTCAAGATTTGCTGCATCTTAGACGGCAAGCGAGTAAACCACACCCAATGTAATGTACAGCACATTACATAAGCTATCAATTGACATTATTTCTAGAGTGATACTCGACTGCATATAGAAAATACAGAGGCGACAGAGTAGAAAATCAGCTTTCTATAAAAAAGTGCATTCATTCAAGATTTGCTGCATCTACGAGTAAGACGGCAAGCGAGTAAACCACACCCAATGTATTGTACAGCACATTTCATAAGCTATCAATTGACACTATTTCTAGAGTGATACTCGACTGCATATAGAAAATACAGAGGCGACAAAGTAGAAAATCAGCTTTCTATGAAAAATGCGTTCATTCAAGATTTGCTGCATGTTAGACGGCAAGCGAGTAAACCACACCCATTATATCGTACAGGACAGTACATAAGCTATCAATTGACACTATTTCTAGAGTGATACTCGACTGCATATAGAAAATACAGAGGCGAAAAAGTAGAAAATCAGCTTTCTATGAAAAAATGCATTCATTCAAGATTTGCTGCATCTTAGACGGCAAGCGAGTAAACCACACCCATTATATCGTTTAGAACATTACATAAACTATCAATTTACACTTTTTCTAGAGTGATACTCGACTGCATATAGAAAATACAGAGGCCACAAAGTAGAAAATCAGCTTTCTATGAAAATGTGCAGTCATTCAAGATTTGCTGCATCTTAGACGGCAAGCGAGTAAACCACACCCAATGTATTATACAGCACATTACATAAGCTATCAATTAACACTATTTCTAGAGTGATACTCGACTGCATATAGAAAATACAGAGGCGACAAAGTAAAAAATCTGCTTTCTATGAAAAAATGCATTTATTCAAGATTTGCTGCATCTTAGACGGCAAGCGAGTAAAACACACCCAATGTATTGTACAGCACATTGCATAGGCTATCAATTGACACTATTTCTAGAGTGATACTTGACTGCATATAGAATATACAGAGGCGACAAAGTAGAAAATCAGCTTTCTATGAAAATGAGCATTCATTCAAGATTTGCTGCATCTTAGACGGCAAGCGAGTAAACCACACCCAATGTATTGTACAGCACATTACATAAGCTATCAATTGACACTATTTTTAGAGTGATACTCGACTGCATATAGAAAATACAGAGGCGACAAATTAGAAAATCAGCTTTCTATGAAAAATTGCATTCATTCAAGATTTGCTGCATCTTAGACGGCAAGCGAGTAAACCACACCCAATTTTTCGTATAGAACAGTACATAAGCTATCAGTCAACACTAATTCTAGAGTGATACTCCACTGCATATAGAATATACAGAGGCCACAAAGTAGAAAATCAGCTTTCTATGAAAATGTGCAGTCATTCAAGATTTGCTGCATCTTAGACGGCAAGCGAGTAAACCACACCCAATGTAATGTACAACACATTACATAAGCTATCAATTGACATTATTTCTAGAGTGATACTCGACTGCATATAGAAAATACAGAGGCGACAGAGTAGAAAATCAGCTTTCTATGAAAAAGTGCATTCATTCAAGATTTGCTGCATCTAAGACGGCAAGCGAGTAAACCACACCCAATGTATTGTACAGCACATTTCATAAGCTATCAATTGACACTATTTCTAGAGTGATACTCGACTGCATATAGAAAATACAGAGGCGACAAAGTAGAAAATCAGCTTTCTATGAAAAATGCGTTCATTCAAGATTTGCTGCATGTTAGACGGCAAGCGAGTAAACCACACCCATTATATCGTACAGGACAGTACATAAGCTATCAATTGACACTATTTCTAGAGTGATACTCGACTGCATATAGAAAATACAGAGGCCACAAAGTAGAAAATCAGCTTTCTATGAAAATGTGCAGTCATTCAAGATTTGCTGCATCTTAGACGGCAAGCGAGTAAACCACACCCAATGTAATGTACAACACATTACATAAGCTATCAATTGACATTATTTCTAGAGTGATACTCGACTGCATATAGAAAATACAGAGGCGACAAATTAGAAAATTAGCTTTCTATGAAAAAGTGCATTCATTCAAGATTTGCTGCATCTTAGACGGCAAGCGAGTAAACCACACCCAATGAATTGTACAGCACTTTACATAAGCTATCAATTGACACTATTTCTAGAGTGATACTTGACTGCATATAGAATATACAGAGGCGACAAAGTAGAAAATCAGCTTTCTATGAAAATGAGCATTCATTCAAGATTTGCTGCATCTTAGACGGCAAGCGAGTAAACCACACCCAATGTATTGTACAGCACATTACATAAGCTATCAATTGACACTATTTTTAGAGTGATACTCGACTGCATATAGAAAATACAGAGGCGACAAATTATAAAATCAGCTTTCTATGAAAAATTGCATTCATTCAAGATTTGCTGCATCTTAGACGGCAAGCGAGTAAACCACACCCAATTTTTCGTATAGAACAGTACATAAGCTATCAGTCAACACTAATTCTAGAGTGATACTCCACTGCATATAGAATATACAGAGGCCACAAAGTAGAAAATCAGCTTTCTATGAAAATGTGCAGTCATTCAAGATTTGCTGCATCTTAGACGGCAAGCGAGTAAACCACACCCAATGTAATGTACAACACATTACATAAGCTATCAATTGACATTATTTCTAGAGTGATACTCGACTGCATATAGAAAATACAGAGGCGACAGAGTAGAAAATCAGCTTTCTATGAAAAAGTGCATTCATTCAAGATTTGCTGCATCTAAGACGGCAAGCGAGTAAACCACACCCAATGTATTGTACAGCACATTTCATAAGCTATCAATTGACACTATTTCTAGAGTGATACTCGACTGCATATAGAAAATACAGAGGCGACAAAGTAGAAAATCAGCTTTCTATGAAAAATGCGTTCATTAAAGATTTGCTGCATGTTAGACGGCAAGCGAGTAAACCACACCCATTATATCGTACAGGACAGTACATAAGCTATCAATTGACACTATTTCTAGAGTGATACTCGACTGCATATAGAAAATACAGAGGCCACAAAGTAGAAAATCAGCTTTCTATGAAAATGTGCAGTCATTCAAGATTTGCTGCATCTTAGACGGCAAGCGAGTAAACCACACCCAATGTATTATACAGGACATAACATAAGCTATCAAGTGACACTATTGCTAGAGTGATAATCGACTGCATATAGAAAATACAGAGGCGACAAAGTTGAAAATCAGCTTTCTATGAAAAAGTGCATTCATTCAAGATTTGCTGCATCTTAGACGGCAAGCGAGTAAACCAAACCCAATGTATTGTACAGCACATTACATAAGCTATCAATTGACACTATTTTTAGAGTGATACTCGACTGCATATAGAATATACAGAGGCGACAAAGTAGAAAATCAGCTTTCTATGAAAAAATGCATTCATTCAAGATTTGCTGCATCTTAGACGGCAAGCGAGTAAACCACACCCAATGTATTGTACAGCACATTACATAAGCTATCAATTGACACTATTTCTAGAGTGATACTCGACTGCATATAGAAAATAAAGAGGCGACAAAGTAGAAAATCAGCTTTCTATGAAAAAGTGCATTCATTCAAGATTTGCTGCATCTTAGACGGCAAGCGAGTAATTCATACCCAATGTATTGTACAGCACATTACATAAGTTATCAATTGACACTATTTCTAGAGTGATACTCGACTGCATTGAGAATATACAGAGGCGACAAAGTTGAAAATCAGCTTTCTATGAAAAAGTGCATTCATTCAAGATTTGCTGCATCTTAGACGGCAAGCGAGTAAACCACACCCAATGTATTGTACAGCACATTACATAAGCTATCAATTTACACTATTTTTAGAGTGATACTCGACTGCATATAGAAAATACAGAGGCGACAAAGTAGAAAATCAGCTTTCTATGAAAATGTGCATTCATTCAAGATTTGCTGCATCTTAGACGACAAGCGAGTAAACCACACCCAATGTATTGTACAGCACATTACATAAGCTATCAATTGACACTATTTCTAGAGTGATACTCGACTGCATATAGAAAATAAAGAGGCGACAAAGTAGAAAATCAGCTTTCTATGAAAAAGTGCATTCATTCAAGATTTGCTGCATCTTAGACGGCAAGCGAGTAAACCATACCCAATGTATTGTACAGCACATTACATAAGCTATCAATTGACACTATTTCTAGAGTGATACTCGACTGCATATAGAATATACAGAGGCGACAAAGTAGAAAATCAGCTTTCTATGAAACAGTGCATTCATTCAAGATTTGCTGCATGTTAGACGGCAAGCGAGTAAACCACACCCATTATATCGTACAGGACAGTACATAAGCTATTAATTGACACTATTTCTAGAGTGATACTCGACTGCATATAGAAAATACAGAGGCCACAAAGTAGAAAATCAGCTTTCTATGAAAATGTGCAGTCATTCAAGATTTGCTGCATCTTGGACGGCAAGCGAGTAAACCACACCCAATGTTTTATACAGGACATAACATTAGCTATCAATTAACACTATTTCTAGAGTGATACTCGACTGCATATAGAATATACAGAGGCGACAAAGTAGAAAATCAGCTTTCTATGAAAATGTGCATTCATTCAAGATTTGCTGCATCTTAGACGGCAAGCGAGTAAACCACACCCAATGTATTGTACAGCACATTACATAAGCTATCAATTGACACTATTTCTAGAGTGATACTCGACTGCATATAGAAAATAAAGAGGCGACAAAGTAGAAAATCAGCTTTCTATGAAAAAGTGCATTCATTCAAGATTTGCTGCATCTTAGACGGCAAGCGAGTAAACCATACCCAATGTATTGTACAGCACATTACATAAGCTATCAATTGACACTATTTCTAGAGTGATACTCGACTGCATATAGAATATACAGAGGCGACAAAGTAGAAAATCAGCTTTCTATGAAACAGTGCATTCATTCAAGATTTGCTGCATCTTAGACGGCAAGCGAGTAAACCACACCCAATGTAATGTACAGCACATTACATAAGCTATCAATTGACATTATTTCTAGAGTGATACTCGACTGCATATAGAAAATACAGAGGCGACAGAGTAGAAAATCAGCTTTCTATGAAAAAGTGCATTCATTCAAGATTTGCTGCATCTAAGACGGCAAGCGAGTAAACCACACCCAATGTATTGTACAGCACATTTCATAAGCTATCAATTGACACTATTTCTAGAGTGATACTCGACTGCATATAGAAAATACAGAGGCGACAAAGTAGAAAATCAGCTTTCTATGAAAAATGCGTTCATTCAAGATTTGCTGCATGTTAGACGGCAAGCGAGTAAACCACACCCATTATATCGTACAGGACAGTACATAAGCTATCAATTGACACTATTTCTAGAGTGATACTCGACTGCATATAGAAAATACAGAGGCGACAAAGTAGAAAATCAGCTTTCTATGAAACAGTGCATTCATTCAAGATTTGCTGCATCTTAGACGGCAAGCGAGTAAACCACACCCAATGTATTGTACAGCACATTACATAAGCTATCAATTGACATTATTTCTAGAGTGATACTCGACTGCATATAGAATATACAGAGGCGACAAAGTAGAAAATCAGCTTTCTATGAAACAGTGCATTCATTCAAGATTTGCTGCATCTTAGACGGCAAGCGAGTAAACCACACCCAATGTATTGTACAGCACATTACATAAGCTATCAATTTACACTATTTCTAGAGTGATACTCGACTGCATATAGAAAATACAGAGGTGACAAAGTAGAAAATCAGCTTTCTATGAAACAGTGCATTCATTCAAGATTTGCTGCATCTTGGACGGCAAGCGAGTAAACCACACCCAATGTAATGTACAGCACATTACATAAGCTATCAATTGACATTATTTCTAGAGTGATACTCGACTGCATATAGAAAATACAGAGGCGACAAAGTAGAAAATCAGCTTTCTATGAAACAGTGCATTCATTCAAGATTTGCTGCATCTTAGACGGCAAGCGAGTAAACCACACCCAATGTAATGTACAGCACATTACATAAGCTATCAATTGACATTATTTCTAGAGTGATACTCGACTGCATATAGAAAATACAGAGGCGACAGAGTAGAAAATCAGCTTTCTATGAAAAAGTGCATTCATTCAAGATTTGCTGCATCTACGAGTAAGACGGCAAGCGAGTAAACCACACCCAATGTATTGTACAGCACATTTCATAAGCTATCAATTGACACTATTTCTAGAGTGATACTCGACTGCATATAGAAAATACAGAGGCGACAAAGTAGAAAATCAGCTTTCTATGAAAAATGCGTTCATTCAAGATTTGCTGCATGTTAGACGGCAAGCGAGTAAACCACACCCATTATATCGTACAAAACAGTACATAAGCTATCAATTGACACTATTTCTAGAGTGATACTCGACTGCATATAGAAAATACAGAGGCGAAAAAGTAGAAAATCAGCTTTCTATGAAAAATGCGTTCATTCAAGATTTGCTGCATCTTAGACGGCAAGCGAGTAAACCACACCCATTATATCGTTTAGAACATTACATAAACTATCAATTTACACTTTTTCTAGAGTGATACTCGACTGCATATAGAAAATACAGAGGCGACAAAGTAGAAAATCAGCTTTCTATGAAAAAATGCATTCATTCAAGATTTGCTGCATCTTAGACGGCAAGCGAGTAAACCACACCCATTATATCGTACAGGACAGTACATAAGCTATCAACTGACACTATTTCTAGAGTGATACTCGACTGCATATAGAAAATACAGAGGCGAAAAAGTAGAAAATCAGCTTTCTATGAAAAATGCGTTCATTCAAGATTTGCTGCATGTTAGACGGCAAGGGAGTAAACCACACCCATTATATCGTACAGGACAGTACATAAGCTATTAATTGACACTATTTCTAGAGTGATACTCGACTGCATATAGAAAATACAGAGGCCACAAAGTTGAAAATCAGCTTTCTATGAAAAAGTGCATCCATTCAAGATTTGCTGCATCTTAGACGGCAAGCGAGTAAACCACACCCAATGTATTGTACAGCACATTACATAAGCTATCAATTGACACTATTTTTAGAGTGATACTCGACTGCATATAGAATATACAGAGGCGACAAAGTAGAAAATCAGCTTTCTATGAAAATGTGCATTCATTCAAGATTTGCTGCATCTTAGACGGCAAGCGAGTAAACCACACCCAATGTATTGTACAGCACATTACATAAGCTATCAATTGACACTATTTCTAGAGTGATACTCGACTGCATATAGAAAATAAAGAGGCGACAAAGTAGAAAATCAGCTTTCTATGAAAAAGTGCATTCATTCAAGATTTGCTGCATCTTAGACGGCAAGCGAGTAAACCATACCCAATGTATTGTACAGCACATTACATAAGCTATCAATTGACACTATTTCTAGAGTGATACTCGACTGCATATAGAATATACAGAGGCGACAAAGTAGAAAATCAGCTTTCTATGAAAAAGTGCATTCATTCAAGATTTGCTGCATCTTAGACGGCAAGCGAGTAAACCACACCCAATGTAATGTACAGCACATTACATAAGCTATCAATTGACATTATTTCTAGAGTGATACTCGACTGCATATAGAAAATACAGAGGCGACAAAGTAGAAAATCAGCTTTCTATGAAAAAGTGCATTCATTCAAGATTTGCTGCATCTACGAGTAAGACGGCAAGCGAGTAAACCACACCCAATGTATTGTACAGCACATTTCATAAGCTATCAATTGACACTATTTCTAGAGTGATACTCGACTGCATATAGAAAATACAGAGGCCACAAAGTAGAAAATCAGCTTTCTATGAAAATGTGCAGTCATTCAAGATTTGCTGCATCTTAGACGGCAAGCGAGTAAACCACACCCAATGTATTATACAGCACATTACATAAGCTATCAATTAACACTATTTCTAGAGTGATACTCGACTGCATATAGAAAATACAGAGGCGACATTACATTGTCTGTATGCGATGACATACCCAAGATTACAAGATCATGATCTGTAATACCAGTTCCAATTCCAATATATTATAGTTTTCGTTTGATAATATATTTAATAATTAATGATTTTAATTTATTAAGAATTTATAATTTATATAATGAAGATTATACAATATTAAAGAGTATATTTACATTATTATTTATAAGCGTTGTGAGAGTGCAACTGTAGATGCGATAAGTTATTATACGTAGAAACATTTAAGTAAGTACCTAGGTTTAACAATTGATAAGAACTTTAACTGGAAGCCACATGTAACCGATATATGTAATAGACCGAAACTGATATATTAGCTTATGTTATGTACTGTACGATACAGTGGGTGTGGTTTACTCGCTTGCCGTCTAAAATGCAGTAAATCTTGAATGAATGCACTTTTTCAAAGAAAGCTTGTCTTTCTACGTGGTCGCCTCTGTTTCTCTTATATGCAGTCGAGTATCACTCTAGAAATAGTGTTAACTGATAGCTTATGTACTGTACTGTACGATATAATGGGTGTGGTTTACTCGCTTGCCGACTTAGATGCAGCAAATCTTGAATGAATGCACATTTTCATAGAAAGCTGATTTTCTACTTTGTCGCCTCTGTATTTTCTATATGCAGTCGAGTATCACTCTAGAAATAGTGTCAATTGATAGCTTATGTAATGTGCTGTACAATACATTGGGTGTGGTTTACTCGCTTGCCGTCTAAGATGCAGCAAATCTTGAATGAATGCACTGTTTCATAGAAAGCTGATTTTCTACTTTGTCGCCTCTGTATTTTCTATATGCAGTCGAGTATCACTCTAGAAATAGTGTCAATTGATAGCTTATGTAATGTGCTGTACAATACATTGGGTGCGGTTTACTCGCTTGCCGTCTAAGATGCAGCAAATCTTGAATGAATGCACTTTTTCATAGAAAGCTGATTTTCTACTTTGTCGCCTCTGTATTTTCTATATGCAGTCGAGTATCACTCTAGAAATAGTGTCAATTGATAGCTTATGTAATGTGCTGTACAATACATTGGGTGTGGTTTACTCGCTTGCCGTCTAAGATGCAGCAAATCTTGAATGAATGCACTGTTTCATAGAAAGCTGATTTTCTACTTTGTCGCCTCTGTATTTTCTATATGCAGTCGAGTATCACTCTAGAAATAGTGTCAATTGATAGCTTATGTAATGTGCTGTACAATACATTGGGTGTGGTTTACTCGCTTGCCGTCTAAGATGCAGCAAATCTTGAATGAATGCACTTTTTCATAGAAAGCTGATTTTCTACTTTGTCGCCTCTGTATTTTCTATATGCAGTCGAGTATCACTCTAGAAATAGTGTCAATTGATAGCTTATGTAATGTGCTATACAATACATTGGGTGTGGTTTACTCGCTTGCCGTCTAAGATGCAGCAAATCTTGAATGAATGCACTGTTTCATAGAAAGCTGATTTTCTACTTTGTCGCCTCTGTATTTTCTATATGCAGTCGAGTATCACTCTAGAAATAGTGTCAATTGATAGCTTATGTAATGTGCTATACAATACATTGGGTGTGGTTTACTCGCTTGCCGTCTAAGATGCAGCAAATCTTGAATGAATGCACTTTTTCATAGAAAGCTGATTTTCTACATTGTCGCCTCTGTATTTTCTATATGCAGTCGAGTATCACTCTAGAAATAGTGTCAATTGATAGCTTATGAAATGTGCTGTACAATACATTGGGTGCGGTTTACTCGCTTGCCGTCTAAGATGCAGCAAATCTTGAATGAATGCACTTTTTCATAGAAAGCTGATTTTCTACTTTGTCGCCTCTGTATTTTCTATATGCAGTCGAGTATCACTCTAGAAATAGTGTCAATTGATAGCTTATGTAATGTGCTGTACAATACATTGGGTGTGGTTTACTCGCTTGCCGTCTAAGATGCAGCAAATCTTGAATGAATGCACTGTTTCATAGAAAGCTGATTTTCTACTTTGTCGCCTCTGTATTTTCTATATGCAGTCGAGTATCACTCTAGAAATAGTGTCAATTGATAGCTTATGTAATGTGCTGTACAATACATTGGGTGTGGTTTACTCGCTTGCCGTCTAAGATGCAGCAAATCTTGAATGAATGCACTTTTTCATAGAAAGCTGATTTTCTACTTTGTCGCCTCTGTATTTTCTATATGCAGTCGAGTATCACTCTAGAAATAGTGTCAATTGATAGCTTATGTAATGTGCTATACAATACATTGGGTGTGGTTTACTCGCTTGCCGTCTAAGATGCAGCAAATCTTGAATGAATGCACTGTTTCATAGAAAGCTGATTTTCTACTTTGTCGCCTCTGTATTTTCTATATGCAGTCGAGTATCACTCTAGAAATAGTGTCAATTGATAGCTTATGTAATGTGCTATACAATACATTGGGTGTGGTTTACTCGCTTGCCGTCTAAGATGCAGCAAATCTTGAATGAATGCACTTTTTCATAAAAAGCTGATTTTCTACATTGTCGCCTCTGTATTTTCTATATGCAGTCGAGTATCACTCTAGAAATAGTGTCAATTGATAGCTTATGTAATGTGCTGTACAATACATTGGGTGTGGTTTACTCGCTTGCCGTCTAAGATGCAGCAAATCTTGAATGAATGCACTTTTTCATAGAAAGCTGATTTTCTACTTTGTCGCCTCTGTATTTTCTATATGCAGTCGAGTATCACTCTAGAAATAGTGTCAATTGATAGCTTATGTAATGTGCTATACAATACATTGGGTGTGGTTTACTCGCTTGCCGTCTAAGATGCAGCAAATCTTGAATGAATGCACTGTTTCATAGAAAGCTGATTTTCTACTTTGTCGCCTCTGTATTTTCTATATGCAGTCGAGTATCACTCTAGAAATAGTGTCAATTGATAGCTTATGTAATGTGCTATACAATACATTGGGTGTGGTTTACTCGCTTGCCGTCTAAGATGCAGCAAATCTTGAATAAATGCACTTTTTCATAGAAAGCTGATTTTCTACATTGTCGCCTCTGTATTTTCTATATGCAGTCGAGTATCACTCTAGAAATAGTGTCAATTGATAGCTTATGTAATGTGCTGTACAATACATTGGGTGTGGTTTACTCGCTTGCCGTCTAAGATGCAGCAAATCTTGAATGAATGCACTTTTTCATAGAAAGCTGATTTTCTACTTTGTCGCCTCTGTATTTTCTATATGCAGTCGAGTATCACTCTAGAAAAAGTGTAAATTGATAGTTAATGTAATGTTCTAAACGATATAATGGGTGTGGTTTACTCGCTTGCCGTCTAAGATGCAGCAAATCTTGAATGAATGCATTTTTTCATAGAAAGCTGATTTTCTACTTTGTCGCCTCTGTATTTTCTATATGCAGTCGAGTATCACTCTAGAAAAAGTGTAAATTGATAGTTTATGTAATGTTCTAAACGATATAATGGGTGTGGTTTACTCGCTTGCCGTCTAAGTTGCAGCAAATCTTGAATGAATGCATTTTTTCATAGAAAGCTGATTTTCTACTTTGTCGCCTCTGTATTTTCTATATGCAGTCGAGTATCACTCTAAAAATAGTGTCAATTGATAGTTTATGTAATGTGCTGTACAATACATTGGGTGTGGTTTACTCGCTTGCCGTCTAAGATGCAGCAAATCTTGAATAAATGCACTTTTTCATAGAAAGCTGATTTTCTACTTTGTCGCCTCTGTATTTTCTATATGCAGTCGAGTATCACTCTAGAAATAGTGTCAATTGATAGCTTATGTAATGTGCTGTTCAATACATTGGGTGTGGTTTACTCGCTTGCCGTCTAAGATGCAGCAAATCTTGAATGAATGCACTGTTTCATAGAAAGCTGATTTTCTACTTTGTCGCCTCTGTATTTTCTATATGCAGTCGAGTATCACTCTAGAAATAGTGTCAATTGATAGCTTATGTAATGTGCTGTTCAATACATTGGGTGTGGTTTACTCGCTTGCCGTCTAAGATGCAGCAAATCTTGAATGAATGCTTTGTTTCATAGAAAGCTGATTTTCTACTTTGTCGCCTCTGTATTTTCTATATGCAGTCGAGTATCACTCTAGAAATAGAGTCAATTGATAGCTTATATAATGTGCTGTACAATACATTGGGTGTGGTTTACTCGCTTGCCGTCTAAGATGCAGCAAATCTTGAATGAATGCACTTTTTCATAGAAAGCTGATTTTCTACTTTGTCGCCTCTTTTTTTTTTCTATATGCAGTCGAGTATCACTCTAAAAATAGTGTCAATTGATAGCTTATGTAATGTGCTGTACATTACATTGGGTGTGGTTTACTCGCTTGCCGTCTAAGATGCAGCAAATCTTGAATGAATGCACTGTTTCATAGAAAGCTGATTTTCTACTTTGTCGCCTCTGTATTTTCTATATGCAGTCGAGTATCACTCTAGAAATAGTGTCAATTGATAGCTTATGTACTGTCCTGTACGATATAATGGGTGTGGTTTACTCGCTTGCCGTCTAAGATGCAGCAAATCTTGAATGAATGCATTTTTTCATAGAAAGCTGATTTTCTACTTTGTCGCCTCTGTATTTTCTATATGTAGTCGAGTATCACTCTAGAAAAAGTGTAAATTGATAGTTTATGTAATGTTCTAAACGACATAATGGGTGTGGTTTACTCGCTTGCCGTCTAAGATGCAGCAAATCTTGAATGAATGCATTTTTTCATAGAAAGCTGATTTTCTACTTTGTCGCCTCTGTATTTTCTATATGCAGTCGAGTATCACTCTAGAAAAAGTGTAAATTGATAGTTTATGTAATGTTCTAAACGATATAATGGGTGTGGTTTACTCGCTTGCCGTCTAAGATGCAGCAAATCTTGAATGAATGCACTGTTTCATAGAAAGCTGATTTTCTACTTTGTCGCCTCTGTATTTTCTATATGCAGTCGAGTATCACTCTAGAAAAAGTGTAAGTTATTAGTTTATGTAATGTTCTAAACGATATAATGGGTGTGGTTTACTCGCTTGCCGTCTAAGTTGCAGCAAATCTTGAATGAATGCATTTTTTCATAGAAAGCTGATTTTCTACTTTGTCGCCTCTGTATTTTCTATATGCAGTCGAGTATCACTCTAGAAATAATGTCAATTGATAGCTTATGTAATGTGCTGTACATTACATTGGGTGTGGTTTACTCGCTTGCCGTCTAAGATGCAGCAAATCTTGAATGAATGCACTGTTTCATAGAAAGCTGATTTTCTACTTTGTCGCCTCTGTATTTTCTATATGCAGTCGAGTATCACTCTAGAAATAGTGTCAATTGATAGCTTATGTACTGTCCTGTACGATATAATTGGTGTGGTTTACTCGCTTGCCGTCTAAGATGCAGCAAATCTTGAATGAATGCATTTTTTCATAGAAAGCTGATTTTCTACTTTGTCGCCTCTGTATTTTCTATATGCAGTCGAGTATCACTCTAGAAAAAGTGTAAATTGATAGTTTATGTAATGTTCTAAACGATATAATGGGTGTGGTTTACTCGCTTGCCGTCTAAGATGCAGCAAATCTTGAATGAATGCATTTTTTCATAGAAAGCTGATTTTCTACTTTGTCGCCTCTGTATTTTCTATATGCAGTCGAGTATCACTCTAAAAATAGTGTCAATTGATAGCTTATGTAATGTGCTGTACATTACATTGGGTGTGGTTTACTCGCTTGCCGTCTAAGATGCAGCAAATCTTGAATGAATGCACTGTTTCATAGAAAGCTGATTTTCTACTTTGTCGCCTCTGTATTTTCTATATGCAGTCGAGTATCACTCTAGAAATAGTGTCAATTGATAGCTTATGTACTGTCCTGTACGATATAATGGGTGTGGTTTACTCGCTTGCCGTCTAAGATGCAGAAAATCTTGAATGAATGCATTTTTTCATAGAAAGCTGATTTTCTACTTTGTCGCCTCTGTATTTTCTATATGCAGTCGAGTATCACTCTAGAAAAAGTGTAAATTGATAGTTTATGTAATGTTCTAAACGATATAATGGGTGTGGTTTACTCGCTTGCCGTCTAAGATGCAGCAAATCTTGAATGAATGCATTTTTTCATAGAAAGCTGATTTTCTACTTTGTCGCCTCTGTATTTTCTATATGCAGTCGAGTATCACTCTAGAAAAAGTGTAAATTGATAGTTTATGTAATGTTCTAAACGATATAATGGGTGTGGTTTACTCGCTTGCCGTCTAAGATGCAGCAAATCTTGAATGAATGCATTTTTTCATAGAAAGCTGATTTTCTACTTTGTCGCCTCTGTATTTTATATATGCAGTCGAGTATCACTCTAGAAAAAGTGTAAGTTATTAGTTTATGTAATGTTCTAAACGATATAATGGGTGTGGTTTACTCGCTTGCCGTCTAAGTTGCAGCAAATCTTGAATGAATGCATTTTTTCATAGAAAGCTGATTTTCTACTTTGTCGCCTCTGTATTTTCTATATGCAGTCGAGTATCACTCTAGAAATAATGTCAATTGATAGCTTATGTAATGTGCTGTACATTACATTGGGTGTGGTTTACTCGCTTGCCGTCTAAGATGCAGCAAATCTTGAATGAATGCACTGTTTCATAGAAAGCTGATTTTCTACTTTGTCGCCTCTGTATATTCTATATGCAGTCGAGTATCACTCTAGAAATAGTGTCAATTGATAGCTTATGTAATGTGCTGTACAATACATTGGGTATGGTTTACTCGCTTGCCGTCTAAGATGCAGCAAATCTTGAATGAATGCATTTTTTCATAGAAAGCTGATTTTCTACTTTTTCGCCTCTGTATTTTCTATATGCAGTCGAGTATCACTTTAGAAATAATGTCAATTGATAGCTTATGTACTGTCCTGTACGATATAATTGGTGTGGTTTACTCGCTTGCCGTCTAAGATGCAGCAAATCTTGAATGAATGCATTTTTTCATAGAAAGCTGATTTTCTACTTTGTCGCCTCTGTATTTTCTATATGCAGTCGAGTATCACTCTAGAAAAAGTGTAAATTGATAGTTTATGTAATGTTCTAAACGATATAATGGGTGTGGTTTACTCGCTTGCCGTCTAAGTTGCAGCAAATCTTGAATGAATGCATTTTTTCATAGAAAGCTGATTTTCTACTTTGTCGCCTCTGTATTTTCTATATGCAGTCGAGTATCACTCTAGAAATAATGTCAATTGATAGCTTATGTAATGTGCTGTACATTACATTGGGTGTGGTTTACTCGCTTGCCGTCTAAGATGCAGCAAATCTTGAATGAATGCACTGTTTCATAGAAAGCTGATTTTCTACTTTGTCGCCTCTGTATTTTCTATATGCAGTCGAGTATCACTCTAGAAATAGTGTCAATTGATAGCTTATGTACTGTCCTGTACGATATAATGGGTGTGGTTTACTCGCTTGCCGTCTAACATGCAGTAAATCTTGAATGAACGCATTTTTCATAGAAAGCTGATTTTCTACTCTGTCGCCTCTGTATTTTCTATATGCAGTCGAGTATCACTCTAGAAATAATGTCAATTGATAGCTTATGTAATGTGCTGTACATTACATTGGGTGTGGTTTACTCGCTTGCCGTCTAAGATGCAGCAAATCTTGAATGAATGCACTGTTTCATAGAAAGCTGATTTTCTACTTTGTCGCCTCTGTATTTTCTATATGCAGTCGAGTATCACTCTAGAAATAGTGTCAATTGATAGCTTATGTACTGTCCTGTACGATATAATGGGTGTGGTTTACTCGCTTGCCGTCTAAGATGCAGCAAATCTTTAATGAATGCATTTTTTCATAGAAAGCTGATTTTCTACTTTGTCGCCTCTGTATTTTCTATATGCAGTCGAGTATCACTCTAGAAATAGTGTCAATTGATAGCTTATGTACTGTCCTGTACGATATAATGGGTGTGGTTTACTCGCTTGCCGTCTAAGATGCAGCAAATCTGGAATGAATGCATTTTTTCATAGAAAGCTGATTTTCTACTTTGTCGCCTCTGTATTTTCTATATGCAGTCGAGTATCACTCTAGAAAAAGTGTAAATTGATAGTTAATGTAATGTTCTAAACGATATAATGGGTGTGGTTTACTCGCTTGCCGTCTAAGTTGCAGCAAATCTTGAATGAATGCATTTTTTCATAGAAAGCTGATTTTCTACTTTGTCGCCTCTGTATTTTCTATATGCAGTCGAGTATCACTCTAGAAATAATATCAATTGATAGCTTATGTAATGTGCTGTACATTACATTGGGTGTGGTTTACTCGCTTGCCGTCTAAGATGCAGCAAATCTTGAATGAATGCACTGTTTCATAGAAAGCTGATTTTCTACTTTGTCGCCTCTGTATATTCTATATGCAGTCGAGTATCACTCTAGAAATAGTGTCAATTGATAGCTTATGTAATGTGCTGTACATTACATTGGGTATGGTTTACTCGCTTGCCGTCTAAGATGCAGCAAATCTTGAATGAATGCATTTTTTCATAGAAAGCTGATTTTCTACTTTTTCGCCTCTGTATTTTCTATATGCAGTCGAGTATCACTTTAGAAATAATGTCAATTGATAGCTTATGTACTGTCCTGTACGATATAATTGGTGTGGTTTACTCGCTTGCCGTCTAAGATGCAGCAAATCTTGAATGAATGCATTTTTTCATAGAAAGCTGATTTTCTACTTTGTCGCCTCTGTATTTTCTATATGCAGTCGAGTATCACTCTAGAAAAAGTGTAAATTGATAGTTTATGTAATGTTCTAAACGATATAATGGGTGTGGTTTACTCGCTTGCCGTCTAAGTTGCAGCAAATCTTGAATGAATGCATTTTTTCATAGAAAGCTGATTTTCTACTTTGTCGCCTCTGTATTTTCTATATGCAGTCGAGTATCACTCTAGAAATAATGTCAATTGATAGCTTATGTAATGTGCTGTACATTACATTGGGTGTGGTTTACTCGCTTGCCGTCTAAGATGCAGCAAATCTTGAATGAATGCACTGTTTCATAGAAAGCTGATTTTCTACTTTGTCGCCTCTGTATTTTCTATATGCAGTCGAGTATCACTCTAGAAATAGTGTCAATTGATAGCTTATGTACTGTCCTGTACGATATAATGGGTGTGGTTTACTCGCTTGCCGTCTAACATGCAGTAAATCTTGAATGAACGCATTTTTCATAGAAAGCTGATTTTCTACTCTGTCGCCTCTGTATTTTCTATATGCAGTCGAGTATCACTCTAGAAATAATGTCAATTGATAGCTTATGTAATGTGCTGTACATTACATTGGGTGTGGTTTACTCGCTTGCCGTCTAAGATGCAGCAAATCTTGAATGAATGCACTGTTTCATAGAAAGCTGATTTTCTACTTTGTCGCCTCTGTATTTTCTATATGCAGTCGAGTATCACTCTAGAAATAGTGTCAATTGATAGCTTATGTACTGTCCTGTACGATATAATGGGTGTGGTTTACTCGCTTGCCGTCTAAGATGCAGCAAATCTTTAATGAATGCATTTTTTCATAGAAAGCTGATTTTCTACTTTGTCGCCTCTGTATTTTCTATATGCAGTCGAGTATCACTCTAGAAATAGTGTCAATTGATAGCTTATGTACTGTCCTGTACGATATAATGGGTGTGGTTTACTCGCTTGCCGTCTAAGATGCAGCAAATCTGGAATGAATGCATTTTTTCATAGAAAGCTGATTTTCTACTTTGTCGCCTCTGTATTTTCTATATGCAGTCGAGTATCACTCTAGAAAAAGTGTAAATTGATAGTTAATGTAATGTTCTAAACGATATAATGGGTGTGGTTTACTCGCTTGCCGTCTAAGTTGCAGCAAATCTTGAATGAATGCATTTTTTCATAGAAAGCTGATTTTCTACTTTGTCGCCTCTGTATTTTCTATATGCAGTCGAGTATCACTCTAGAAATAATATCAATTGATAGCTTATGTAATGTGCTGTACATTACATTGGGTGTGGTTTACTCGCTTGCCGTCTAAGATGCAGCAAATCTTGAATGAATGCACTGTTTCATAGAAAGCTGATTTTCTACTTTGTCGCCTCTGTATATTCTATATGCAGTCGAGTATCACTCTAGAAATAGTGTCAATTGATAGCTTATGTAATGTGCTGTACATTACATTGGGTATGGTTTACTCGCTTGCCGTCTAAGATGCAGCAAATCTTGAATGAATGCACTTTTTCATAGAAAGCTGATTTTCTACTTTGTCGCCTCTTTATTTTCTATATGCAGTCGAGTATCACTCTAGAAATAGTGTCAATTGATAGCTTATGTAATGTGCTGTACAATACATTGGGTGTGGTTTACTCGCTTGCCGTCTAAGATGCAGCAAATCTTGAATGAATGCACTTTTTCATAGAAAGCTGATTTTCAACTTTGTCGCCTCTGTATTTTCTATATGCAGTCGAGTATCACTCTAGAAATAGTGTCAATTGATAGCTAATGTTATGTCCTGTATAATACATTGGGTGTGGTTTACTCGCTTGCCGTCTAAGATGCAGCAAATCTTGAATGAATGCACTTTTTCATAGAAAGCTGATGTTTCTACGTATTCGCCTCTGTTTCTTTTCTATGCAGTCGAGTATTACGCTAGAAATAGTGTTTTTTGATAGCTTATTGCTTGTTGTCTAATGTGCAGAAATTATGAAAAAATAGTTAAAAATCACTTTGGCTGCTAAGTTGTGAAGTTAGCGGCCAAAGTGCATTTGATTTAAAAACGCTAATAACTATATTAGCGTTTTTAAATCTTTAGATTAGTTTTTTTTTGTTATTTTCTTATAAGATACTAGATATTTTGCGGTTTTGCGTGTTTTGACACTATTATCGTTGAAAATATTCATGACTTCTTAATTTGGTCAGGTTATCATCGGCCGCTAACTTTGGCCGCTAACTTCACACCGGTTGTATTGATAACGGTTACTTGCTCATGTGTAGGTAACAACACTAATAACCCTATGTGTAACAGAGAAACAAAAAACTACATAAATAAATAAAATAAATATTTGCGGACAATCTTACACAAATCAACCTAGTCCCAAACTAAGCAAAGCTTGTACTATGGGCTAGTACACGTACGACGATATAGATACTTATATAGAGAAAATAAATACTTAAATACATAGAAAACATCCATGACTCAGGAACAAATATTCGTGCTCATCACACAAATAAATGCCCTTACCGGGATTCGAACCCAGGACCTCTTGCTTCGTAGGCAGGGTCACTACCAACTAGGCTAAAGCGGTCGTCAAAGAATATAATTATTTTATTCAAATTCGATTATTTTATTAAACGCGCAACAAGGATCTTCAAAACCTGTGCAATCTTGTCCAATTTTATCATCGTTTCTTAACACAATTCTACAAATCAAAAGCAATTATTTCAGTGTCCTTGCCAAATTGTAATAAATTTGACAATTAACGATTACCGCCGACAAAGGGTTGAGGCTCGCCTTAACCCGTAGACACTAGAGGACAATTAAAGTCCAATTACAGTTTTTATTTCTGAAGGGGTTGGTTAGGGCCGGGTTCGGAACTGGTTTCAAAAAAAAACATTTTAATAAAACGGTTGTATTTATATTGATTAAAATTTTTCCGATTATCATAGATTACTTTGACACTTATTTATAAACCTCTTAAGCTATTAAGTACCGTTCAGTCAAAATAATGTGTATTGTATTTCTGTTCTTTCTTATACCTACCGAGTTTTCCCAGTAATGTTTAGTAAAAGAATGAAATCATTCCGGTTATTGGTATTCAAGAATAACGTGTAAAGTTTCCGATAAACTTTATTAAAAGGGTTTAACTAAGCCACGCGCCTTGATAATAACATTCAAAAGCAAAAGTTTGAGGTCGGTGAAATACCGTCATATTTCCTAAAATAGTGCAAGGTTGTACAGTTTTTTGAATCCTGTCTTGATCTTTATTTAATTTTACATCTAAACTGCAAAATAACAGTATAAAAAAGTCATGAAAAAAAGCGTTTAACGGAGCGTGATATCGCAAAAATCGTCATTTTGGGATGTTGATATTTTTATGACAGGATCCCGGAAATTGCTATAATACATTTTGTTATTACAAAGAATAGTATATATAATGTAAATAATCATCATCATCCTAGCGTTATTCCCGGTTGTGCCCTAAAGAAGCCCGGGGTCCGCTTTGACACCTAATCCCAAGATTTGGCATAGGCACTAGTTTCACGAAAGCGACTGCCATCTGACCTTCCAACCTGGAGGGAAAACTAGACCTTATTGGGATTAGACCGGTTTCCTCACGATGTTTTCCTTCACCGAAAAGCTAACGGTAAATATTCCGTTCATAAGTTCCGAAAAACTCATTGGTACGAGCCGGGATTCGAACCCACGACCGCCGCTTGACTGCCACATGTCTGAACCACTAGGCTACCGTAGCTTCCCATATATTATGTAAATAAGACTAGTGTAAAATATTGAAAGAAAAACCGATTGCGGTTATTTAATTAAGGGTGACCCGAAACTTTTGCTCTTGAGTGTATATTGATTGTCAAATTCCAGTCAAAGCCATCCATTTCCAGGAAGAATTATACTCTATGTGTGTCAATCATACACTGACTATTGCTACACTTATTACTAATATGTACAAGTGGCTCTGTGAGATGTAGAAATCATGAGCTGGTCATAAAAAAAAATCGTAAATCTGAATCGATAAAAATATTGCGTAGCTTAGAAGTGTTTAAATGATGTGGCTTAAGGCCTGGCCACACGTCTGCGGCGCGCGCGCTCGCGTTTATCGGTACTAATCGCAGGTTTCTGCGGCGCACGCGCCGCAAAATTTTGCGAAGCGGTGCTGCGCCGCATACATTCTGTTCTGTGCCGCCGTGTGCAACCGAACACTCTGTGGTCGGCCTTTAAGGCGCGCCAAGCGACCACCTGTGCAGGCTGTGAACTCATTCTTTCGGTAGGAGATTGACGTTTCCCAACGCCTTCTATACTGTCAGAACGAGCTATTCAATTTGCCGAATAGACCCCTCACTGGCCGGAAGTGCAACTTTTCCTTAAAGATTTTAGTAGCCCCAATTAAAGGGTTGATAATTAAATCTCTGGATCCTTTGAGTCGCGGGATCAGCCTGGGGGGAAATTGATTTATTTGCTCAGTTCCCTTTAATGATGTAAATTGAAACGTGTATGTTACATTGATGTGGACTTTAAAAAGGGAAATGAAATTGACTATTGATTGAGGCAGCAAGAGTCACATTAACATAGCTAAAGCTTGGCATCGACCCAGGCGCCGCTTCGTTAGTCTCGGCGCCAAATGGATGGACGTAATATTTTTACTACATTCACGGACACGCCTCGTAGCTGTCACTTGATCGTAGTCGTGTGTTTGTATTGACATTCAGTAGCGCGTCATTTGTCTTGGCGACAAGTGGATTTATCCAAATGGATGGAGGATGCTCAGGTTGGCGACATAAACGGTTGTTTTTATTGATTTACTACATAAACACACACATGACCGACTTACAGTGAAGACCACACGCTAGCAGGTCGATCACGTAACATATTGTACGTACGTCAGGTAGATCTTAATGTCACTTTTTATATGGGATAATGATAGTTGAGTTATTCTAACGTCAGTTCGATACGTTACGTGATTACCTCTCAGGACATTGAAGAAACATAGACACAATTACAGCAATTATGTTATGTAGGTAGTTATAGATACCAAAAAGTGCTACATTTTGCCTAACAATGACTCGCTCTACAGTTCTCTCAGTCCACAACATCCCATATGCGCATTCCATAATTTGCATTGTACGTATTTTAATATTAATGCTCTTATAAATCATACCGTATGACGTGCACGTACTCGGCTTAATAAAGCGAAAAAACGAAACAAAAGCTTTATTTAAGTCAACTTTTAAAACGCTGAAAACCATTGCGTGATGAAAAAACTAAAGCGAACACGTTTCTGCCGTTTTCGTGGTGTATTTGCTGGGTTTTGCGGCATTTTAATACAATAGAGCTGTCGCGTCGAATGTTTGATTTAAAAATATCTGTTAATATTTAAAGTGGGGTCGGATTAATGATGAATATGTCAAAGACCAAGCTCATGACTAACCATATACATGAGTATATGAAGGGAAACCTTCCTACGTCCGTAAAACAGAAACTCATGGACATGTGCATTCTTCCAATCCTTACCTACGGTGCACAAACTTGGTCTTTGACAAAAGTTCAGAAATCTGCCCTCAAGGTTTGTCAGAGAGCCATGGAACGCAGTATTTTGGGCGTGAAACTAACAGATCGCATTAGAAATACAATACTGCGTTCCAAAACGCAAGTAGCTGACGTAGCTCACGCAGCCGCCAAACTTAAGTGGGACTGGGCCGGGCACATCTGCCGCATGCCGGAAGATTTGTGGGCTAAAATCACCACCAAGTGGGTCCCACACAACCGAACACGGCGTCGCGGTAGACCTCGCCGGAGATGGCGAGACGAGCTTGACGTCTTTGACCAAGACTGGTGGGAGACTGCCAGGATAGGGATACGTGGAAGGACAATAGGGAGGCTTTTGCCCAGCAGTCCCACTACCACTGTAGCCGATCGGTAAGGCACGGTACTTTTAATCAGGAGGTTCATGGTTCGAACACTAAGTTTTTTCAAAAAACGTATGTACTAAATATCATTTGACATTTAAAAATGGCTTTTCAGTGAAGGAAAACATTGCTAGGAAACCGTGCTAATCCCAATACTTAAGCTCTAGTTTTCCCTCTGGCTAGGAAGATCAGATGGCAGTCGCTTTTGTGACACTAGTGTCTATGCCAAGTCTTAAGATTAAGTGCCAAGTGGACCCTGGGTTCCGGGAATAACGCTACGAGAATGATGATGATTTAAAATGAGAGAATACGAGTAATGGCATTGTTTGTTTTTAGTGTTCCGTACCAAAATTGGTCCAACGGAACTCTTATGCGACCACTCGGAGGCTGTCCTTCTGTCACAGCCAGTTTACTCGAAGACCGTTTGACATAGGAAGCTGAAATTTGGTATAGGTACCTGTAGGAATTTATGGCCTCATCACATAAATAAAGTCAAAAGAAGTGAACCCCCGTTAAAGGGGCCATTTTGAGGGTATTAAGGGTTACGCAACTTTTTAAATTGCAAAGCAGAGTGGTCAGTTGTTAATAACTAGAGACCCGATTCGAGATTCAAATTGAAACACCCTCGGCATGTCATAGGGATATCCCCACTTTCGTGTCTTTCAAAATCAGAGGCGTATATTTTGCCCAACTTATCATACAAAAAATTACATTTAGATGTACCTTACTTTACCTCATTCTAGATAACATTAGAATTTTAACTGTCAATTTAGTCTACGTCTTTTCGTTTATATAGGATATCAAAGGGAAATATTGTACCTACTAGTTTTACTTATTTCGATATGATTTTTAGACATAATATTTTTTCGTTTCAACGGGTTTTTTTTAAAATTTTATATGGAATACATATACGTAGGTACGTTAAAGGTTACGCTATCGACAAACTGAATGACACAGCGACGCAAGCCAATGAAATTGTGGCCCAGATAATGTTAATCGATGCACAAAAAACATATTTACTACTGGAAAACGTTACACAATCGACAAAGCCACAATCAAAGCTAATGGAATTGTGGCCCAGATAATATCAATCGATACGACTGATAGGCTATCTGATCTTGCTTTTGCCAGATTCATATCCCTTTGTGGCCTAGGATGTTGTAAGGGGTACGTGAAGTAACTACACCTATGGGGGTCCTCTTGCAGGTAGGTACAGTACGGTTTCAGAGAAATTTCCTCCCGCTAACGCTTGGTTATGGAATGAAAACCTCGCAGAGCGGTTTTCCCAAGGGCCTATTAGCGTATAAGGTTCTTTAAGAAAATAGTGCATACATTTTTACGTCACAACTGTGTGGCTACCAGGAGTTACAATCGAAAACTCACGTTCGATTACTACTTTCAGGATCGAATAAACGCGCTTCGAATAGATTTCGATCTCGCTACGGTATTCTTCGATTCGACCTGTCAAATTTGTAACTCATACTGCCGTTGTACTCCGAAAACAACTGCAAAACTTTATTCGCTACCGTTTAGTTTTCGATGCGTAATTTAACTTTCAATTCGTACTACCAATAGGTACCAGTACCATGTGACATTTCAAATCGTAGAATACCGTTGCGACTGTAGTTTACTATTTTAGTTGTAAAATGGCGCGTGATAACATATTATTCCGTCAAGAGTTACCGTAGATCCGATCGAAACCTATCTCAAATTAAAGAACGTATATAAATAAGGGTTTTTAATTGACAACATCTATCCGAAAAACTCGGATTGTCGCGTAATTTGTATTTATAAATACAAATAAATGGCACACGTTCGGCCATATTGTGTCGATGTTTCGTTGCGCGTATTCTGTAATTTCATAACCGACAAACGCTAGCATTTAAATTAAAACGATAAATGCTTGTAATATAAGGCTGAATATTGAAAAATTGTTTTAACTATACGAACACTTGTTAACTGAATCGCGAGTAAAGTAAATGTATATGTGACTCCTCGTAATGTTTTAATTTTTAGTTATGTGTGTGACCGCCAGGGGCAGTGTGTAGTTTTTCCTTACTAGTGATAGGTACTCGATAGTCACTTGCGACGCAAGTAAACGCGACTCACGTCAAACCTATGGTAAAGATACAAGCCATAAAGTAACAATTTACCGTACGGAACTAACTAATTCAAACAAAACTAAAGTCGTGGCAAATCACGAAAGAAAACAAATATGCGTAGCGGGAAGGCAGATAGATTATGTAAACGAATATTTCTACCTTCCAACACAAATGGAGGGGGAAGTAGATAGAAGAATCAACTGCGCAGCTGGAATAAATTTTGGGCACATAAAGAAATCCTAAAAGGAGCCTACCATTTGAAATTCAAAAACACCGTAATGGATATATTTATGTATTCTACCTAGCCTGATATAAGGGAGCCAATCCTGGACATACACAAAAATTTAAATTAATAGTTACTAAAGTTAAGGAGAATAAATACATAAAATCAGAAATGAATATTTAAGAAAACGTACAAAAATAAAATATGCACTTCAACAAGCACAGTGCCCTAAATGGAAATGGGCAAAGGCCATATTGCAAGGTATAAGGAGAAAAGATGGGCACTGGAAGCTACAAAATAGTCAGGGCCGAAAGGCAAAAGAAGAAAAGGAATACCACGACGCCGTTGGACACATGACAAACTGATGTCGCCGGATCTAGCTGAATGTAGACGATGCAGTTGGCTAAGAACCGAGCTAAATGGCATGGGATGGAGGAGGCTTTTACCCGAATGGGGTCCATATAAGTTTAGTTTTGTATAAAAATAACACAACTTTTAGATTTAGAAATCACTAATAATGTGGAACAAATAAAGCTTAAATAAATAAATATATATAATACACGTACGGAATACAACCTTCCAAAATGCAAAGCTTAAGTGGTGGGGCATATTGCTCGTAGAACCGATGGCTCTTGGGGCGGAAATTTTATCGAGTGGCGACCACGTATCAGAAGACGCAGCGTGTACCTCTTTGGGGGTTTAATATCTAGGTGGTATGCTATAGAATTACAATATTAGATTAAATTGGATTACTTAATTTACTTCGATATCGAGTTTCATTAGATTGTATCTGATATTCTGTTTATAAACTCAATAAGTTTTTTTTAGGTCATGACGTCATGTTACCTACGTCATGCCCACACTAGAGGCGTGGCGGTTCCCACCGAAGTCGTATAAAATAAGTGCAGTTTTACTCTTAACTAGCTGAATACCTTGATACCTACCTCTTTCACCCGTTTCAACTTCATGGGTCGGGTCCACAGATGTATGAATATAAGGAGATCGGACATCGAGCCGGCCGATTTGTATTGAGTACGCCTGTCGCAAGTACATTAACCCACACAAAGCCCATGTAATTGACAAGACAAAGCACGCACACATCTAAAACACACACACTTGTATACTACGCTCTTATGAGACAATACACGCGCATCATGACACTTATAAGGACGGTGAATCCTGCCTGACCCACCGTGACACAGTGCAAACTAGTACAGGGGTCAGTTGACACTTACTTTTGGTTTTCACCATACAAATTTGTTAATTAAAATGTAAGTAGCAATTTGTACTTTTTCTTACGAAATAAATTTATGATTATGATTATCATATCAGGCATTTTGGGAAGAAACGTAATATTCTCTGCGATCAGCACGCGTGCACAGTATGGCAGAGTATGCCCATTGGGCTAACAACTGCGACGCGGCCGCCGGCGGCTTGTCCTCTCTCTAGTATTCTATGCTCTGAGGTCGGGTCTTAACATGACGTTAAAGTAACACAGTACGAAGTCTTTGTGAGACCGACCGTACACGCGTTCTTCTCGACTTTGGTTCAGAGCTGCGAGCGTTAAGCGATTTTAAGACATGGCGAAATGTATTGCACTAACTGGGGTAGGGGAGATAAAGCATCTCGCTCTAATCAGTGTCTGTTGAGTGCAGATACTGCACTGCATCCTGCAATAAGGCAGATCTAAAGGCCATTTCACCGAAATAGATGTTCAAATTCAATTTAATGTGAACTAGAATATAGCCTTAGTTTTATGCAATGCATGCTGCAGCCATTTCAGGACGCATCTGTCGCATAATGCGACACTGCGCTATATTAATGGAAATATGCACATCCACGTCCCTATACGCTTCGCGGGATGGAACTAAATGTCGTTTAAAATAGTTTATCATAAAAAGACGCATGAAAATTTAATTTCTGCGAGCTTGTTTGTGTTTATCGGATAGGTAGTCTATTTGGAACTAGGAGTTAATTCTGTCAAACGAACACAAACAAAAAATTACTTGTGTTTTGAATATGAGGTAGTTTTTTGCTAAGAAATATGTACTCATACAGTTTGAAGACTTATATTATAATCGAAAGCTCGCCGCGCTGCCATAGCTTATGGAAACGAAAAACCTCATTTCCGTGCTCTTATATATTTAAACTTTATTGCACAGACAAAAAGTAGGTACAAAAGGTGGACTTAATGCATGAAGGCAATCTCTACCAGTCAACCGCAGGGGGAGGCATTTGTCCAGCAGTGGACGTCTTTCGGCTGATATGATGATGATGATGAACCGTTAAACTAAACAGAAAAGATTATATAGGTGCAAACATTTGACAAAAAAGACAAAAAAAGATCTAACAAATAAAAATACATTTCCTATTATACCTATGGGGTAACAGTCATTTTTCCATATAAAAAGTGACGTTTAGATCTACCTGACGCGCGTACAATGCGTTAAGTTATCGACCTGCTGGAATATAACTTTCCTGCCGTTACTGGTGCTCTTGTGTAAGTCTAACATAATTCCTTAACTCGCTACTTACAATTTTTTTCCGATGTCAAGCGATATTCGACTTTAAAGACGCGAGTGACCCATTTCATTATTTTAAAACGCAGACCAGGTATCAGTCAATACCAGCCAACGACACAAGTTTGGAAACAGAGTTTTCAACCACTAGATTTAAATGAAAGTTAAAACGAGACACATTTTTTAAACCCAATGTTTCATAAAAAATATCTTTTAAACGAATTTTTCTGCCACTTTAATAAACTTCCAGCGGAAGCTTTTACGCATTCTACATCACATTTTAACATTCGTGAAATCTGAAAATGAACGCAGGACGTTTAAATTGTATGATGTCTTTTATAATAGTGAAAATAATGGATATGCTCCCATTTTGATGGTGCAAACAATGCTCGTAGTTTATATATGTCGGGTATAGTTATTCTGTAGTGCATTGAGTCACAAGAAAACGTGGAATTAGTAAACAGGTATATTATAACTAGAAGGCGCTTTTACTAAAGTATGATTGCTTACACCGTGTCGTGCCCAGCTGGTCTATAGCCGCGTATCCACTAGAGGCAGCCTCGGGTCGAGCGTCTGCCTCGCTCCGAGGCCGCGCAAGACGCTGCCTCAACCCGAGGCGCGCTGCGACACGAGGCAAATTCGGTGCCGCGAGCCGATCCATATTTTGTCGGTATTTTTGCCGAGCTCAAGGCCTCAGTCTGAGCCGTGCATTTTTGATGGAGACGGGCGTGTTGCCTCGCGTCGCAATGGACAACTAATCAGCAATTTGTTTCTCCAGCTCTTTGTTGCTTTCTCTTGTTTTTAATGATGCTAATGACAATTAAAGCACCAGCTACTCTACGCGCGTCTAGTGCCATAGCGTGTTTGCTTTGAACTGGCTCGCGGAAGTCGCGGATCACGATGTGGCATGTCGCCTCAGCTTGATCCGCAACGTGCTTCATGCTAAGTATGCGAACTTAGAACTTGATGCAAATCCAGTTTCTTATTGAAAATAGTGTCACCTACTAGATAGCTCGCGAACTCTCTGAAGCTCTAGCGATTGCTAGGCTAGGCTGTCAAGGTATTTCAAAATTCGCTGTATTGTCATAAGACATCAGTAGCCTAGGGGTACAGACGGCGGTATTTGGAGTCGATGAGCCGGGGTTCAAACCCTGCCACCAACGCACTTTTTGTATGTTTTGTACAATTCAAAGAAAAGTTTTAAGTATCGCAGAAGAGATGGCGCCTGTATACGCAAGCATTAAATGCCTTCTCAATTTGGTCGAGTTGCCTGTCTATCTCAGTATGTATATTGTAGTCTTTGACGTGCTTCGGGCCTATGCCTATGCTCAAATGGATACGCGGCTTATTACGTTACGCATTTTACGTACGTCAGGTATGTCTAAATGTCACTTTTTATATGGAAAATTGACAGTTAAATTGTCCGAACGCCCTAACGCGCGTTAGGAAAGTTACGTGATTACCCCTCTGCAGGTAGACCTAAATGTCACTTTTTGGTGGAAAAATTACAGTTGAGTTGTCCTAACGTGCGTTCGAACATGATCACCCCCCTGTTCAAAGCTGGAATATACCTATAACCCGACTAAGTCACATGATTTTTCTTGTTAAACAAGTTCCTGTAAAAAAAAAACTTGGTACAAACTTTTATTGCCAACTGTACTTTTTTGTATACCTACCGTCATCAACGACTCAACGGGGTTACGTCTGTTAAGTCCTGAATTCCCATGACCACTTTCTGTCTCCATAATATTGAATAATCATCCAAACTATACTTTAACCCAAAATTTCATCTCAATCGGTTCAAGATATCTGCTTCAAAATTGAGTTGCAAGGTTCCACACGAACAAACATAGTTAAATATATACATTGCAAAGTTAAATACAAGCTTGTGATTGCCTTTGACCTTCCTCTAACTTGGCATCTAACCCTAATGATGGCATTGTCTTAACTTTTCATCAAGCGTGTTTCATATCACGCTCACCTAGAAAACTACTTGCCTTCCTGTTCACTCTTGCCTTGAAGACATCAAGCTTGTATGATTCCGGATATACAGACGCCGGAAGAGAATTCCAAATTGAGGCAGTGCGAATCAAAAAGGAATCCTGAAATTGCGAGGTGCGGCACGCCGGGAATTTAACTATATGGGAGTGGTAACCCATACGGCGTTGGTCCGATAAACAAAAGTCGAAGAGGGGAAGCTCCGGCATACTCTCCAAAATACAGTTTATAAAAGGCTTCGTTTACTCATTGTTGCCACTCTGTTTTCTACGCCAGTTTGTCGGGTGTTACAGCTCGCCGGCTGGCGCAAGGCCCAATATCCTCATCATCATCATTCATATCAGCTAAAAAACGTCCACTGCTGGACATTGACCTCCCCCATAGAGTGTTTTAATTAACGGTTCTACCCGCATCCAGCGAACTCCCGCGACCTTTACCAGGTCATCAGTTCACCTTGTCGGGTCTACCGCTACCCACCTTCCCGCACTAATGGCCGCTCCAATATAATTATGGAAAACTCGTTGAGTGTCGGCCCGGGCCGGGCCAAAACAGTGTGAAAATTAAAACACGAATTGAATTGCAAGGCCCTAAGGCTAAGATTGCACGTCGAACCGACGGCCGTTTGGGCGCAAAGGTTCTCGAGTGGCGACCACGTACCACAGACCATACCAGGTGCTGCCTGTGTAGGTGGACTGATGAACTGTTAAATAAACGCCTATGTCCAGTAGGTCGATCACGTAACGCATTGTACGCGCGTCAGGTAGGTCTAAATGTCACTTTTTATATGGAAAATTGACGGTTAAATTGTACCGACGCGCGTTTGGAACGTTACGTGATTACCCCTCGGCAGTGGACGTCTTTTGACTGGTATGATAATGATGAAATCTTAGATCTCTCCGGAAGCTTATATAACGTGTATTTAATCAGTGCTAATACGTGCATATATTATATTGACTGCACCTAATACTAATTCCATGGTTCGATGTCACACACGATATGTTGGCAGGTTATAATGCAATACATTAATGTGTTGGATGGTGTTATGCAGGTAAAACTATAAAACCACAGATGTATGAATATAAGGAAATCGGACATGGCGGCCTATTTGTATAGAGTGAGCCTGTCGCAAGTACATTAACCCACACAACGCCCAAGTAATTGACAAGACAAAGCACGCACACATCTAAAACACACACACTTGTATACCTACACGCTTATTTGACAATAAACGCGCATCATATCAGGCATTTTGGAAAAAAACGTAATATTCTCTGTGATCAGCACGCGTGCACAGTATGGCAGTGTATGCCCATTGAGCATACAGCTGCGACACGGCCGCCGGCGGCTTGTCCTCTCTCTAGTATTCTATGCTCTGAGTATAAAACAGTGTCCCGATGAAACATGAAGTGGTAGGTTATTTAAAATAAAAAAGTGTAACTATACATACAACAACTCTTCACCAACAATTTGAATAATTATTAACCGACTTCAAAAAAGGAGGAGGTTCTCAATTCGTCTGTATTTTTTTTGTGTGTTTGTTTACGCGATAACTCGGTTGGATGTATGAACCGATTTAACATGAACATGAACATAGGCACCACACCCAGCCAGGAAGCAAGCCTGACCCGGACGAGCCGGATATACCAGGGGGCGCAATTTTGTGGGGAGTGACACGCTCTGGGATGGGAAGGGAAGACCGACCAGCCGCAACCAGTCGGCCACAATCAACCGGCTATGCAGCCTTTAGCCAATATTGGAAAAGAGGAGAGAAAGGATACTTCGTCGGGGGATGAGCGTTGGTGAAATGATGCACGTTGCTTCATATAAAGTCTTCTCATGTTCAAGGTGTTTTCGGAGATCCGTTACAGCTCGCTATTTCGAGATCATTCTACCTGTTCCTCTGGTTAGCAATCAGTTTCTTCCAATGCGTTGATTTCTCGTGCAGTGTTGTAGAAGTTCTCTTTAATTGTGTGCCTCTGGGGTGGTTGTTGTATGTCATGAGGTCATAATATGACTCGCAACCACAACAACTACTATTTTCCAGTACGTATTCATGTGGGTGAATGACTGGCTGATTGACAAGAATATTCGTCATGCGGACACTATTACTTCATTTATCGTATGGCTTATTTTTATTACTCTACTTCAAAGATTTACAATACGAGTATTACTTTAAACTTTGTCACTACACACTAAACATTGTCTCAGCTCTCAGGTATAACCAATTCATTTCACCGATACCACATTTTTTTACTGCAGACACAGACACAAGATTCATTATTTACATAAACATAACTTTAATATTAACACTACTCACTGCACAACAAAACAGAGTGTCACAAGCACTGTCACTAGGAGAGTTGACCAGCAGCTAGTATTTAATTTGCCTGTTACTGTGGTTTGACAATCTTCCTGGCGAGAAGTCTTCGTTATGTGGAATAAAGGCATAACCCGTATTTATTTGTAAGGTTCTGCAGTCTTCTGAGGTTTGCATATTCAACGCTTTTTTTTCCTCCACACTTAAGCTCTAGGTCTTTTTTTGCATCCCGTTTAATTGGAGCTTGGTTTTCTTTTCGTTCTAGTGTTTTATTTATTAAAAGTTTATGTAGCATCTTTAACGTCTATATTGTTAATATCGTTCGCCTATTCAAGCCCATCTGGCGTGGCGTGAATCCATAAAATCTGGACATTTCAAGGAAGTGCATTCAGGCGCAGCTACCTAGAAACCGATCATTTTTTGCGTTCTTTTGTTCTGGTTTAAGCAGATGTATCGCTATTCATTGTTTGCACATTGTTTGTCTCCCGCGTAATTTATTCTCGCTCGAGTCATCTTATAACTTTGCTTATTACATTATTGGCAAATTTTCGTAGTTTTAATAGATATAGGTTCACGGTGTTTCACTCACTACCACAGTTCAGCCCAGTTTCAGTCTCGTTGAGCCCCTATCCACTACTCATTGTGTTATATAATATTGGCGGCGCCTAGCGAATTACTTGTATTACTGATCTACATAGATTTCATTTATCAATTAATCTGTTCTGTAGGTCTCAGGTGTAAAATATTATTACTTATAAGTGCCAAATATTACTAACACAGGTATTATGATCCACCACATATATGTATGACACTGCCGAAGCGTCTTAAACACGAGCTTATTACGGGGTTCATTCCAGTGCGTGAGAAAATTAAGTGTTTGGTAATTGACACACTGTAATCTAACGTAAAATCTTACTAAGTTAACAAAGGCACTGAAGGCAACATTGAATACAATAAATACAAAAATTAAATATTGAGTACGTATATATTACCCCTACGTTCACCTTATCTTATGATATGGGCCAGTAGTTTGGTCTCTAATTATGTAACCCGAACTGCTTCATTAAGGAAGTATACCTACTACCTAAAAAGTAATATGGAATGCTCTCACCCGGGCCTGTCACGGCTGTGATGTTGATTCTGCCGCGTTGCTGCGCGTAACCGCTACCCGTTAGAGGCGCACGCACTGGTTTTACTTTACGCGCCTAATACCTAGATGGACTGAACCCGCGTAATATTCGCGTAACACACTACACTTTTCTATAATTTGGCACTTATTGGCGATCTCAAGAAGATGAGATGGGTAAATCGCTGGGACTACGGGGCGCGGCGCTCGCACATCTGGGCTTTTGCTATTGTTTTGAAGGACCGCATTGTGTAGTTTTATGGCGTAACGAGACATCGGGGAAGGATCCCAAAACAGCGTCCGCTCGCAACGGCTGTTCAAACAGAACCCGATAACTCGGTTGGATGTATGAACCGATTTGAAAATTTATTTCTTTGTTTGAAAGCATATACTTCCAGATTGGTCCCGTTGTCGCCAAAATCCAGTTTTGATGATGGGATCCTGGAGAAATCGAGGGAACTCTGAAAATTTTATAGGCAAACTTGAAGTCGGTTAAAACATTGTTTTTAAAGTCAATTATTTTTATACTATCTGGTGGGCCCGTAAGCTAGTTTGCCACCGACATATTCATATTCATATTCATATATTTTATTGGTAAAAGTATAAGTAACATTTTACAAGTCAATTTGTTAAAATTGTTAGCTACAATAATTATACAATATTTGTTAAATAAATTCTTCAATGCTATAGCATGCTTGGTCAACTAATAGAGATTTTATCTTATTAATAAATATTGCATCGCTTTCCGAGTTAACTATTTCAGTTGGGAGAGTGTTGTATATTTTCGCACCAATGACACCGAGTGACTTTCGTGTTTTTTCGAGTCGACGAAACGGGACGTTCAGGAGGTTTTGCCCGCGTGTGTTTCTGCCGTGACTTTGTCCACGGGTTGTGTATCGGTCCATATTAGCTCTTACGTATTTGCAGGCCTCCAATATGAAGACGCACGGTAGTGTTAGTATTTTATGTTCTTTGAACATGGTATAAAAAAAGTATAAAAGGTGCGCGTTCATAGAATGTCAAAAAATACGACTATAATTCGAGCAAAGATCACGATTCTAACATTTAAGTAATTTGTTCTCCTCATACATAAGGAAAAAAAACCAATCAGGCAAAGAATGAAAGAAAGAAAACATTTATGCGTGGACAAAACAAAGGGTGTAAAAAACAAAACACAGAACGTAAAAATAGCAGGGTCCACGAAAAGGCCCCGACTCAGCATGGTGCTAACAAATACATAACAAATACATACGCTAAACATAATATATCTTAAAACTATTCTTAATCCGACGCCAGAGTGGCACGGCAGACTGCATCGCGTGAACGCGTCGCCAAACTGTGTGTAAGTGAAGTGTCACTGTCAACTTGACAGACCGAACGCAACTTTTATTTCAGATAGTTAATATATGGTGAATATACGTAAATACAGAAACGGAATACTAAGTTAAAAGTACATTTGTGATACAGGAAGAAAACTAAGAACGAATACAGTTTGGTGCAAAATTAAATATTGAACGTCACAAGCTCAACTGTACATACATAAAACGACTGCTTTCTGTACCAGGTCATGACTCGGGTGACAAACGGCAGTGCCAAGAAACAGGTTTGCCTTCCACATAGCACTTTATTTTGATCCTTCACGAAATTGTATCCACTCATATTCAATCAAACAAATTACTTTATTCACCTGTCCACTCTCGCATAACACCATTAACCGTTCTACCCCTTATTTAAATGTAAATCAGTTGTGAGTAAATTGAGCCGATTATTTTCGTGGCTCATGCATGCGTAATGCGATCCCGTAGTTGTGGTGATCGCACATTGCCCGTGGGCTGTATCGTGAATTAATATGTCGAAATGAGAGGGTTAAGTTTCACATGAACGTATGAAATTATTAAAATTCAATTATGTAACTTTTTAAATACCTACTTCATCATCATCACATCATCATATCAGCCGAAAGACATCCACTGCTGGATAAAGGCCTCCCCCAAAGAGTGCCACAATGGCCGGTTCTGCGCCATCCGCATCTAGCGGACTTCCGCGACCAGGTGATCAGTCCACCTTGTGGGGGTTTAAGTAAGTATTTATTGAGTAAGCTTAAATTATTAGTTTTGGGGTAGGATTGCTAGTGAAAAAGGGTTGCGTGTTGCAGTCACAAAGGGTACCATCGGGTCCCTATTACTTAAGTTTCACTGTCTGTCAGTCCATCTGGGGTTGTCCACAGGGCTGTATCTTTTGAAAGTATACCTACACATGTCATGTCATGGATCTTGAAAACACCAAGTGTCTAGGTACCAACGGGTTATGTTTACAAAAAAAACCCCTGGAGAGATAGACGGACAGACTGACAGTCATTTTTTTCCAAGGATGATATGTCCGTGTTGAGACACTTTTTATAAAACTGTAATTGGAATAGGAACTTTCTACATTGGCCAGTAGAGTTGCTTTTTTGATGCAATTCGGCCAACTCAAATAATCCCTAGTATAAATAAATAAATATTTGGGGACAATCTTACACAAATCGTCCTAGTCCCAAACTAAGCAAGGCTTGTACGACAATATATATACTTATATAGATAAATACATACAGGTGGTTCGATTGCCATACAAAACGTGATATTTTAAGAAACTTATGTAACAACGTTCATAAATTGGCTTCCCATTTGCGCCAAATTCCCCCTTTCCTAGAATAAACTTGTATAAACTAGATTAATTTGAGAAATTGGTTTGGGACGTGATATTTTGGGAAAACAATTTTTCTCAAACTAATCTAGTTTAATCTAGTAAAATATCACGCCGTTAGCCTGCGAATGTCAAATAACGCTTTGTATGGCAATCGAACCACCTTAATTAAATACATAGAAAACATCCATGACCCAAGAACAAATATTTGTGCTCATCACACAAATAAATGCCCTTACCGGGATTCGAACCCGGGACCTCCGGCTTCGTAGGCAGGTCACAAGGTCACCAACTAGGCTACAGAGGTCGTCAATAAGACCCGCGTTCGTATCAAGCTAGATATGATATGATGATGATGATGTAGTATAAAATAATTTACTTTCAAAACAAAGTTTAAACCGACTTCAATTCAGTACTTCGACAAGCCACATAGGTACATGAAAATTTCCTCTCTTCCTTTCCAATTCACCACATGAACTGCTTTCCGAGAGCATATGCGTTGATTATTACAGAAAAAACCCAAGTCACTATCTATGGGCTGAAAATATTTGAGGAGCTCCGTCGATTCCTCAAGGATCTCAGAATTGACACTTCATTACTTGCTGCTTCAACGGTCTGATCTTCGTCGCACTTACTTTACATCTTTGAGGAGTTCCATAATTCATCAGTGGTCTTCATCATCAGTTCCACTTCACCAAAGAGAAATCGGTGAACAAGGAATAAAATTAATATACATAGAACCTCATCCTTTTTGGAAGACGGTTAAAAATACAATACCTAAATGATTTCAAGATGCATTCAAAAAATAAACAGCGCATTTGAATACGAACTCCAGTCCTTAAAGCTGTGCAAATGCAGCTTAAAGCGAAATCCTAGTAAATATTGGACTAAAACAGACAGCAACTTGGCTCATAGCCCAGTCGCGATTGCCCCAAGACATTGTTATCAGGCTTTATCTTATTCCGTTTGCGGATCTATCTATAAATATCCTTGCTGACTGCGCCAATACTTCTAGGTTAAAAAAAAACGGATTTACAAAACGGTGAAATAAAGTGTTATTCGTGAATGTTTTGTTAATTTTATTAATTAGGCGGTAATCAGACGATGTAGAGTGGAGTTCGCCAATATATATACAGACAAGCTTTCAAAAATATCTGCACTTCAGTCATATTGCACGTGTTATATCAGTACTAATAATGACTGAGTGTAAATATTTTTGAAAGGATGTCTGCCTGCATAGATATTGGAGAATGATGCATATTAGATAGAGATATTGCATAAAATGACGAAATGAAATGATTTTCTAACTAACCAATGTACTTCGAACACTTTTTTAGGGTTCCTTACTCAAAGAGTTAAACGGGACCCTATTACTAAGACTTCGCTGTCCGCCTGTCTGTCACCAGGCTGTATCTCAAGAACCGTGATAGCTAGAGAGTTGAAATTTTCACAGATTATGTATTTCTGTTGCCGCTATAACAACAAATACTAAAAACAAAATAAAATAAATATTTTTATTGATAATGGTACGGAACCCTTCGTGCGCGAGTCCGACTCGCACTTGGCCGGTTTTTTTTTACACCCTGTCAGTGGCAAACAAGCACACGGTCTGCCTTATGGCAAGCAGATACTGTATTCGAATCACAAGCAGGTTTCCGATTGATTTGAGGATTCGTTGTGTGCCCGCCTTTTTATGGACGCTGCTTAAATCATATTTAATAAAATGTTAAAGAATCTATACACTCTTAACTTGAAGAACACCATACTGTTGGCCCTCAGGAACCATACTGTAGGTCCATCAACATAGGGCTGAGAAAAAAGCGACAGGGGAGTTCCCCGACCGGCAGGAGTTGGACCGCGTTCGAGCGTTTGCTCAGAACGAATCACTCCGCCAGTGGAAAGAGAAGCGTTCATAGCCCGGCGGCGCCTGCGTATCGGAAACGATAACGCAGGTCAAGCAAAGACGGCAGGAGTCAGTCTTTGGATGGGTGACCGCCTGTTTGAGTGGTTACTATAAATGAGCGCTTCCGTGCTTTGGAAGGCACACCAAGCAGTTGATCCCGGTTGCTGTCTATGACAGTAGTCGTTAAGCCGAGTTAGAGGCCTTCGGGGCGGCTTAAGAACCTCTAACAGTCGAGTTGCCCACTCACTTGACAAAGGGGGGACAACTGTCACTCGCGTCCGCAGGAGCTACCTACCACAACCCTGCACGTGTCCCCTGGGTGGTACTAAAGAGTGACAATTTCAAAAAGGCCAAAAATAATATATGCCATACGATTAAATAAATAAGTGGAAAGAGGAGTTGGGGTCTGCGGATTACGGCTTAGTAACAGTAGAGGCAGTACTGCTTCACTTAGAACGCTGGGTTGAGAGGCAGCATGGAACCCTGACGTTCCATATGGTGCAGCTACTTACTAACCATGGCTGCTTTGGTAAGTATCTGCATCGCATAGGGAGTGAATCCTCCCCTTGCTGCCATGAGTGTGGCGCGCCTGTGGACACGGCGCGTCACACTTTAGAAGAATGCATTGCGTGGAGGCCCCAACGCAACGGGCTGCTTTAGAAGCAGTGACGCGGTCGGACCTCTCATTGTCGGGTGTTATTAGGGCCATGCTTGACAATAAGGAAGCATGGAAGGCGATGGCCTCCTTCAGTGACCAGGTTATGTCACAGAAGGAGGCCGCGGAGCGGGCACGCGAGAATGATCCCCTCGCGGATCCGCTCCGCCGGCGACGGGCGGGAGGCAGAGCCAGGTGCTACGCGCATTTACTGCCTCCTCCGTAGTGGGATGGTGCGGGGTTCGGGGGATACCCTGCAAAAATGAATCCCACTGGACTGAATGCGCTGACCTGGCGCGCAATGTCTGCGGCCCGCTACCCTGTAGGCCTCCCGTTGCGACGTACGCGGTCGAATGCGGAAAGCGATCCCGCGGCGCCCCTTTCTTAAGGCGGAGCTGGCAATCGTTGGGGTTTTAGACGGTAGTCCAAGGCTATTGCCGCGGTTAGTCCGTCATACCCGCCCTGCCCCTTCTCCGTGGCGGGCGGGATGCGTAAAGGCATTTCCCCAACGTAAAAAAAAAAAAAAAGGCCTTCGGGAAAAACCTCGAAAGTTCATCGAAACCTGCCGTTTTGTGAAGAGTGAACCGTGGTGTTTATATTTAATTGATTAATAATTTTTTGCTACGGTTTTCCATTACAATGGGCAATTTGACACGTACATTTCACATACTATTTTAAGGGTTCCGTACCATAAACGTAAAAAAGGAACTCTTATGGTGCGACTCTGTCCGTCTGTCACAACGTTAAATATCTCAGGAACTACTTACGCTACCAATTCGAAATTTGGAACAACTGTTAAAAGTCTGTCAACTGTTAAGACACGTGTATGGGAAATGAATAATTTAAAGATACATTTTTATTTTCTGTGTAAATGACGAATATGAGGGGTGTCTACGACAACGCGACAGGCGACAGCGGTCGGTGTGCGGGGGCGCGGGGCGCGGGATCCCTTCCACCGACCACTAGCTCAGGCGGCGGCGATCACAACGCTCGCGTCTTATATTTTTGTTCATGTACTTATTTTTCCTACATAAACGTAGAAGTTAAACACATAGTTTTCTTTAGCGCATAATAGCACGCATACAAAGGGGGTTAAAAGTTCAAAGTCAAGTAAATAGATCAAGTGGGGTATCATATAAAAGAGCTTAAGTTCCACTTTCTAAAACCGTATTTTTTTTCTACAGTGGTTAAATTTTGTTTTATTAAGGAAAATGTAGAAAAAAATACCCCCCCCCCCTTATGTCCCAAGTTTACGCAGCAAAAATTCTGAAATAATTACATATGATTAAGAGTTGCATAAATAATACAGGCAAAATAAAACGATATCTCTATCTAGCTTATTTTTTTTTATTTATCAAAAATAATTTCTTAATTAAATTTGTAATTTACTTACTTTTGTACGAAATTTTATGTCTTCAAATTCCTATCAGGTTATCGTTAAAGTCCCTTCTTTCAAATAAAAATTAAATAATCCAAATTGGTACGCGTGATAAAAAGCTATCGCTGATAAACAAACATAATATGTTGTAAGTTGTTAATAGGTACCAAAATGCAGAAGGCGCTTTGCAACGGTAACTTCTACTATGAACTGTTTAAGATTGTTCAAGAATGAATGGGGTCCTGACATGACAGGTATGGGAAAGTTTGTACGGAACCCTCGGTGCGCGAGTCAGACTCGTACTTGACCGGTTTTTTTACTATCGCATATGTTTTGGTACGTTCGCTCGGAGTGAGTGAAAATCGTTGTAATAAAAAAATGCGAATTGAACGTTTGAGGTTGTCAGGATATGTGCTTATTTTGATTAAGGATGTACAAAAAGGTAATCTATACTAATTATTAGATTGTAGTTTTGTAAGTTTATATGTAGGTAATTGGTATAATCTCCTGAACCGCTTATCCGATTTCAAAAATTATCTTACTTGCGTGTAGAATGACTTTCTAGATGGTTACGGCAACATTTTTAAGCCGCTGAGGCAGCTAGTATATTATAAATCGATGTTATACATACAGGTATGTTTGGGTCCTTAAGACTAGTCCATTTAACTGACACGAGTTGAAAGGCCGAAAGGTAGCCGAACAATTTCATGGTACCCTCATTTTACGGTAACGATCAAGGGTAGTTGGGTGTTGTCAGTTCGTAAACTTTGTTTATGGGCCACAATGTTGGGATGGCTTCATCATGCCTGCTCGAATATGTTGTTACTCCTTCCTACTTTATTAGTGGTTGAATTTTTCAAAGTCAAAATAAGAGTGTTGCCTATTATTATTATTATACATAATTAACAACTTAGAAACATTGAAAACCCCCCGATATTTTCATTTCAAACGATTTTGTTAAAACTTAGCTAAGAACCATTGCGATCACGTCAGCATTTGGTCAAAAATCGCATTAAAATCCATTCGATTAGGAGCTACTAACGACGCCACAGACAGCCATTCAGACCCGTCAAACTTATAACACCCCTCTTTTTGCGCAGGGGGTTAATAAAGAGGTAATGGTCTGTAAAATGTAAGTTTGTCGCATTGTTGGGTTTGTCATTTTATGAAGGGGTAATCTCGGAAACAATTTATCCGATTTTACTTATTAATTCTTATACCAGTATATTGAATGGACTTTGGAGGTAGACATAGGGTATATTATATAAACTTTGCTTGCAGTCATTGGTATATCTATATAAAATAAAATAGCTAAATTTTTTTGACTAGCAACAGCTCCACTCAAGTACGAATAGACACTAATGGTGACCTATTTCGAACTCATCAGGATTCTTTCCTCGACACGAGATATCGACGATGGTTAACTACATTGGTCATTTGGGACGCTACATGCGTTGACACCCTGGCGCCGTCCCACCTTGGCACTACATCTTTGAGAGCAGGCGGGGCAGCTGCAGCGGCGGAGGCAGCAAAGTGCCGCAAATACATCGGCCTGACAGACCGGCATGTTTTTGCGGCTTTTGCTGTCGAAATCCTCGGACCCTGGATCCCAGGCGCTCACCAATTATTTGGCCAATTGTCAAAAAAATTGGTCAATGTATCCGGAGACCATAGAAGGTTTTGAGTGAGGATGGATGTAAGTGGCTGACTTTATTCTTCAATAAAATGTTGCGTGAAGAGACTATCCCTGACGAATGGTGCGACAGTTTATTAGTGCCCATTTTTAAAAATAAAGGAGATATGTTGGAACATATTATGGACCAATCTAACCTCTTTAATCTGTTTAGGTTTGTTTTTATAGTCAGACAGATGTCACTCACATTGTCCGTTTGCTTTTGTTGTGTTCAGGCGTACTATCAATAAATTCATGGAACAGAGAAGGTGTTTACAATGAATATCCCCGGCTTCTCCAACATGGTAGCAGACCATTCAAAATTCACCTAGTTCCTGAAGTGAATTCGTATAGTTTTCGATCAAGTTATTTTCCAAATTTTCTCGTAAGAAACAAAAGATGGCATCTGCCAGTCAGAATGTTTCCGTGGAAAAATTGTCGGGAATTCAGAACTATAATTCCTGGAAATACATCATGAAGATGGTGCTTGTCCACGACGATCTCTGGGATTGTATAGGAGAAACGGAAAATAAATGTGAAGACGCCAAGAAGCAGGAAAAGGCGCTCGCGAAAATCGCCTTGTCTGTGCAGCCTACAGTATTTCCACAAATTCGAAATGCGAAGACGGCGCGTGAAGCATGGCAGAACCTGCAGAAGTCATACGAAGATCGAGGTCTGTGTCGACGACTCGGCTTACTTCGAACGCTATTCGCAACAAAATTGAGCGAATGTTCGAGTATGGAGGCATACGTGAACAGGATCATGGATACATCGCAACTTTTGAGCGATATTGGATCGGCTCTAGAAGACGACTTCCTGGCCGTAATATTGCTTAGCGGTTTGACAAGCGATTACGATCCGTTAATTATGGCTCTAGAAAATTCGAACGTGTCATTGTCAAGTGAAGTTGTCAAATTGAAATTGCTTCAAGAAAATTTACGTCGAGATGAAAAAGATGAAAACGTAACGGCATTTAAAGCTTATAAAGCACGTAAACCTATTAAGTGCTTCAAGTGCAAGAAGATTGGGCACTGCATGAAGGACTGCCCTGAAAAGTCTGACGGCAACAAGAGTAGCCGGAAAAATACGTCGCTTCTTACGGCATTGGCTGTAGGAGTTCAGCGCGATGTTTGGTACGTAGACAGCGGGTCCTCACTTCATCTTTGCAACGATCGCAGTGTGATGTCGGATTTCACAAGTGACAAGCCGAAGAAAGTGTACATAGCCAACGGTGAGGCTATGATGACGGCTGGAAAAGGCACAGTGCAAGTTGTATTGAAGGACAATTGTATACGACCAATAAGTAATGTATATTTAGTTCCTAAATTAACTGCTAACTTGTTATCTGTCAGTGCCATGGTTAATAAAGGCTTCAAAGTTATGTTTCGTTCTGGCGTGTGTACGGTTACTGACAACGGAGAGGTTTTGGCCACCGCTACTCTAAGAGATGGTATTTATCAACTCGATGCCATAGAAACAGTGTCTGTTTTGTGTAGCGAGCCACCTTCGCAAGCGATGTGTTCGTCTTTGTCTGTAGATACAGGTGACAGCGTGACGTCAGCGCCTGAACTGAAGGATGAAGATCGTCCTGTTGAGAATGTTATGCAAGCGAAGTCTCCTGCAGCACCACGAAGCCAGTCGACACAACATGTCTGGCACCGCCGGCTAGCACATCTGAATACTAGAAGCATGGAGTTATTGCGAAAAGGTATGGTCACTGGTATTTCTTATGACAACAATGACTTTCAATCATGTGTTTCCTGTATAGTAGGTAAACAGAGTAGATTGCCATTTCCTAAGAAATCAGAGACCAGATCTAAGGAAATTCTTGGTTTGGTCCACAGTGACGTGTGCGGACCACTGCCATGCCCGTCCCTTGGTGGGAAAAGATATTTTTTGACGTTCATCGACGATTGCTCACGAAAAACATTCGTTTATTTTCTTAAAGCGAAGAGTGAAGTTTTCGAGATTTTTTACAGAATTCAAAACTCTCGTAGAAAACCAAACTAATAAGAAAATAAAGATTTTTCGCAGTGACGGAGGTGGTGAATTTGTCAATTCTAATTTTCAGCGATTCCTGAAGAAGCACGGGATCCGACACCAGACCACAGTTCCGAGATCAGCGCCCCAGAACGGAGTTGCTGAACGCGCGAACAGGTCTATCATGGAAAAGGCCAGGTGCATGCTTCAGGATGCGGGTTTGAAAAAGGAATTTTGGGCAGAAGCGGTCAACACGGCTGTTTACTTAAAGAATCGCTCTCCAACTAAGGCTGTGATGGGGTGTACTCCAGAAGAAAAATGGACAGGTAAAAGGGAGAATCTTAGTTACTTGCGCATTTTTGGTTGTCAAGCCTACGCCCTACAGCATAAACGGGACAAATTGGATCCCAAAAGCAAGAAATATATATTTGCTGGATATTGTGACGATACAAAGGGTTATAGATTAATAGACCCGGCGCATCCACAGAATGTCATAAAAGCTAGAAATGTCACCTTTGTGGAACATGCTTTTTGGAATGACGTATCAGAAAGTGAGAATGACAATTCACGCTACAATTTGTTCGAACTAACTAGCAAGAATGTAAGTGTCACTAACAATGTTCAAATGCAACCCGATCTATCCCTTGAGCCCACAGAAACATCTACTCGTAGTGAAATCAGTCATGACGATAGCGTCATCACGAAAGATGATTCTGAGAGCAGTAGTGAGACCCCAGATGACCCTGCGGATGAAACGTACGCCCCAGGAGATTCGACACTGGAAGACTGCGACGGCACGTTTGAGTCTGCGAGTGTAGCGCGCACTCTGTGCAGTGACGCGGGGGACCCTCAGACAGTTCGCGAGGCATTAAACGGCCCAGAAGCGGGTAAGTGGAAAGCCGCAATGGCGGAAGAGTATAAATCCTTCATCGATAACAAGTGTTGGACTCTGACTGATCGCAGTATGAAGCAACGGCCTGTCAAATGCAAGTGGATTTTTAAAAGAAAACTTGGCCTCGACGGGGAAATACTAAGGTACAAAGCGCGCCTTGTTGCAAAGGGTTACACACAGAAGTATGGTATAGACTATCTAGAAACATTTTCTCCTGTAGTAAGATATTCGACTATACGCACGTTATTGGCTTTAGCTGCAGAACATAACATGAATATCGAACATCTGGATGTAAAAACGGCATTTTTGAATGGAGATCTCAAAGAAACTGTTTATATGGAGCAACCAGAGGGTTACAAAATAAAAGGTCAAGAGGATAAGGTTTATAAGTTGAACAAAGCCATATATGGACTGAAGCAAGCTTCGAAGTCATGGTATGAAAAGATAAATGACGTTTTAACGAATAAAATGAAATTTAAACGTTTATCTTCTGAACCCTGTGTATATGTCAAGTCAAGCGGGAAATCTATGATTATAATTGCGCTCTATGTCGATGACATAATGCTGTTTTCTTCAGCGGAATGCCAAGGAACGGCAGAAATCAAAGAAGACTTGAGAAAGGCCTTCGAAATAAAGGATTTAGGGCCAGCACACCACATTCTCGGCATGAGGATTTGCAGACAGAATAATGAGATTACTCTAGACCAGTCAAGTTACATTAAGAAGGTTCTAGAACGTTTTCAAATGTCTGATTGCAACCCTGCGCGAACACCTATGGAAACAGGACTGAAGCACGTGAAGTCTACAACGAAGGATTGTACTCACGACTACAGAGGCCTGATAGGCTGTCTCATGTACATCGCGATTTGTTCCCGACCCGACATCGCGTATGCTGTCAGTTCGCTGAGCCAGTTCAACGAAGCATATGATGAGACGCACTGGAAGGCGGCAAAACGCGTTGGTTTCAAATCTTCTCTTTGCCGGTGTAAAGAGATGGGATTCGATGTGGTCGTTGCACTGGTTCTAAATATATATTCAAAATTCTCCCAGCCTTGCATCGAAAAGTTCACCGGAGTACCTACAAGCCGTGTGATGATGAAATATATATAAATATGGCTAAACTCACCCCAATTAGTTCACTTTTTTCTTCATAAATTAACCGGCCGGTCGCTTCACATTTGACAGTAGTCAAGTTTCGTTCACGAGTTGTCACAGTGTTCTGTTCCTGTCGGTTGCGCCGACGCAAGCCCGGAGATGGCCGAATATCTCCGATCGTAAACTTTCCCACCCCAGTGCGAGACAAATATACAAAATAGTGTGTGTATGAATGGGATGGCGAGTGACATGACTGAGTGTATGGTTTGCATGTTGATAACATAAATTACGTTTTTAAAAACCGAAAAGATTTGGCAATAAAATGGAACATTCCCCCGCCCGAGAAAGGCTAAAGCCTTTATCAACAAAAACACAAATAAATAGTGAAAACTAAAATCTAAAACAAGACTTAATAACTAAAGCAATTCGATATTTAATCCAGGGGAAGCCTGCAAATCTTTACAACAGGGCGCGTCAACGTGCCTGTTGAAGTTTTGAGCTTTACAACTCGCACTACACCATCTCTACCGGGCAGCAATTCCGCAATTCTGCCCAATCTCCACTTGAGGGGGGGTAAATTCTCTTCTTTAATTAGGACGAGATCACCTGTCCGAGGCGGATCCGTCAGTGAAGTCCACTTATGTCGCATTTGAAGAGAATGGAGGTACTGGTCGCTCCATTTTCTCCAAAAACGTTGGGAAATAGCCTGAATGAGGTTAAACCTACTTAACCGTGAGTCAGGTATATCCTCAAAGTTGTATTCCGGTACTGAGAGTAACGGTCTCCCAATAAGAAAATGTGCCGGCGTAAGGACCTCAAAGTTTTGAGGATCCTGAGTCAAAGGACATAACGGCCGACAATTTAAAACCGCTTCGATTCGAGTAAATACCGTAACTAGCTCGTCGAAAGTCAAGACCTGTTCTCCTATGACCCGCCGCAGTAATGTTTTTGCTGCCTTAACCGTGGCCTCAAATAAACCGCCGAAGTGAGGCGCCGCTGGAGGGTTAAAACACCATGTAACATTTTGCTGAGCAGCCTTGTTAACGAGCCCCTGTTGAACTTCCCGCGAAGCTAAGTATTTCTGAACTTCGTTCAAGTGTCTATTTGACCCGACGTAGTTTGTACCGCAGTCCGATCTGATAACACTCGGAAGACCGCGCCGAGATGTAAATCGAGTCAAAGCCGCAAGAAAACCGTCTGTAGAAAGATCAGTAACACATTCCAAATGAACGCACTTAGTAGACGAACAAATGAAGACGCAAAGATATGCCTTTATGATTTTGGCGTTCCGCAGACGCGAATGTTTGATTAAAAACGGACCGGCAAAATCCGTTTGCACGGTGTGAAAAACACCAATAGCATTAACCCTATCATCAGGTAGGGCAGCCATCAAGGGTTCAGTTGGCTTAGCCTTAGTCTTAAAACATTTGATGCATTTAAAAATCCGCGTACGTACTACTTGTGTTGCCGATATAATCCAATATTGCCGTTGCAAAATACCCAGGAGAGTAGAAACTCCCACGTGACAATATATGATATGAAAGTGATCTACAATCAAAGCAGTAAGTGGATGACGCTTTGGTAGTACCACAGGATGTTTTCCGCTGAATGGCAAATTGGAATTTTGCAGTCGACCTCCGACCCGCAATAGCCCATCTTCACCGATAAAAGGCATCAACCTTCGCAGTCTTGTAGAACATCGTTTGTCCCGCTTTAGATTATCTAGATCATCGGCAAGTTCCGCTTCTTGCGCAAGTTTGATCAGACGATCCAAGGCAAATTTTCTTTCAGGAACCGTCAGCACTCCCGTGAGTTTATTTGACGAACCTTTAGCATTGGTCATAAACCGAAGACAGTATGCTACAACCGCAAGTAGCATGCTTAATGAACTAAACCGCGTAAATATCGACTCCGCTGCATCGATCGTCGATGTGTGAACCTTAACCGGTATTTTCCGCAAACCTGGTAAGTCCATTTCCTTTTCTTTATCCATAATGTTTATAGGCCAGGTGTCCGCATTACCTTTCAGCCAGTATGGTCCCCACCACAAGGTATGCCCGAGTAAATCCGACGCGCGACAACCGCGACTCGCGACGTCTGCAGGGTTCATCTCGGAAGGTATGTGGCGCCAAGTTATTTCTAATCCGCAATTAACAATTTGTGACACCCTGTTACCTTCAAAGATTTGCAATAAATGGGGGGATATCCGCAACCAAGAGAGGACGATGGTGCTATCCGACCAGCAAATAATCTCCTCGATAACCACTTCATTTTTAATAGCCTCTACAACATACTTCATTAACCGCACAAGCAAAGACGATGCGCTTAACTCGAGTTTGGGAATGGTTAACTTTGATTTAACCGCCGCAACGCGTGATTTGGCCATCATTAGATGTACGTGGGCCTGCCCATTGTGATCTACTGTTCGTAGATAGACCGCGGCGCCATAACCAAGCTCAGACGCATCCGCAAAGCCATGAAGGGAACAGGTCCTTCCGTTGCACAAGGCAAGGCGTTTTAATCGTAAATGGCTGATTAAAGGCAACTCCGCTAGTATACCCTGCCATTCCGCAATGACATTAGCTGGAGGCTGCTCGTCCCAAGACAAGTTTAACAGCCATAACCGCTGCATGAGGATCTTTCCTTGATAAATCACCGGTGTGATCCACCCCAATGGGTCAAATGTTCTGGCTAAAGTCGACAAAATGGATCGCTTCGTAGTCGTCTCTTTGTCATCCAACTTTGTATGATACGAAAAGCTATCCGAGTTTGGGTCCCACTGGATGCCCAATATTTTAAAAAAGCCAGATCCGTCGGCGTTGTCGAAAATTCGAGGTTTGTCTAAATGTTCCGCTGGTACATCCGCCAGAAGCTGCTTATCGTTAGCCGTCCACTTGCTCAACTCGAAGCCGCCAGAGCAGAGCAAGTACGTCAGCTCTTGTTTGAGCTCTTTAGCACCTTCTAGAGTATCCGCACCTCCAAAAATATCATCCATGTATACCGATGAACGAAGGAGGTGCGCAGCCGCAGGATAGCGCACCTCCTCGTCATCTGCCAACTGCCTCAGCGTCCGAATCGCAAGGTAGGGACTGGACTTCATTCCGTAAGTCACAGTATTAAGATTATAAAAAAGTAGCGGCAACTCTGGGGACTCTCTCCACAAGATCCGCTGATATGGTCGATCATCTTCCGCAATCAATATCTGACGAAACATCATTCTGATGTCTGTGGTAAAGACAAACTCGTGTAGTCTAAATCTGCAAATGATCTCGGCAATATCTCGCTGTAACTTGGGTCCTGCATGTAAGCAATCATTTAAAGCGACTCCGCTGCTACTTGGGCAGCTAGCGTCGAACACAACCCTAATCTTGTCTGAATCCGCTTTAAAAATTCCGTGGTGCGGAATTGTGTAACCTGCACCAGCGGCATTATCATCGATTGACCCGTTACAGAGAGACATGTGACCAGTTTCTAAGTATTCCCGCATAAAATTGACGTACTTAGCCCGAAACTCTTCATTAATCTGAAGCCGCTTTTCCATTGCCAGGAACCGCTTCGTGGCCAATGGGACCGAATTCCCGAGGGAAGGAAGCTTGTCCGATAAAAACGGTAGATGAGCAATGTATCTCCCGATCTCATCTCGCTGATGAGTATTAGCAAAACCCGTTTCACATTCCAGATCTTTAGGGTCTATCACCTTGTCCGGAATGTCTTCCACCTCCCAGAATCTCTCCAAGATCTGGTCGGTAGCCGCATTACAGAAAAACGTCTGCGAAATGTTTGCAGCCTGAGGGCCAGGGTGAACTGACGTAAAGGTTACCGGGCCCGTCAACACGTGTCCGAACACCGTGTTCATCGCGCGAGGTAAGTGATCATTTATTTTTATAAAATCTCCGCCGAGTAAAATATCACCGAGTAGATCCGCACCAATTAAAATATCTATCTCCCGACTGACGAAAAACTGGTCATCCGCAAGACACAGTCCTCGAAAACTGTCCGCTATGTGGGCGGGCAGAGAAAAACTTGGTAAGTTATGAGTAATTTTATTCAATACCGTAGCCGCAGTCATGAGAGTAGGTCGGTCCGCATATTTAGGCATCATACATAAATTCACGCCGCCCCTGCAACCGCTCACAGGAGTGCCGCTAAGTCCCGTGACTGTAGCCATGTTCGAGTTAAACCGTTTCAACCCTAATCTACTCGCACAAGTTTCCGATATAAAGGTACCCTGGCTACCCCCATCGAGCAGCGCGCGCGCTTCCTGGTAAGTACCGCTACTGTCCAGAACTCGTACCGCCGCCGTGGCAAGTAACACCGTACGTTGATAACCGCCGTGATCGTTGTTAACATGTGAAGCCATCAGGCCCGTAGTTCCAGGCACCGCATTCACTGGAGGACTACTGGCCGAGGCAGCACTTGTAGAAGGAACGCTCGCTGGGGCCGAGTCAGGAGCTGTCCTAGCCATAGTACCATTGCTTGTCGCAGGCCGCTGTTGACGATCCGACGCCGTCGCCGGTAGGTCAAAATGCAACAATGAATGGTGCTTGGGCGAATTACATTTGTAACAATTACCGTTATAGTTACACCGATCAATATTGTGCCCGTTCAGACACCTAAAACACAAATTATGTGCAACCACGTGACGCTTCCGTGCCCCAGGCGTCATCGCTAAAAATTTATCGCATTTGGCGATAAAATGCCCGCCCTTACCGCATAACCTACATGAAAATCCCGCATTGTTAAAAACCGCATGAGCCTTCACCGCATGGCTCGGTCCGCCACCGCGCTTCTCGGGCGCAATGGACAAGGGTTCCGCACTGGACTCCAAGATCCGTATCTCGGTTTCCAAAAACTTAATTAGATCCGCAAATGTCGGTAAGTCCTTATCGGCCACCTTGTCCTCAAAATGTTTTCTCATGTTGCTGTCCAATTTTTGAAAGTTAATATAAAATAGCAAATATGACCACGAGTCAACAGGAAAATTCATTTTTTCCAAGGCCTTAGTACTTTCCGACAAAGTATTTAAAAATAATTTTAATCCGCTTAAATTTTTACTCCCTACATTAGCAACACTCAATAGGTTACGTAACAACCTGTCCGCTAACAATCTTTTATTATTATAGCGCGAATTCAGCAAATCGATTGCAATAGAATAATTATCCCCGACTATTGATAAGTGTTGTATTAGTGACTTAGGTTCCCCCACTAATGAACCCGTCAAATAGTACATTTTCTCCGTGTTGGACAACGTCGAGTCACTACCTACGAGCGACTGAAACAACTCCATAAACGATAGGTATTCTTCGATCTTTCCCGAGAAAGTAGGTATTTGCAAGCGCGGGAGTACAGCTCGACTCCCGGCTTGTTGTTTATTTGCATCGACGTTTTCCAACTTTGGAGAACTGTTGAACAACTCAAAATGTTTCATCTTAATAAAGTAATATTTATTATTGTATGAGTCGTATGACTGTTTATGCTCGTCCAATTCCCTGTCTTCCGCCTTAAACTGAATCTCGTAATGTAAAGTAACCAATTCTTCATAATATTTTTCTAAATCCATGTACCGTACTACAAACTCTTTTTTCTGTTCCGAAGATATATCAGTTAATTGGGCGAGATCATACAAAAAATCTATATTTCTTTTTGCCGTGTCATACTTCATTTGAAACATCAATTCCCTTTTGGTTGCCATATTTATCGATAAATTGATGAACAATATCAAATAAACAAAACAAAACCCCCAACAGGCACGACAAATAATGAAAACGTAAAGTTTCTGTTTTCAAACCCGCTAAAAATAGTATTTTGTGAAAACTAAGTATTATTTCCCGCTAAATAATACAAAGAATCGCATAAAAACCGGAATACCCAAAAATAAAAATACAAAAAGATGGCCCGCACTGGGGATCGATCCGACAAACTCGTGATCTGTAAGCGCGCCTTATACCGCGAGGCTACGCTGTCTCCAAATACAAACGGCGAATTTAAGTAACACTTTCCGCCTCGTGTTAAATATCGAACCACTCTAAAATTAAACTGAGAAATCCGACCAATTTCTTAAACAACGCAATAACAAAACACACCCAAGATTGCACTAATTAAATTGCCAAAACTAATAACTTCAATCACTATACAAAACACTTTGATTTTATGCAAACTTTTGTTGTGTGTACCCTACCGTGCGTGTAATGTGATTTGTAAAAAGTGAATTGTAATTACATATGGGAGGGAGTCAATATATATCAAATAGGTTGTTGCGAACACTAAAAACACATATTTTACCGCTAAATGATGTGTAGTGTAAATAGTTTTAAGTAAAATTCGAAATTTTAGTTGTAGGTTACGTTTGCGATTCGACCGCTCGAATTGCCTACGTCCCAACAATCCACCGAAGTAGTTTTATGTTCGGTGACTTTAGGATAACAAAACTGGGAGAAACAATGAATCCCGATCGATGGACCAAAAATGGTTTCAAATCTTCTCTTTGCCGGTGTAAAGAGATGGGATTCGATGTGGTCGTTGCACTGGTTCTAAATATATATTCAAAATTCTCCCAGCCTTGCATCGAAAAGTTCACCGGAGTACCTACAAGCCGTGTGATGATGAAATATATATAAATATGGCTAAACTCACCCCAATTAGTTCACTTTTTTCTTCATAAATTAACCGGCCGGTCGCTTCACATTTGACAGTAGTCAAGTTTCGTTCACGAGTTGTCACAGTGTTCTGTTCCTGTCGGTTGCGCCGACGCAAGCCCGGAGATGGCCGAATATCTCCGATCGTAAACTTTCCCACCCCAGTGCGAGACAAATATACAAAATAGTGTGTGTATGAATGGGATGGCGAGTGACATGACTGAGTGTATGGTTTGCATGTTGATAACATAAATTACGTTTTTAAAAACCGAAAAGATTTGGCAATAAAATGGAACACGCGTCCTTCGTTACTTGAAAGGTACGATTCATTATTGTTTAACTTTTCAGAAGTCAGGGCTAGACATCGTCGCTTATGCTGACGCTGATTATGCGTCGAACGAGGTCGATCGTCGATCTTATACCGGTTTCGTTTTCAAACTTGGAAATTCTACCATCTCTTGGGAGAGTAGGAAGCAGAAAACGGTCGCTCTTTCGAGCACGGAGGCGGAGTATATGTCTCTGTCAGATGCTTGCAAAGAGGCTCTGTTTCTGCGCAAGTTCCTGTTTGAAATTTACGGGGTACAGTTCAACATAACTTTGTACAATGACAATTAGTCGGCATTAAAGTTATGCACTAATTCCATGTACCACGCCAGAACCAAACACATTGACGTCAGACACCATTTCATTAGGGAAATTGTTGACGAGGGTACAGTTACCCTTAAGTATCTCTCCACTGACCAAATGGTGGCCGACGTGTTGACCAAACCATTGGCAAAAGAAAAACACGATAAGTTTTTATCTCATTTATTTCTTATGCCTAATAAGTGAGATGTTGTAGGTTTCTAAGTAGTGTACTAGTATAGAACTAGTATAAATTATTTTAGATCCGTTTCATATATCGCTTGTAGTTTATTTTACTGTTTTATATGTTACGGATATATTTATTAATTTATACTGTTTCTAATTTATTTTTTTGCTACTGTGATGTTTTGTTGTAAGGACAGCAGATGTGTTACTACTTAGTGCTTTATTTATTTATTGTGTTGTGTTAACTTTTTGTGTTGAGTTTATATTGGTTCAAGGGCCAGTGTTGGAACATATTATGGACCAATCTAACCTCTTTAATCTGTTTAGGTTTGTTTTTATAGTCAGACAGATGTCACTCACATTGTCCGTTTGCTTTTGTTGTGTTCAGGCGTACTATCAATAAATTCATGGAACAGAGAAGGTGTTTACAATGAATATCCCCGGCTTCTCCAACAAGATATACAGGATTGCAACAATTATAGAGGAATAAAGCTCATGTCACATAGTATGAAGGTATGGGAGAAAGTGATAGAGAGACGAATGAGAGATGAGAGTGTTATAACGCAAAACCAATTCGGTTTTATGCCGGGTCGGGGTACAGCAGACGCCATTTTCTCACTTCGCCAATTGTGCGAAAAATACAGAAATGCACAGAAAAACCTGCATATGGTGTTTGTTGACCTCGAAAAGGCATACGATCGAGTACCTCGTGAGGTTTTGTGGTGGGCCTTGAAAGAGCAAAGTGTGCCTGGGAAGTATGTGGAACTAATTCGGTCTATGTATGACAGATGTTGTACACGCGTCCGGTCAGCGGCTGGCACCACAGACAGGTTCAGTGTAACGGTAGGCTTGCACCAGGGATCAGCTTTAAGTCCATACCTCTTTGTACTGATTATGGACGCTCTGTCGTCGGACATACAGGAAGAAGCACCCTGGTGTATGCTCTTCGCGGATGATATTGTTCTTGTCGGTGAAGACGCATCCGAGGTACAGAGCAGATTGGAGAAGTGGCGACAAAAACTGGAGAATGTTGGCCTGAGGATCAGTAGGTCCAAAACAGAGCATATGTTTTGTGACTTCGGCGGTCTCTCCAGTTTTACAGGCATAAAGCTAGACGGCGTTATGCTCCCAGTCTGCTCCGATTTTAAGTACCTCGGTTCGCTTGTACAGTGTGATGGTGATATCGACCGTGATGTCAAAAACCGAATTAGCGCTGGGTGGATGAAATGGCGACAGGTCTCCGGAACAATATGCGATGGCAGAATGCCTCCTAGGTTAAAGGGCAAAATCTATAAGACCATTGTGAGACCTGTCGTCATGTATGGATCGGAATGTTGGGCCTTAAAGGTGACGGATGAAAAGAGATTGCATGTAACGGAGATGAGGATGTTAAGATGGATGTGTGGTGTGACGAGGATGGACCGAATAAGAAATGTGTATGTAAGGGGAAGCCTAAAAGTAGCACCTATCGCGGATAAATTGAGGGCCAATCGCCTTGCGTGGTATGGGCACGTAATGCGGAGGGATGAAAGTCATGTGACCAAAAGAGTATTAGGTATGAATGTGGATGGATGTAAAAGACGAGGTAGGCCAAGAAAAAGGTGGATGGACTGTGTGAGAGACGATATGAAGAGAAAAGAAGTGAATGATGATATGACGGCTGACAGAGAAGTATGGAAGAAAAAGACATGCTGCGCCGACCCCAAGTAAATGGGATAAGGGCAAGGAAATGATGATGATGTATCCGGAGACCATAGGGCTGGCTCGTTCCTTGCCCAACGGATCGGTATAGCCATACAAAGAGGGAACGCAGCCAGTCTTATGGGAACCTTTCCGCAGGGATTCGACTTTGGGGACCTCTTTTGATTAAATTTATGTTTTCTTAATTTTAGGTTTATTTAGTTTATTTAAGTTTTTTCTATAGTTATGTATTGTAAGTAGGTTTTTAACTGTTAATTAATCTAATCTTTATTATGTACATATATTCAATTACATTTCATCAAGTTAACTACATAAAATAAAAATCTATAAAACCCCCGAGACAACAAAACCGCAATCAAATTGGTTCATTCATCTATCTATACATATAATAAAGCTGAAGAGGGTCGAAAGTCTGTACATGGAAGATATTCGAAAAAAAATTGGCTAGGGATACTTAAAATCGATAACAGAACACGTTCCAATAGTTTTTAGAATTTTTGTCTGTTTGTCTGTTTGTCTGTTTGTCTGTTTATCTGTTTGTCTGTTTATTTGACCGCGCATCACGTAAAAACGGCTGAACCGATTAAGATGAAATTTGGTATAGAGATAGTTTAAGTCCTGGGGAAGGACTTAGGGTAGTTTTTATCCTGGAAATCAACCCCTAAGGGGATAAAATGGGGGGTGGAAATTTGTATAGAGCTACTTAAACCGCTGCACCGATTTGGATGAAATTTGACATAAAATTAGTTTGAGTCCCGAAGAAGGTCATAGGATAGTTTTTAACCCAAAAATCTTCCCTTTAGGGGGTAACATGGAGGGGTGAAAATTTGGATGTAATCCATTTTGATTAAATTTGGTTTAGAGGTAGTTTAATTTCTGGGGAAGGACATTGGGTAATTTTTTTTCTGGAAATCTTCTCCTAAGGGGGTGAAATGGGGGGTGAAAATTTGGATGGTCTCCGTTTAGACCAAATTTGGTATAGATATAGTTTGAGTCCCGGAGAATGACAATAAATAGTTTGAATCCCGAAAATCATCCCCCAAGGGGATGAAATAGGGATGAAAATGTGGATGAATCCCATTTAGTTAAAATTTAGTATAGAGATAGCAGGAGTCCCAGGGAAGGATAATGCATAGTTTTCATCCTGAAAAATCATCTCCTGATGGGGTGAAATGAGGGGTGAAAATTTGGATAGAACCGATTTAAATGAAATTTGGTATGGAGATAGTTAAGAGTGCTGGGGAAGGACTTAAGGACTTAACATAATTTTTAGTCCAGAAATCATCTCCTAAGGGGGTGAAATGGGGTATGAAAATTTGGATGGAACCCATTTACGGTATAGTGAGTTGGAGTCTTGGGGAAGGACATAGGATAGTTTACTCCCGAAAATTATCCCCTAAGGGGGTGTAATTGGGGGTGAACATTTGTTTGTGACCCATTTTGATGAAATTTGGTTTAACGATAGTTTGAGTCCCGGAGTATGACAACGGATAGTTTTAATCCCGAAAATCATCCCCTCAGGGATGAAATAGGGAGTGAAAATTTGGATCAAACCCATTTAGATGAAATTTGGTAAAGAGATAGAAGGAGTCCTAGGGAAGGACAATGCATAGTTTTAATCCCGAAAAATCATTTCCTGAGGTGGTGAAATGAGGGTTGAAGATTTCGATACAACCCATTTAGATGATATTTGGTATAGAGAGAGGTCTCAGTGCAAGGAAAGAACATATAATAATTTTTATTCCGGAACACATGAAAGGAGGAAATAAGGGGATCACATAAGGGGGTGAGAAATGGTGGATGAAAATTTGGATTGAACCCATTTACGGTATAGCGATGGTTAAGGAAGGACATAGGATAGTTTTATCCCGAAAATCATCCCCTAAGGGGGTGTAATTGGGGGTGGAAATTTGTTTGTGACACATTTTGATAAAATTTGGTTTAAAGATAGTTTGAGACCTGGAAAAGGACATATGATAGTTTCTATTCCGGAAATCATCCCCTAAGGGGGTGAAATGAGGGTGAAAATTTGGATGTAGCCCATTTAGATGAAATTTGGTATAGAGATAGTTTGAGTCCTGGAGCATTCTCCAAGGAGGTGAAATAGGGGGTGAAAAATTGGATGGAACCCATTTACGGTATAGGGGTAGTTGGGAGTTCTGGGGAATAGGAACTTTACATAGGTTAATATATGCATGTGACGTTCCAAGGGTAAAGGTACCTTATGGCGGTAGTTTTGAAGATGTTTTCTAAAACGGGGTAAAAAAGACGTTTTATTATGGCTATTTTGAAAACTATTAGATGTAACATTTTGTTGACGTGTCTTTATTTTTAATATAAAATATTTAAATTACAAGTCAGTTAATTTAGTCCTACGGTTTAGTAGAAAAGTTCCTTACGGCCGTGTGATATGAAAATATGCAAAATTATACTGAAAAAAGCCTACATGCATCTATTATGGTGAGGCGGGTCATAGAAACCAAGTTTGCGGCGGAGTCTATTTTGTAAAAAAAGGCGTTCAGAGTAAGCTAATCTATAAAATCATGCAACTCAGCCATAATGACCCTTTCCTTCATACAATCCATACTAATATTACAAATGCGAAAGTAACTCTGTCTGTCTGTTACCTTTTCATGCTTAAACCGCTGAACCGATTGAGATGAAATTTGGTGTAGTCTAGAGATATTTTGAATTCCGGGGCCTTCCCAAAGAATCCTTACTAAAGATAGTTTTTATCTGGAAATTCATCACCTAAGGGGGTGGAAAGGGGGGAGAAAGTTATAAACGAGTTCCGCGCGGACGAAGTCGCGGGCAAAAGCTAGTTTAGAATAAGAATAAGAATAAGTTTATTTTGGAACAACAACAGGCATATACATCATATAAGGCTTAGATCTAAAGAAGGAATCTAGTGTTGCTTCAAAAAAGGAGTCCACTCAGCATGAGTCGAGACACACAGTGCAATGACGCTGATTTTCAGTGGATCCGTTAAACTAAAACTAACTTATTAACCTATATAAGAGATATTAACCTAAGAATATACATACTGTACGGTATACAGAGATAGTCCACGCTATGTCCAGCGAAAACCAAACCAAAACCTGAGTTGCAATTACTTTAATAATATCCTACTCAAGATAATATTCTTAGCACTGACGCAGATCGATACGCAGATTGAGACGCAGATCAGCTAGGCCAAAGAAATTTGTTGCTTTAGTAGGTGGAGTTTAAGCTTATTTTTAAATGTAAACAGGGAAGGAGACTTTCTTATTGGCGGTGGGATATTATTCCAGCAACGTGTGGCAGCGTAACGAAAGCTGCCACGGAAACTAGCTGACCTGCATAGTAGACAGATGAGGCGGGGGGCTTGTCTAACATGCATACGGGAAATATAAATTTGTCGTAGAGGTAGGAGGGTTGCTTACTATTAACAATTCCAAATAATAAAGAAGAGAGGTGAAGTGTCCTTCGGGTATTCATTTTAAGTAATTTGCTGTTATTTAAATATGGTGTAACATGAGCTCGGTGTGGAATCGGAAAACAAAATCTAGCACAGGCGTTCTGAACCCTTTGTATCAGCAGTTTTGTACGTGATAACAGACAGTCTCCAATAACCGTGTCCGCGTAGTTAAGCTTTGATAGAATAAGTGAGTCACATAGTTTAATACGCATGTCAGAGTTTAGGTAATCACGAATTCTATATAAGACTTTAAGGCGATAAAAACAATTTCGAACTATTTCAGAAACATGATTTTCAAATTGCAGTCGACCATCCATTAGTACCCCTAGATTTCTGGCTTCTGATACTCGAGCAATGCTTTCATCTAGGATACGGACTTGAGGATTGCGAGATATCGTGTCGGCTATTTGGAGTTTCGTGCCGAGTACCAGAAACTTCGATTTTAAAGGGTTCAAAACCAGGCTATTAGTCTTAGACCAGTGCGCAATCAGGTTTAGATCTTGATTTAATTTTCCTACGGCTAGAGCAGTATGTCGAGGTTTGAACGATATATACAGTTGCAGATCATCTGCATATAAGTGACATTTACAATTATTTATATTATTTGTGATATCTGCACTGTATAATATGAATAAAATGGGTCCCAAAATGGATCCCTGAGGAACGCCCCTGGTGACAAGGGCCTCCTCAGATACCATTGACAAACCCTCAGAAGTTTGCAATTCAACTCGCTGGGTGCGCTTCTCAAGGTAGGTAGCAAACCAATTTACGGCTTTGGAGTCCAATCCATAGTATGACATTTGGGAGTTAAGTTGCCAGAGAACACAGACATACACAGATATAACCCGCAAGAGTTAACTTGAGGCCTCCTTCGTATGACGTTAGTTCACGCGCTCGAGTCTCAAGTTAACTCCGGATATACACTTGTTTAACTTACAATATCCTTAGTTTTAGACCCCTAACTATGTTTCTTTCGTATAAACCTAGCATCAGTTATCCAGGATAGGATCATTTTACAAAGAGAATGCTCAATCTGAAACTTACGTATCACATTCCTATTTGAACAAATGTCTAACGCGTGTTCGCGTACATCAGCTCAATGCACGTGGAAATTAACACATGAAACACATTGAAAATGTATGTATTTAGTTATACCTAATAACAATATTCACTGTTCAGTATACAACCAATGTCTAGTGTCCGACCGAAACATATTTTTTTGCCGAAACCGAAACCGAAAGTTCGGCTTCGGCTCTAGTTTCGGCCGAAACCGAAACCGAACCTTTTGTAGACTTGTTAAAATCGTTAAAAAAATGACGTAAAACTGCTTTCATACACATACTAACGTAACACCTGAAACTCGTGAAAGTTGTATAAAATAAAACAAGGTTTACTACATGTTATCATAATTCCAGGAACAAGCACACAAAGCGTCACTTCACTGAGCCGGTGGCAGGCGAGCTACGGCATATTAAATAAAATAAAAACCTTTATTTCAGACCACTGGTCCATAGTATGTTAGTAACAAATTTAGACTTAATAACTATGTTAGTACGTACATGAAAAGTAATCAAAAATAAAAAAAAATACACGAAAAATAGAAAATTAAATTAAATGAGGTGTAGATGCGAACCAACACGGCAAAGGCGTCCGGTGATCGTTCGCAGTCCCATCCTATTTGGCCCTGCCGATGGCCACTTCGACCCAGTATTTAAATATGGGGCAGTCCATTCTCTCCGACAATACCCTGAGGAGGCCATTACCGCTGCCACGCACTCGCCTGAGTAGTGATCCAACACGCTTGCGTCTTATTGCGAAAAAATCATCAGTTCGCGCTTCGGCAAACATGTTGGACGCACTACAGTGCTTCGGCATCCGCAACAGCATCCGTATTGGACTCTTAGGGCGTTGTATGTCCTCTGCGTAAAACTTACCCACAGACTGCAGGTGTATTGTTTTGTTGGCACGAACGCACCCGAAGTTAGCCGAACGCGACCCGAAATACCGTTTTGTAAGTTTCGGCCCGGCCGAAAGGTTCAGCCGTTTTTTGGCCGAAACCAAAACTACGGCCGAAATATGATTTTTTGGCCGAAACTGGCTGAAACCGAAACCGAACCTTCGGTCGGACACTAAACTAAACCGATGGACCTCAAAGCTTACGAAAGCAGGTATTGACCGGCAATAACCATAGACAAAATCTGTCAGTGTCTGTGACGTCAATTTAAATGAAAATTATGACGCAAACAGCTTCATTATAAATAAAATATAAAATAAGCAGAGCAAAACCATCTACAAGTGCAGTGGGAGCAAGAGAGAGCGCTACTCCCACGTTGCGGTGACGGAAGTAACTGGTAAATAAGAGCCCGGTCACACGGCGTCGAATTTTGTCGGATCTAATTACTATCGCATCCTGCAAAACCGAATAGAGTGTTCACATGGTAAGCCGGTCTCTCCATTTTCGTGGGAAATGGGGTGCATCGGGGCAGTAAAGTATAAGAAGAACGCAGCTTAACAGTCCACCACTCTTTTCTGGTGCCTTTAAGTGGGTGACAGACGTACGAGTACATAAGTTCGCGGACTTACAGCTCGTCGACCTTGTGTCATCCTAAATATGCGTACTTTAAAACCGCCGAGCAAGTATTTCGACGATCCAACATGTTTGATTTTTGCTCGTAGCCCGCCTTGGCTCCTACGTCTGTCACTGCCGCGAATCACGAGCCGCCATTTTTTTTGTGCAGTCTGTGGGTGCGGATCGCTTGTGGCAATTGACGTTGCGTTGAGTGATCGAGCCAAGTTCGCCAATTTTAAATTCGTGATTTTAAAGCTCGTACGTCTGCCATCAACGTCGAGCCGAGTAAGTTCTAGAATCTTAAATCCGCGATTTTATAGCTCATACGTCTGTCACCTACTTGATGTATCTATCATAACAGTTTCCAAATGGGATAGTATTGCAGATTCAATTAAATTGGAATCCGATAGTTATGTGTTAGATCGACCCTGTCTGTGGCATTGCTGTTAACGACACAACTTCTTGCGTATATTAGCAACACATTATCTCGTGGGTAGGCAGCTTAGATTATACTGGATGAGCAAACCAAATGGGTTAAATGGGGCAGTCTGAAGCTATAGAATTAACTCTTGAGAAATCATTGCCCACAATTTATTGATTTGAGGAGAATAGCTAGAGACTTGCTAGAGACTTGTAGTATCTGCGTACAACGGATCGCTCTCTTCTTGTGCAATGTTCTACACGCAAAACTAGTGTCCAATTTAATAACATATAATAAATCATCGGCTTTTATTTAATATAGGTACAACATTGGCGACGAGGACTTCAGAACATCACGATGCAACGATTACACAATCAAGAAGAGCATAAAAATCATTAAAAGTAAGAAATTTATTACTACTATTGGTTCGCGGTAATGACGGCAGCAAAAGTTTGAGGTTAGGTTATCACAAATTAACGAAAACCTGACACACGACATTTACCAATGTGCAATAACGTGAAATGAAACAATGCAGACAACTTAGAAAAATAAAAACATCAAAGTCATTTAACAGAAGAGGAAATAATATCATTAATTAAACAAGGAAAAAGAACTTACATTTATCGGTGTGCAAAAGATACTTTGATAAAAATATTACTACAGGAAGACTTACCGTGCCCGCTAAATTCAACAGTAGACGAGTTAAGAAAAATACTGAGTGAATATTACCAAAACAAAGACGCGTTACAACCTAAAACAGAAGCTGTGTGTGTTCCGACAAAGAAAACAATGGCGTCTAATCACGAAATAAAACAATTTGATGGAGAAAACTGGTAAGTTTTCGAGCAACAATTAGAATGTTAGATATTGTTAAAAGATGTACCAGATAATAAACAGGTTCCGTTACTCTTTACGAAACTAACACCTAGAGTTTTCGAGACACTGCAGTTGTTGTGTGATTCAGCTAAACCCAGTACTTTAGGTTATAATGCGTTATATGAAAAGTTACGACGGAAATACACACATACACAAAGTTCACTACTGGACAGGGCTGAATTTAGAAGACGGAATCAATTCCCTTCAGAATCCATCAAATACTACGTTTTCAGCCTAAGAAAACTAGCCAGAAAATGCCGTTTTAAAGACGAAGACGACCAAATTAAAGAAAAACTTATCGAAGGAGTACATTCTAAATTAATTATGTTTGACTGATGAAACAAAACTAGGAAATGAAGCTTGAAGACATGGTAGTTAGCGAGGACTGTGGAGGCAGCCTACAAGCATTCCAATGGAGATGGGGACACCAGCAACATCTCATACATTAAGCCGAAGCCAAAATTCAAGCAAAAGTATACAATGTCAAAAACAACAAGCAAAAATATAAAAAACAAATGTTTTTGCTGCGGTAAAGATACTCATTTAAAAAAGAATTGAACCCTGAAAAATAAATATTGTTCGGAGTGTGGTCAACTCGGGCATATTTTTAAAATGTGTCCTAGAAACAAATTTAAACAGACACATGCTTAGAAGATGTGAAAACATTGTATGAGGAACACAAAACTTATAAGTTTGACAAAGTAAATAAAATACCACCATATGTAGTCGAGCTCGAAGTAGGTGATGGACAAAAAGTTCAATTTGAAGTGGAAACGGGTGCAGAGGTTTCGGTGATGCCGACAACGTACAAGGAAACATATCTAAAAAAATATGATATAGAGGAGTGCAAGGTGACATTTCGTAATTTTGATCAAAGTGTGTCTCAGCCACTAAATATAATTCGGCGCGTAATTAATAATGGGGCGCGATTGGCTGAGTCAATTAAAAATGTGGCCTCCAGCTTTCAAGGAAATGGCTCTTTGTAATTCAAACCAAACAACTAATTGATAAGGAGTTCGCAGAAGTATTCAGCCCAGGGTGGGGTGATTTTAAAGGTGAAGCAATTTCTTTGAAATTAAAAGGAGATGCAACACTAAAGTTCCTGCCTGTTCGTCGTGTGCCTTATGCCCTTCGAGATAAGGAAAAGCATAAAATTGAAAGATTACAGGAAAATGGCCGTATAGTGCCAATAAAGCAGAGTCAATGGGGAACACCCGTAGTGCCAATCTTGAAGCCAGACGGTTCAGTGAGGCTGTGTGGTGACTATAAGGTGACTCTCAATCCAAGCTTGGAAATTGATCACTATCCACTACCACATGTAGAGGATATTTTTGAAACTTTAAAGCAGGGGGAATACTTCTGCGAACTTGACTTGAAGGAGGCCTACCTTCAGGCAGCCTTGACTGAAGAAAGTCAAGATTTAACCACAATTGTTACAGAATTAGGTACATACAAATACAAATACTTACCCTATGGTGTGAATACAGGGCCAGGCTCCTTTCAAAGATTAATGAGCAAAACTTTACTAGGAATGCCTAACACTATTGTTTTTATTGACAACATCTACGTGGCAGGGAAATGTTTACAAGAAACTTATGAAATTCTAGTGAAAGTGTTAAGTAAGTTGCAAGAAAGTGATTTCAAATTAAAACTGGTAAAATGTAAGCTTTTCTCAAGACATATAGACGTGTTTGGTTTTCTCATCAATAAAGATGGAATGAGCATAATAAAATCAAATATTGAACCACTGCTCAACGCCCCCGCCCCAACTTACCTAATAATGTTAAAATCATTTTTAGGAAAAGCAAATTATTATTCCAGGTTTCTTAAAGACATGGCTATAATCTTAACTCCGCTGTATGAATGCGCTGTATGAAGGTAAATACATTTAACTGGACAGAGGAATGCCAAAGATCATTTATAAAAATTAAACAGAAACTGGCATCAGCGGACAATTTAAAACATTTTGATCCCAACCTACCAATTATTGTGACATGTGATGCCTCAAATTATGGTCTAGCAGCAATTTTGTCAAACAGGGATACAGACGGAACAGTTAGGCCTATATCATATGTCAGTAAAAAATTGAATCCAACGAAGCAAAAATATACAGCCCTTGACAAAGAGGCCATGGCCATTGTATTCGGGGTGACAAAGTTCTATAACAATATCTATGGTCGAAAATTTGTATTGGAAACTGATAATGCAGCGTTAGTCAGGATATTTGGACCAACAAAGGGTATTCTAAAAATGGCAGCAAAGCGGCTACAGCACTACGCCATATTCCTGTCAGCTTTCATATATTTAATAAAATACATAAAAAACTAGCAATAACCCAGCAGATTTTTTGTCCAGAAATCCTGATAACAAATATACCTAATAACAACAATTAAATACTTACCATGAAATTTGTAGAGTGGAAAACTTGAATAATGTAATCTAATACAAACAGTTCCGAAATTGATCCTTTAAATTACAAAATAATTGAAGAGCATACCACAAAAGACCCACAATTGAGTAAAGTAATGGAATATTGTAGGAAATTCTGGCCTGAAAAGAAATTAATTACATCAACAACATTCTACAACAGAAGAACTGAAATAAGCTTGGATCAAGGGTGTTTGCTATGGGGTCATAGAGTATTATAATAAACCATTATTTTTTTTTACAAAGAAGGGTAGTCTATGTCACGTGAAGCACAATCTAGAATCTATTGAAAAAATTAAAATTAGTTTTTTGGGTTATTTACACATGTTGAAACAAAGGCAAGGTTGGCCAACCTTGCCTTTGTTTACCTTTGGTTACCTTCCAGTAAGCATATAGTTAGATGCTTGTGTCGGAAGATCCCGCTCTTCCATTATTCGGAATTGTTAATTTTAATCCAACAACAAACTGGCAATTAGACTTACCAGGTATTTTACTTCTTAACTTATTATTATATTTAAGAAATAAATAAAGATAAAATATAAATATGTGTATATATATATATTATATTATATTTTTATTATTATATTTAAGAAATAAATAAAGATAAAATATAAATATGTGTATAATATTATCTTAACTAAGTCAAAAATTTCTCAACTTCATCATAGTTCAGGTTTTTTAACCATTCTGTGATTGTTTTCTTACAGGTATGCTGTTGTAGCGGGTAGATACTTATTTTTTTATTTACAGCATTATACAAGTGTGCAGATTGGGAAGCAAAATGTTTCCTAGCGAACATAGATTTACAAGGAGGTTCAGAGACAACTTTCTCTTTTCTCCTGCGAGTTTGAGTTGGAGCTTTGTAAATTAGGGTTTTGAGTAATCTAATTAGAGTGTGTACAATATACAATTTACGCATAGAAAGTAATTCACATTCTCTGTACAATTCTCGGGTTGGGTATCTATGCGGTTTATTGTAAATTACTTTAAGCAAACACCTCTATGCCTTCTCGACTTCCAAGAACTTTGTCTTGTTGGATCCTCCCCAGATTGGGATGCAGTAAGTCATTATTGATTGAGCTAATGTGAGATATACTTGTGTTAAAACTTTTTTAATATCCACATTAGCCTTCTGATACGCCCATTCAGGTGCTCAATGTGGTCAGACCAGGAAAGTCTTTGATCGAGGATTGTTCCGAGATACTTAGTAGAGGACACTTTACTAGTTGTTGAACAACAACTGTTTTGGGGTCATTGAGAGCACAATTGTGAATTTTAATTTAAGGTTTGGAGATAGAGTGCTCTCATATTTCGTTAAGCACATGCAGTTGGTCTTAGAAGCATTTAACGTGAGCAGGTTCTGCCTGAGCCAGAAGGATCTATTGATACCTTCAAAATCAGTTTAGCATGTTAAACGCTACGGTGGATCACACGTAAATACAAACATAGACTGTGATAAGCTAGAATCATATTCCTTGCTTTCGGCTCTGCCCTTGTTCTGCCGTATTCGGACAATCAATTAAGCGAGAACGAGATGGCGTGCCCTACCTGACTCAGTGACGAAGTGAGGAATCAAAATAAGACCAACCAATACATGTTGAAATAATTGTGTTTGACAAGTGAATTTAAAAATCCAACCCTTTTCGTGTTGACTTTGTATTTAACCAAAAAAGGCGAAAAAACACGTGAACAAAATAAACAGCTCGTTCGGCCTCCAATTAGAAGCGGTTATTGTCGAATCATAAAAAAGGCAATTTCGTTACCGCGGCCACGGGTAGGGTCACCATGATGTAGAATGGGGTTAATTCACGGATTAAGTAGATCCAGCTGTTTGATTTAACTTATTAAATTGATTTAAATAATTATAATTAAAACGGGTCACTCACGTATTTAAGGTCAAAAATCGTGGAGGTCGTGGGTTCGAATCTCGGTGATTTATCCGTCTTGAGCATGAATGTTTGTTCCTGAGTCAAGGATATTTTATACATAAGTATTTAAATCGTTGTCTAGTTCGCAGTGTAGTGACAAGTTTTGCTTAGTTGAGGTCGCTTTGATTATGACTGCTCTCAGAAATATGAATGTAATTTTTTTTTATAGAAAACTTTCGTGGATCTCAGACATATTTAAATGTTATGAAACGGGTAACTCACGTCTTTGAGGTCGAATATCGCTCGACATGATTCGAACCTATAGGTTATAGGTTGTACACGGGCTGGGTTTCCGCACTCGACGTCATAAAATGCGCCTATTTTGCGTATGGGTTTTGGCACTACTCTTATTCGTACCAACCCAGTTCCACCAGAAAGCCTAGAAAACCCTTTATGTTGCCGACGGCCTCCGGTAGTGACCCCGGTGTTGCTCGGTGCTTTGCCCTGTATTCTGCTGTATCTTTATAAATAATCTAGATTCCTACTTCAAGCAAACGCCATACGATTAAATACCGAGTGATCAAAAACTCCTTCTGAGTTCAGTAACGCCACAAACGCTGCGCCATAGCACATAGCAGCATTTATCCACAATGCTGTAGAAATCTCCGTAAACCCTTTCTCATTGGCAAATAATGTAAGATAACTAATAATAATGCTTTAATGTTGTTTCTCTTTTCAGGTAAGATATTTGTGTAATTTTATTACATAAGAATAGTAGTAGATCCTATAAGATAAAGTTTACCATATGTTGTATCAATATGTTATTAACCATTAACTTTTATAATAATAATATAATAATAATTTATTGATAAAACATAATGTACATCAGTGTTTACTATAGACTAGGATCTTAATATTAGAGGCAAATAACACGTGCCTGAACTAGGTTACCCTGTGTTTCAGGCAAAAAAGAACTAACAATTGAATATGTTATTCACATGCAAAATATTATTCTTATTTACTAGGTAGTACAAAATAATTAGTAAGTTAATAACCTATATATAAAAAAGGTATAAAAAGATAGAAGATAGAACAAAATTATTTTAAAACGATAAATAACTTCTCAGTATCGTCATAGGACATATTATGTAGGGCTTCTCGTAGCGTTGATTTACATTTCATGTAGTTTAGGGGATATAAATCTAGCCGTGCATTAAGTCTTTTGTAAAGAAGTGGACCTAGGAAAAGAAAAAATCTAGAAGAGAAAGCGTGTCGTGTTTGAGTATAATTAGGACAAACAAAATCTTTACGCCTTTTACTGGCATGATCAGTGTTGTAAGGGGTTTCAGCGTGCTGTTTTAAAACTGTGTGCAATATAAATAATTGTCGGACTGTTAAAACTTCACATGATTTATAAAGCAGGCTAGTGGGGAATTGATAGGGGCGGAAAGTAGAAACCTTAAGAATTGCTCTCTGGGCCCTTTCTAGGTTTAGTAATGTGGTTTTAGCCAAGCCACCCCATGAAGAGATGCAGTAAGTTAATACAGATTGACATAACGCAAAGTAAACTTGTTTGATTATGTGCGAGTCTCCGATCGTACGTATTTTTTTGAAAATAAATATTAACTTACGAACTCTAGTGCACAACGCTTCCACATGAAGTCGAAAAGAGAGAGAGTCATCAATTATGATTCCTAAATACTTTATTTTGTTTGTGGTAGCTATGCCCGGACATGCACACTGGTTATTTGTGGGATGTTTACAATTGTGAGCATATATTTTAAGGTTAGTCGGAGCTAGTTTCGATTTGCGCATGGAAAACTTTATAACATTTGTTTTCTCCGAGTTCAGGGTTAGTAGGTGATGTAGAAGCCAGTTACTTACGATATTAAAGCCTCGCTGTGCATATTCATAGACTTGCTCTACTGAGTTTGCAGAAAAAAGTAGGACAGTGTCGTCAGCGTATGAAATGATTTTACCACAGTCGATTTTAAGATTACAAAGGTCATTTATATAAATTAAAAACAGCGATATCTGATATATCTTTCTTTTATAGTACTTCAAACATTATAATAGAGTTTAAATTAGAGTAGATTTAGATGATAAACGGTCAAGACAGGCATTTTGAATAATTAATATGTTCCCAATATCCATTAAAAAGGGAACGCGTTGTGACCCTACACCACACAACGACGAAAAGTTATATCTACATACGATTTCTAATGTCACTTAAGCTCTTCCTGTGTTCGCTTAGTACTACAGGGTTTTCTTAGTTATAAAACAACGTATAAACCTTGAATTTCCTAGCATTATACGTATATTTTATTAGAAGAGTTGGGAGCGTGGCAGGTGTACCGAACGACTAGTGTTATTTTATTTATAACTACCCACATTTTTACACTGTGCGTATTTTGTTTCAATTTCCACAACGTGCACTCGTTTTGGTAGGCAATCAATGCATACAGTTTTTGGTACTACACTGTAAAAGAGCATAATAATAAAGACTTCCGGCTTTTTCGCCCGACTACGGCAGGATAGAAAGGAATGGCTATGATTTTATGACATACATGGTTGGTTAATCTTTTGTAGTTTTCGAGTGGCAACCTTCCATCGCTATCATCATATTAGCTCGGTGGTCGGGGTGCCGTCACGATCCATTATAATAGAAATTAAATTTCAGCTCATTCTGAAGGAAAATGGCTTAAAAAACGGTTTGCTAATTTTAAAGGACAATTTACATACCTATTAATACTATCACTAGTGTCCGACCGAAGGTTCGGTTTCAGTTTCGGCCAGTTTCGGCCAAAAAATCATGTTTCAGCCGTAGCTTCGGTTTCGGCCAAAAAACGGCCGAAACCTACTAAACGGTGCTTTAAGTCACAATCGGCTAACTTCAGTTACGCTTGTGCCAAGTTGCCAACCGGCAATATCGCGTAGCTCGCCGGTCACCGGCTCAGTGAAGTGACGCTTTGTGTGCTTGTTCCCGGAATTATGGTAATTTGTAGTAAATCTTGTTTTATTTTATACAACCTTTACGAGTTTCAGGTGTTACATTGTTAATATGTGTATAAAAGCGGTTTTACGTAATTTTTTCAAAGATTTTAACAAGTCTTTAAAAGGTTCGGTTTCGGATTCGGTTTCGGCCGAAACTAGAGCCAAAGCCGAACCTTCGGTTTCGGTTTCGGTTATGGCAAAAAAAACATGTTTCGGTCGGACACTAACTATCACATACTTGCGTGGCCTGCGGTGGTGGTGCTCGCGGTGGCGGCCAGTTTTATACAACGATCAAGGCGGCATGTGCTTAAATCATGACTTGTGTGAAGGGCTTTACTTATTTACTTAGGTACAGTCGACGCCAAAAATATGTTTACAGTTTTCGCCTTATTACAATGGAATAGGGTGCAAAAGTGTAAACGTATTTTTGGCGTCGACTGTACACATAAAAAAGAGCAAGTTAATATAAAGCTTGTAACAATCAAGGCTATGAAAGATTAGCGATGTAACGAGCTGTCAAATAATACCGAAGCTGATCCCTACTTTATGTCTCACAGTCAGATAAACAAATTATTTAGAAATCGAACATCAAGAAAAAACTCCTATCCACATAATAAGGGGAATCCATTTGTAACATTCGTTCGTTCTTATAGCTTTGAGTCGACTGTTATACACATTTTTAACATATTGAGTCAATATGTGAAATGTCTTCGTGCATCCTCTCTTTCTTGCATAGGCACAGTTTCGTGTGTGTATGTGCGACGCACTGATATTCAAATGGGATTGGCGCCGAGTTGACTTGATACTTTTAGCTGCAAATGTAGGCATTGATAAACGGAATACAAAATATTTTATTTGCTGATATGTTGTTGTTTATTTGTCATGGAACATGTATTTATTTGCTTCGAGATGGACCATTATATAAAGCCGATTTCGTCTCTTTGTATAATGTTTACTTACTAAGAATGATGACATATAGATATCTCGGATTTATTTCAGTTTAGTCGAATTGGGCATTAGTTTAAAGCTGACGATACGGTATTGTTCGACTATTCAAGTGATATGGGGAAGCCTGGATTTTTGTACATCACAGTGTCTGAGGTAAAAATAGGAAAATGAAGACCCAACTTTGTGTGTAATTGTCTTGTAGCTATAGGTTCTATAGCTACAAGACTTCTAGAGTCTAGAGAAACAGAAAAATATGTAGCAAAAATGAATATTTTCCGAAAATTCATTAATTATGTTTCCTAATTCATGCAGCAGGCAGGTATCTTTTGATAAATAAATGAATCTGAATGTTTATCGTGAGGTAAATTAATCTAAATCGGAATATATCGTTTTCTAATTCATGCCCCAAAGCAGTAAAGAGACAAATATTAGTAAGTAATCGTTTTATTTAAATAACCAACAATTCCGAAAACCGAGAATTGTAAATTATTAATCTTAACCAGTTACAATTTTACCACAACTCAAACGCACGTACTTAAGTACACAAGTGTACGCATGACACCTTTTATCTTCTAAACATCGTATCTTCTCCTATCCTTATTCTACACACAACCCTATACACTTCTAATACGACTTAATTTAGCATGAAAGTTTTGTTAAAGATAAGATTATTTGAAGATTATAACGTAGTACTCCAAGTTGCGATCCCTCGGGATCAAGGAACGCTTTATCTCCCCCTTTCCCCCCTTTTTACCCCCCCGTAAGTTGTACCAGACGGTTCACCTGAGTCGAACTGACAAATTCGAGTTGCCGTTTCGTTTACTTTGTTTGACGTCATTCGTTTTCCAGGTAAGTGGCATAGTGAAGTGAGATAAGTAAGGTTTAGTAGGTACATGAAAGCAGCGTAATTTATAACAAGTGAAATCTGTTTTTTTTTTCTAAAAACCCAACTGATTTTTATAAATTATTATAGCCTATATAACTTCAATGATTACAACAAATTCAACGACACCTAATATTCCAAAATCCATCAGGCCGTTTGAACTATAAATAAGGTTTTGGATGTATAAGCGAAAATTGTTATTAAGCGCCAACTTTAAATCGTTATAAATCCTAAATGGTAATGTTAACTACAAAATGATCATGGAAACCTAATAATGATTTTAAAATATCTATACAACGATGCCTTGCATGACATAGTTTGTAGACTTTTTCTTTTTTTTACAATTTGGCGTCTGGTGGCCTCTATTTTTAATTTTAATTACCTACTTACGTACTGTCATGCCTTCAATGACACCCGCAAGAATAAAATAAATCAATTGGGTATGATTCATTAAAATCGACCCACACGTTTGATAAATACGTATACATACATAGACTGATTAACACATTACCCTCCGTTGCGTTGCGCAGTTGGGTAAAAATGAGCAATAGGGCGCAATCCCAAAACGGAGACACGGTAGACCTCGTCGGCGATGGCGGGATAACTTGGACTCCTTTTTAAAAGACTGGCCAGATATTGCTCAAGACCGCGATGAATGGATAAAGAGGGGTGAGGCCTTTGCTCAGCAGTGGGACATAGCGGGCTCGATATATTAGGGCACAATCATAGAGATAGGTTACGAAAAAGAACGTGAAGAACTGAAACGGTCTTTATGCCGCTTTATTTAAAACGTGCTTGAAATGGCTGATGGCTTACCATAAACAACCTTCTTAATTTGAGCGGATTATCGTTTGTTTGCCAGAAAGTCAACATGTTTTGGTCAAGGAAAAAAAGTAAAACTACTTAAGACAAAGACGATAAATTATACTGTCTAATATATCTCTGACAAACTTATTGAGTTTTATTTACGACCATCTCGGTCAGTAAGTAAAGTGGTGTCATAATTTGCATGGCGAATCTGGTTAATGTTAGGGGCACATCATCTGTCATTTTCACCTTGGTCCTGACGCAACATCAAAAACGCATGCTATACCAAGAATAGCAATATAATATATAGCTATCGGCAGCAATATATATAGCCATATATTGCTATCGTGTCTTGCCGTAGGTGGATACAAACATTCAAAGCTATATCGTCACAGACTTTTGAAATGAAATGAAATAATTTATTAATTTTCCTGTTTATAAATTACATATTAGCAATAGTCAAATAAAAACATTACGCGACACTAACATTATCCATAGATCATCTATCAAAATCACCTGTATTGACAGTACAGTACTTAGTATTTAACGCGTTTGGAGCCGCTGCAAAAAGGCGCTGTCTGTGTGCCGTAAAATCGCTCATAATAATTTTCAAGCAAGGAAAATTTTAAAATAAAGAATGTTCTACTCTTTGTAACTTATTATAACTGTGATATAACTTAAAAGTCAAGCCAGGATTTGACTTAGGGGCAGCAAATCGTTTTGATAAAATGTAAACTAACTTGGTAAAACGTAATATCTAATCCTACCAAAAATATACTTTTGTGTTGCTTTTTTTGTCCAACTAGGTACGGCAATCAACCCCGGATTGCCAAGGAAGCTAAAACAGCTAAAGAGGCCGGCACTCCGTCTTCTGACAGGAGCCATAACTGGTCACGCACTACTTAACAAACACCTTTTTACTCTAGGTGTTACAGACAGTCCTCTCTGCATAGCTTGCATGGAAGAGGACGAGACAGCTGCCCACATCATCCTGACATGTCCTGGAGTGGCAGAATACAGGGCAAAGCACCGAGCAACACTGGGGTCACTACCGGAGGCCATCGGCAACATAAAGGGTCTGCTAGGCTTCCTGGTGGAACTGGGTTGGCACGAATAACAGTAGTGCCAAAAACCCCTACGCAAAATAGGCGCATTTATGTTGTCGAGTTGCGGAAACCCAGCCCGCGTACAACCTATAACCTATATGTGCGGCAGAACAGAACCGAAAGGAAGGGATGTGACTTAAGCAGCCTATGTTTGTATTTACGTGTGTTCCATTTTGATGATTACAATCAATCGATTCCAAATTATGTTCCGACCAGCCTTTTGCGCGAGGAGGGCTCTAGTGCGTTCAACCTAAGATCCTAGAGTCCTCCAAATTACTTAGCGCAGATGGCGGCTGACGCGGAATGTTTAGTGCAGTAGTTCCCAAACTTATTTTTCTCGTGGACCCCTTCCAAAATTTTACTGGTTTCGGTGGACCCTCTGCTGCTACATTTCTACCACATTCTTAAAGTCACCAAAAAATAAAAATTGTGTCGCTTCTCAGTTCTGTCCCTTTATTCCGATAGGTAAAATAAAAACGAAAAATGGTACATTTTATAACACTTTATTTATTAAAAGAATATAATTACAAGAAAAAAATAATAAGGTAATATACTAATATACCTAGGTTCAGGTCATAATTTTAATTAATGGGAAGGATGTATTTGATGGAGTGTCAGCAAACGATCAATGTTTGGCTTTATTTTTGTGAGCAATAACCGCAAATCCCCCCGTTCTGTGATGTTTAATTTGCTCCTTTTTTTTGTTAAGAGGTTTGTAACTGCACTAAAACTCCTTTCGACAAGGTATGACGAGGGAAAAGCTATTAAAAATTTCCTTGCGATTTCCCACAGTCCAGGATATTTTTCGGGTATTTCTGCTTGCAGCCAAAATGTTTGGTAGCCTTTTCTAAATTTCACCTTCAGCTCCTCATTGGTGCTTAGCTCGAGCAGCTCCTCTTGTAATACAACATTAGCCACTTCCGTTTCATCAAATGGATTTATGATCCATGGTGGTATATCCATCGTCAGCATATCTTCAAACCTGGTTTCAAAGTCATCATGCAGGGCACTTAAATGTTGACTGTAGGTATGGTTATCCTCATCAATACATTCTACCTGCGACAAGTTTGGAAATTGAGAGAATTCACGCCGACTAATGTTTTGCTTCATAAATTTCAATTTCCCAAGAAAAGCCGAAATTATCCCCTTTGTTTTAATTAAATTCAGGCTGTCCCCTTGTAACTGCAAGTTAATATGATTAAATTTTTTAAACAAATCTGTCAAATACGCAATGTCTGCTTTAAATTTGATCAAGTTTTCTTTTAAATCTGGATCTCTACTTTCTAGGAACTCTAATACGGAATCGAAAACAGAGTAAAATCTCGTTAAACATGCACCTTTTGACAACCAGCGTACTTCAGTATGTAAGAGCAGTCGTTTGAAGTCTTCATCATTTTCGTCGCACAATTGAGCAAATAAACGCGTATTCAATGCATTGCTTCTGATTTTGTTGACAGCTTTTATTACAAAATGAAGAGATTGGTTCAACCTGTCACTTAAATGTTTTGCCACAAGATGTTGTCGGTGGATTACGCAATGAATAGCTGTAAGTCCTGGTATAATTCTTTTGAGATGACTTATAAACCCACGATATCGACCGACCATTGCAGGAGCTCCGTCTGTTGCCGCTGAAATAATGTTTGTAAATGGAATCGATTTTTCCGTAAAAAAATTACTCAGGACATTAAATATTGATTCGCCTTTAGTGTCAGTCTCCAAAGTTCTGGCAAATAGCAATTCTTCGTGAATTTCTTCCTCCATAATAAATCGAACATATGCTAATAATAATGCTTCATTACCGGGTAACGTTGACTCGTCCAGTTGTATAGAAAAATGAGTTTTTTGCAGATGATTGCACAAAAAACTTTCGGTATCAGAGCTCATTTCATCAATGCGTCTTTGAACAGTATTGTTACTTAATGGAATTCTTTTTAGTACGTCAAATGGAGATTTGTGCAAAACAGTTTTTAAAACCTCTTCAACAGCGGGTAAAATTAATTGTTCTCCGATAGTGTGCGGTTTTCCAGATTTTGCTATTAGTAATGAGATATTGTAAGATGCCCGCAAGCCATCATCGTTACTTTGAGATGTTGAAGCGAACATACTGTGCATGGTGGGTCTCTTTTCATATTTTTCCTTCAATGTTTGAAAATATTTCAAATCTTTACCTATTTTATCAGTATGACACCTTTTTAGATGATCTTCGAGCTTTGATGGTTTCATAGAGTCATTGCTCAAAACTTTGTTGCATAATAGGCACATGGGCAATTGTTTGTCTGCCTCTGATGGATCAAAACCATATTTCAAATAATCGACACTATATTGTCGACATTTTTTCTTTGCTGTAGCCATGTTTCGTGTCAGTTACCTTACCTGTAAAAAAAAATGTTTTAGTAACCAAGTTTTTTTCTGAATATAGGTATCACACCGCAGCCTTTGTCACCACGCGGTAATAGAATTACGGCTTGTAAAGGGACCAACTAATAAACCGCTAAGACAAATACAGACGTTTTCACAAAACGGTATCAATTTTAAAGTACCTAATTTACCACAAATTTTTAATAGTACAAATAAAAATTGGTGTACTCAGTATCAAATACTGATCATATTTGTGTAGAAAAAAATAAAAGTCGAAATCCCAAAATTGTCCATAAAAGCGATAACTAACATTTCATCAAATCAATGAGTTCACGCGCTCCGTGTATTTGCGTATTTTTTGTCTGCGGCTTCATTGTTAAAACGTGACAAACTGGCATCGAAGCTCAAGCCCTGCTCTTTCCAAAAAGAAATAGTTTTGATAAAATAGTTACTTCAAAATCAATTTAAAATGATTGTGAAATTACTGTTTTATAAAATTAGTAGTCATTTGCAAGAAAAATTACAAAATTAATTGCTCTGCAATATTGCTTATTCGGCCTTTTTAGAAAGGCAGTGCTTCTGTCGTGAAAAAACAATTGAATAAAACGTGCTCTTTGTCTTCAAATCAAAAGAGGACAATTAAAATATCTGTAAGTTACGAAGTTACCTATCTACAAGGTGTTTTTTTAACCGTCTTACACCAAAAGCCCATTTAATGTATCCATTATAAGAAATTGAAAGGTATACCTATTTATTAAATTTTAACTCTTTTTTCATAAAATAACGTATTTAATAAATAACAATTTTAATTTGAATCACTTGTTTAGTTTCAGTCAATAGGTGATAGTACCTAGCAATCGAGCCTGCTAATCAATATCCAATAAAAATAAGTCCACGTGGACTACCGTCCAATAACGTGCGAGCGGCACCTTTCAACCCCGCGCGTAATCCCTATTCTAAGGCGCTCGCGCTTCCCTTTGTGAAATGCCGCCTCAGTGACCTCAGTCACATTTTGGTTTTCGGCTAATGCACATTATGCACAAGTGCTGCTTTGTTATTGGCAAGTGTCCGATCGCGTGTGACGATGAGTGATAGCTGTGGTGATAAGTGATAGTGATAATCTGGATTATTTACAAATGGTTGATTCCAATCTTTTAAATACGCCTGAAATCCCTTACTTTGTTAAATACGTATCTACCACTAATGTTTTACATCGGAAAATTGTGTCAGACAGTCCTAAGCCTGTTTAAGTATGAAGGAAAGATTGGAATTAATCTCTTCCGACCGTCGCAGTGTTAGTGATACCTACCTATTCGGTTTAGAGTGCGTTGCCCTCACCGTTTGCGCCTGCATATTATATACCTACCACTTCCCGATTTTTTAAAAGCACACATGACACATGCCAAAAAATACATTGTCCGAAAGTGCACTTGATAGGTAGGTACCTACACTACCTACGCGCCATATGATCGCGGCCGCTATCTTTGTAGATAGGTAAGAACTCTAATCACGCGCAATTCAGGATGTTTCAAACATAATTTTTCGAATATTACTTTTTATGCTTTTTATGCACTTTAAAACTCAACTAATAGGTACCGTTTATATTTTGCGAATGATAAGTACGATACGGATACATTAAGTGGGCTTCGGGTCTAAGACGGGTAAAGAAACACCGTGTATAGTTGTATACAAACAGTTGTGATCAACCGACTGGTACACGTAAACAAAATACTTAAGTACTATAAAACAAAAAAAAGGTAGGTACTTACTTTTCTCCGGCACTAGCAAACACTGATATAAATTTTCTCACACCTTCTTTTCGTAATTCCGGGGGGTAAACACGTAACGTTCCGAACGCGCGTCGGTACGTTTTAACTGTCAATTCTCCATATAAAAAGTGACATTTAGACCTACCCGACGCGCGTACAATGCGTTACGTGATCGACCTACCGGAAACAAATGAATGAGTTTGCCTTTGGCATCAAGTATTTATAGTGGTGATCAAATTCATGTCTGAACAAGCATTAAGCATTGTCGGGCGGATAGCGCTTTGCAAGTCTGTACACGAAATTGTACCTACGTAATATCGAATACGCAAGTTTGAACAAGTAACAGTCGCTTGCCTTATTAAAATATAATCTGCTTAGTTAGGTACTAAAAACAATGTAGGTAGGTAGTAGGCCCTTTTAAAAACTATGCTTACATTTTTGCTCTTTACTATCAAAACCAGATAAATTTTCGTGGACCCCCATTAACATTTTATGGACCCCCATTTTTTGTTCACGCCTACGTAGACCCCCAGCAAGTCTCCCGTGGACCCCTGGGGGTCCACCTGGACCACTTTGGGAATCACTGGTTTAGTGGGTAGAAATACCACATAACCCAGACTTCCCCCGAAAGCTGAGTACCTGGATCACAGGTTTTCTCCACGAAAGAAAAAGGTTTTTTTTTCAGTTAGTTTTCCGTAGTCGGTATATAGTTTTTTGAATTTTAAATATACTGTCACTAGTATATTTACATGCACTCACTCCTAAGCTAAAATCACATATTGCCCGTTGACATTCGGCGGCCCCATCGGTAGAATAGTGGATATATCTCAGCATCACGCAGCAATGAAAACGTTTCATGGCACTTACTTACCGATTTTCATATAGTTCAGAGTGAACAGAGAATCCATGGTTTGTTATTATCACGAATCCTTATCCAATTTTGTTCAGTTATATTGTAATTTAATCGGAAGACCAGCGCTGGCAGCAATGCCAGCATTATGCTGAGATAGAACCGTTTCGTGACAAACGCTGTGTGTTGTTTGTCTCGAATAAATGTTTCTTTCTTTCTTTCTTTCTTTTCTTTAATACTTTAGTTGATGCTAACATACGCATTCAATTAATCAGCTTCGATTACTAATTAGATATTATATAATGTTTTAGACCCTCCGGCCGTTTTGGCAACCAAGTTTCGCAACCAGTTGTCAAAAAGGAATTAATCATCTTGTTACGCAACTAGTTGCCAAAAAAGAAAATCTATTAATCTATAAATCGACACTTAGAACGCAATGTGACTAGTTTGTATATAAATATATATATTATATAACGCGGGCTGTTATAACCCAACAGATTTTAACAGTGACAGTGATTACTGATAATATTTAGGGACTAAAATGTCCTAAAAACTTTTTGGAATACATCTAGTAGTTAATACCAATTAAAAAAAAATATTATAACTCAGCACATAACGCCTTTTTGATGGCGATTTGTGCTGTGAAAGATTTGTTTAAAACTTTTTAAATGGTAACTATTTTTTGAATGCTAAGCGTGTCAATGGCTTGTTATTTGTTGTGACGTTTGGGAAAATAATTACGATAACTTCATTGTTATTATATAAGTCCTTGACAGAACCATAAAAAAATAGCGTCATTTACATATTATTAATTGTATTTTTTAACTATGAAGAAAAATAAGACGAGCAGAAAGTGATTATGATACAAACGAACTTAAAAAATGCATCAGATATCGTATACTAGTACGCTGTAATAATTCTCATATTTAATATGCAACATTAAGTAACAATTCCAGAAAGTACTTTTTGGACTGATTTTGATTTTCTGAAGCAATGAAGCTTCTAGTACAGAATATATAGTTATACGCCTCAAACATAGGATTATTGTAGAAATCATAAAAATATATCGTGTGTGTATTGTAACAATACACACACGATATCACACCGCCGCCTTTTTGTCATCTAAACATTCATATTTTTAAATAACACCTTTAAACTTTTGTCTATAGGTATTTTTAAAAAGTCTGTTTGATTTTAGGATATTCCAGATGTCACGTAGTGTCGCTATTCTAGCTAGCTAGTTGTAAACAAAGGCAATTTTTTTCCTTTTCGGCAACTGGTTGCGAAACTCCACTGTCATCTACACTAGTTTTGGTTCAGGAATAGATTTTCTTTTTTGGCAACTGGTTGCGAAACTTGGTTGCCAAGACGGCCGGAGGGGTTTTAGATAGTGATACTAAATACTTTTACGGACGAGAGAAAGACTGGGGGTCGCTATTCCATAATGTTTTCATCATTTTGTAAACTAGCTTTCTTCGTTAGTTGACTGAGGGCGGGTTGCATCAACTTTACTGGCCGGTAAATGTTACAAATGGCACTTTAAACTCTCGCGCTTTGTATACATATTTAAATACTGTTTTTTCTGGGTCTAACGCGATATTTATTTACCTTTATTTCTGACGTTTCGACACGGGACCCATATCTCTGCTGACAACTTGCTGGGACGACAGTTATCTGCGACCATGACCGGTGCAACCCGTGTCGAAACGTCAAAAATAAAGGTAAACAAATATTGCAAATGGCGCCGGCAGCTGTCATCCAATACAAAACTTTCAATCGGATTTTAATGGATGTAACTTACGATGAACTTAGTTATTTCGGTTATTATTGGTGTTGTAAGTAACACATACTAATAATACAATTGCTTTATCTCTTCAGATTTAATCCGCTGAACCGATATTGATAAATCAAACTTTTTGTTCGGTATATGCAAATAGGTATAGTCTAAATTGCAGAAAAAGGCATAGTTTTAGAACAATTACACCTATTATGATGACAGAGATCTGTCAAGAAGAAATGCCGTAACAAACTCAACAGATAGTATTTTTTTACTGAATACTTCAGAAGTTGGATTATGTTTGTATGTATGTGGACAAGAATAATTATATTTAACAGTCTACAATCTAAACTTTTTGATGGTTTTTGACATAATAAGGCGTTGTTGGATTCCTCTTCGAATAAAAGGCGGTTGGGTTTCCTGAACAATCTTTTATATCACGTGTTAATTTTATTCAATCAATGAAGCTTAAATTCACATAATGATTCTTCTTCTCTTGTAAATAAAGCGCTTTTATGTTATTTTCTTTCAAATCGACTCTATTCCACGCTCTGTTCCAAGCCTGTCCCCGAGCCTTCATTAACGTTTATTAGCTACTTTCATGATTAATTAACCATCATCGGAATATCGATCGAGCCCCGCGCGTGGAAGATGTACGAGAGCAATTCAATTACAATTAGGTACTCCTAGGGGCCTTTTCAAGACAAAATCGATTCTACGTATAAGCGCTTCTTACACACGAGTAAAGTAAATGTGACAACCCTACCATAATTGGTACCTATCTGCACATGCATCCATACTATCCATATTCCATACAATATATATAGTATAATTGTAAATGCGAAGGTTTGTCTGTCTGTCTGTCTGTTGCCTCTTCACGCTTAAACCGCTGAACCGATTCAGATGAAATTTTGTATAGAGAAGATCCCGGAAATCGTCCCCTAAGGGGGATAGGGGGTCGAAATGGGGGTAAAAGTTTGTATGGAGCTACGACATAAACGTGTTCCAAGCGGACGGGGTCGCGGGCAGAAGCTAGTAAGTACCTAATAGTACTCTCGTAAGATGCCATCCCGTTTTACCGAGTAGCACGTGCTCTTTCGTTTATTTAAGGTTGTCACGTTTTGTGTGACACTGACAGCGCGATACTGTCATGCGCACAGATGCGAACGATAGTGGCACTGCCCGAAGGTGTCAGCCGCGTTCGGGTGAATTGACACCTCGGAGGTGTGTGTGCGAAGGTTATCCGAAGTGGCAAGAATGACCCCTGGTACAGCCACCGGCATCAATATATGATGAATCAAAGACCGCAAAAATATGTGACACGCTCTTACGGCTCAAGGAATAGAGTTGCCATCAGATACTTTTGCGGCCTTTGTTCCATCATATATTTATGCCGGTGACTGTACCTGTAATTACTAATTTCAGAAAGGGCTGATTGTCTGATTTAGGACTCGCCAGCACGGTTGAGTCAAGTTGAATCTCTCTGGGAAGGTAATTAGGTTCTCATTTTAAAACGGTATACTGGAATAACATTAAACTTTTTATACCCAATGGGACGCATACTAGTTTCCAAACTAGATTTGGCGGCCATATCTAATTTGAAAATTAGTACTTAGTAACTAACCACAACTAAATTAGTAGTAGCAACAGAAGTTGCTATAAATTATAATTGAAAAAAAATTAAGTGATTACATACATACTTACATACATATAATCACGCCTCTTTCCCAGAGGGGTAGGCAGAGATCACGGATCTCCATTTGCTACGATCCTGACAAACCACTTTCGCTTCATTCACTTTCATAACATTTCTCATACATGCTCGTCGGTTTAGGGTACTTTTGACCTGGCCTTTCTGTAAGATTTCTCCAATTTTATCGGAGAAAGTTCGATTACTTTGTATGAAAACCTTAGTTGAAGTTTACTCGCTCTATTTTTTTTCTATTTTGGTTTCTAGAAACCGATACGAGTTTCTGACCTAGATATGGCGGGTCCTATTGTGTATACAAAAATTCATGTTATTCTAGCATTTTTGCGCTGTTGCATCACAATATCCATACATACGGTCAACCATTTTGATTCCTAGGCCATCGTAGAACCCTGTCATTTTAACTGCTACATATAGCGACGCAGTAATCCTAGTAACCCGTATTGACATAGCATTTACAAAGGCAAGGTTCTATGGAGGCCTTTTTTTCGTGGAAGAAAGCTGCGAACCCACATAACCCAGTCATCGGGGGATGACTGGGTTATGTGGTATTTCTATCCGCTTAAAACACCACGGCTGCCTGCATCTCATGCGGAGGACTCCAGGATCTCATTCTGAACGCACTGGAGCCCCCTTCGCGCCTCGCCACATTTGGCTCGTCCTAGGATGATAGTCGCCTGGGGTTTTTAGGTGAGAGCCATGCACTGCGACCCCGATGACCCCCTTTAATCCCCTTCTACGTCAGGCGGGGGAGACCTAGGAATCAAATTGTTTGACTGTACATGCATTATATAGCGTGCTTTGTCTTATTTAATATGAACAAAGAACCTTAAAGCGCATTGCTCGTGCTCATATTTATATTCCTCTTAATTCCCTTGCCTTGAAAACTGTATTAAAATATTCCATTTCAACCCGCCTTAATTTCAAAACTTAAACACAACAGCGCCGTATTTCAAAATTAAAATTCACATTCCTGAGACGCTGGATTCTCGACTAAATTAAGTTCCGTTGCATTCAGCGAAACCTCGAGTGAACGAATGAACGAATGAAAGAACGAATGAATGGAATGGGTTGAGGAATTATTGCGTCCTTGAAGGGATTAAATGAGAGGAATGGTAGTTAAGCATGGCGTTTGTAGGTGCGCAAAGGCTTGTGCCGGCTGGCATACAAAATTAATTTATATAGAACTAAAACTGGCCCCATAGCATGGATATCGTTATCACGCGCTAAGTGATAGGATAAGCGCGTTGTCTCGTTCTATCGAACGGTGTCAACCAGGGACGGATGCTCTATCTTGTCACTTATCGCGTGATAAGGCCATCCATGCTACGGGGTCTGAGACGATTGCTAGCTGGTTGTGAAACATATCAAAAGACACAGCCTAAGTAAGTCGTTGTGCGGCAACGATTGGCTAAGATTGTATTTTCGTTCTATATTTGAGTTCTATATACTTTTCCTGGATATCATTATCATATATCAATCCAGATCCATGTGTATGTGTGGGCGTAGTCGAACGGAGATACGAAATCACAAGCTGTTCAGACTTTCCATTGTATTTATTACAATTCGCTTCGCGAGGTAGGCCAAAGCCTTAAGGGCGACTGATTTCCGTCTTCAATATTCTTTTATTTATTAAGCTTGCAGATAGCTTGATTCAAAATAAGAATAGTGATGTATCTATAGGTAGTATTGTTTGAACGAATAACCTCTAGCATTCAGTCAACTCTAAACGACAGCGGCCATAAGAATACCACTTGATGCTCTGTAGGTGTTGTGGTTCCATAAGTAAGGTCACTAGAACTCCATCATGTTGAAAGTGAGGGACCTACATTCGTTTCTAGCTGTCGACACTATTAATCCTCAAATCAATGTCCTCAACACACCGATCGGACTTGCAAATGCACGTATCGGATTTGAGTCCTTGGTAGTCTATTTATAAATTGTTAGATGACCGTGATGTTCAGTCATGACTCGAAATGAAGCAATTAAAGAGATGATTATGTTGACCTGGTAATGGTTGCGGGAGTCCGCTGGATGTAGGTGACGCAGGACCGGTCATTGTAGCACTCTTTGGGGGAGGCTTTTTGGTGGACAATTGTCCAGCAGTGGACGTCTTTCGGCTGATATGATGATGATACGTGTGCTGTACCGTAGCGTCTATCGGCATGTTTCCGCCGATTAGCGGAAATTACTCGTAGAAGCGTAACTCATATGTATGGTTGAGATTCAATGTGACTTTTTAGGGTTCCGTAGCCAAATGGCAAAAAAAGGAACCCTTATGGATTCGTCATGTCTGTCTGTCTGTCAGTCCGTCCGTATGTCACAGCCACTTTTTTCCGAAACTATAAGAACTATACTGTTGAAACTTGGTAAGTAGATGTATTCTGTGAACCGCGTTAAGGTTTTCACACAAAAATAGAAAAAAACCAATAAATTTTGGGGGTTCCCCCGTACTTAGAACTGAAACACAATTTTTTTTTTCATCAAACCCGTATGTCCCCGTACTATTCAGTTTGCACGAGAGACACTTCCAAAGTAATAAAATGTGTGTCCCCACACACTGGTCCTTCTAAAATAAGAGAATGATAAAACTAAAAAAATATATTATGTACATGTGCAAACTTCCACCGAAAATTGGTTTGAACGAGATCTAGTAAGTAGTTTTTTTTTAACACGTCATAAATCGTAAACCGCAATTTATTTTACGGAACCCTTCATGGACGAGTCCGACTCGCACTTGGCCACTTTTTTATCAAACTGTCGTTGGAATTGAAATTTTTGATCTCGGTGGAGTTGCTTTTGACAAGCTTTTTATTAACTTGCAATGTATGTAAGTATGTATGTATGTAATTTGTTCGGGTGGAATCTTGCAACTCAATGTTGAAGCAGATATATTCAACCGATTGAGCTGTAATTTTGGGTAAACGTATAGTTTGGGTGACGATTCAATATTATGGTACCATCAAGCTGATCTGATGATGGAGACAGAAGGTGGCCATGGGAATTCAGTACTGAACCGACGTAGCCCCGTTGAGTTTGGGCTCGTTAGAATCGTCTCGATGAGTAGTTGATGGCGGTATACAGAAAAGTACAGTCGGCAATAAAAGCTTGTACCAAAAATGTAATTTTTGACAGAAACTTATTGAATTGTCTACTTTCATGATCATGATATTTGGCCTCAAAAAATCTCAAGTACCAGTAGTAGTAAGTAAGTAGTAAGTAGAAGTAAGTAGTATAGGCCATGGGTGTGAATGCATCAAAAAATGTATTCTGCTCTCTGTATGAAAACTGATTGTGAAGCTACAGTAGCCTAGTGGTTCAGGCATGCGGTTGTCAAGCGACGGTCGTGGGTTCGAATCCCGGCTCGTACCAATGAGTTTTTCGGAACTTATGTACGGAATATTTACCGTTAGCATTTCGGTGAAGGAGAACATCGTGAGGAAACCGGTCTTATCCCAATAAGGTCTAGTTTTCCCTCTGGGTTGGAAGGTCAGATGGCAGTCGCTTTCGTAAAACTAGTGCCTATGCCAAATCTTGGGATTAGGTGTCAAAGCGGACCCCGGGCTCCTTTAGGGCACAACCGGGAATAACGCTAGGATGATGATGATGAGCATGAAAACTGTTTTCATACAAAAGTCTCAAACAAACTAAACAATTACCTATTGTCATTTTGTATGAGACAGCGGCCCTGTCTACGACAGTAGCGTTTTCGTTTAATGAGCTCTAAAATACGGGCCAACACTTAACTTGCTGTTTTAACACTACTCGTTTGTTAATTACTGGGTATTTAATATTCTGCTAACATTTTCAAAGGCCGTCCTTTGACAGCAGTTGGCTCTTTTATCTATTTGAATACTTTAGTTTGAACAGGAAAATAGGATGTTGAAGCTCTTTAGACAGATTTTTATGAAGGATTCGTTTATGAGCGTAATTAGAAACGACAGTTTTTCGCTTAAAATGAAATTGCATTATAAATCTTTCACCTACAATGGCATAGTAAAAAAATACACATTTAACAACTTCGTTTTTATAGACAAGCTGCTCGCGCGACTTCACCCGCGTATTGCAAAGAATGCAAGCAAATCCGCGGGATAAAATACAGCCTATAACCATCCAAAAAATTCATTCTACCAATAAACGCAGGTGAAAGATTTTTTGAAATCGGTAAAGCGGTTCCGGAGATTGCCCCCATTACATACCAACATACAAAGCTACAATCTCACTGATTTTTCCTCTTTATAATGTAAGCATAGATAATATTTCAAATTGTAAATGAAATCCAAATGTATATTTAACTCTATTGCTAGAAAAAAAAATGTTGACTACCAAGAACTTGTAGGGTACGAATTACCAAACACTTAAAAATATTTTGCCTCTTTGGGAACGTAAAATAAATTTATAATATTTATTAAACAATAAAATATGAAAACTATAAAGGAATAAAATCACAGCGTGCTTCCATTTATTCCAATTAAATTGTGATTCGTTGGAGTGAAAAATGCTTTTTTAATATCACAGATGGCGCTGCTGTAACGCGTTGCTTTAACGGCCTAAAATGGTTATTTTTATTCGCAAACATGGGCGATGCTGTTGTGGTCGAATGGTTAACCATTGGACATTCAATCGTTAGCGAGGGTTCGAATCTTGTGACCAGGGGAATTCAAAATCAAATTCAAATATTTATTCGTGACACACAATTTACACATACAAAAGAAATAATACAATACACATTTTGTCACGAAATGGACCCTGCTCAGCATGTTGCTAGCTTTGCAGCCAGCGCTGGTCTTCCGCAGGGTCCATTCGGTGAGAGCACGGTGGGCAACAACAACAGATACACCTGCAATATCATAAAAAAAAATAAAAAACTCATAACTATAATACACGCTTAATATTAAAAAAATACACAAAAAGGAAAGAATGAACAATTTTGAAAAAAACTAAGAGCGAAAAGTTGCATCCCGCAAACCACTACGTGTGTGTGGGCCTTTACGGTAACAGTGAACGCAGCCCATACACAACCGTTACTACTAGCGCCAGCGGGATTACAAAGTGAACAGAAAACAAACAAAACACTAAACAAACAAAATGTCATGTCTTATTTGTCTATTTTGCCCATAGTTAAGTGTCGTGCACACTGATGGCAAAATAAGATGTGGCAATCCATCACCTTAAAGACAGACTTATCTCGAAAGTTGAACGATGTTGTGAACAACGCGATGGGCTGCAGATCGAGGGAGCGTATTCAAGCTCAAACAAAAATCATAAACCACAATCGGGTTTCTAATGAAATCCATAATTCTATTTGCTCTTATCTGATATGCCATAATTTCATATGCCATATTTTTTACATTGTATAAATAGTTACTATCCATAATAATAATTTTCATAATTTTATAGTCAATTACGATATACGTCTAAGGAGTTATCTCAGATCCTGGTCAGCGCACCAAATTGTAACACCCTATTCACCCTAAAAGCTCGCTTTTTACAAACAATCAATCAAAATCACTAAACATTGATGTAACTTCCAAACACTGCTGTGAACCTAAAGGCAGACGGGTTTTCTGCTATAATAGTTCACGAACGATCGTTATAACCTCGTGAATACAGTTCACATATGAAATAATTGCCATATTCAAGCTATCTCGCAGTCTGAGCTGCAAACAGATTGTTTGGAAGCTCCAAATCCGGATCAAATTATTTGCACCAGGATTAAGGCTCATTGGCCTAACCGCGTAATTCTGCCGTCCAAATAAAGCGTGGTTCGTATGGATTATTATCGATACAGTGAAACCGCGCACTCATTATCTGCCAATTATGTTTAACAGACTACAAAGAAGTGATGGTAGCGTTTTTAAAATGCTACTCTTGTTTTATTTTATTTCTTAATTTGCGTCAGGCAACAATTTACAAATAACTTAATCGTGATATCAAAACAAAAAAACAATAAACAAAACTTATTTCACAGTAACAACGCGTGACGCATAATTCTGGGTGTCAAATAGCCAGCCTCAAAATCACCGGAGAACTACACTCTTCGACCAGGGGATCGATTTTTGACATTCGAGCGCTCGACTCTCACTCGAAAACTGTCCAAAATGATGAAATATGCTATTTTGATAAGATGCTATTCTGAAATATCGATAGAAAATGTAAAAACGAGTGACATTGACCACTCGCATTTAATTATATCGGTAGAAAGTAAGTGCCTGCAATTATGACACTACAATTGTATTTACTTTCATCTCATTTTCGAGCGCCCGAAAGTCAAAAATTGGCCCCTTGGTCTCCTCATTCGTGAAGGTCAACCGCTTGTCACTCTCACCACAAATGTAGGTACTATCGGCCAAAGCCAGAGTCGACCACCTTAAAGGCGCATTATGGTTCCAGCCGTAGAGCATTGCAAGCGATTCTGTTTTGAATCTGATCGACTCTGGCTTTGGCGGATGGTTCTCTCTTTGTGAACTTTGTCTTCAAACGCAAGATGATGGAGATGAATTTTTAGATGGAGGACAGAGAGAGAGATAGAGAGAAAAGAGAGAAATGTAGCTGGAGAGAGAGCGGGGGAGAGAGCGTGAGAGAGAGAGAGGAGAGAGAGAGAGAGGGGTATGATCGTGGGTACCGTTTCTTCCAGAAGTAAAACGGCGAACCAGAGGGTGGTGCTTTTTATGTAACGTATATAATATGTCCCTTGACGTAAGCACTTTCAGCCATGCGTGGGCACAACCATGTCACTAAATTGTAGATATATACTATTCATTTAGGAAGACACCATTATTTTTAGGTAGATACTAAATAAGTTCATCATTACATTAACAACACACAACTTATGGATATTAACACATTCACTGCCGCGAATCGCTACTAGCCGATCCCGTGGTTTTCCTCGTATGGAGCGGAAAGCGACTACGGCGTAGGCACACGATAGTTGTTTTCCCGGCACTGAATGTGTTAATGTCCGAAATAAAGAATTGAATTGAATTGAAATAGCTTTGTATAATTGCATTCCATAGAAGTGACATCTTCGGCTGCTACATTATGAACAAACTGATAAATGCCCCCATCTCAGTTCTTTAAAGCACTATGCTCCCAACAAAACTACCGATTAGCCTTTGCACAAAGTCGTAAAGCTTAGAAACTTCAAAGATAATAATATAACATACTTTAGATAACGGTAATGACTACATTTTCTACATAACGCATTTCACGAGCAATCGCCGCAGCGCGTGAACGCAACTGTTATTACTTTCATAAAAAGTCGGCAGAAGCACGCATTTTTAACCAAAACCATTCTTACAGCTACGTAAAATTTTGTATGTCTTTCTTGTCAGCACATAAGGCCTGTTTCCGTTTGAGTTTTGTTTAACAAAGTGCATGGACGAGTTGGTGGTAATAGCGAAGAAAATCGTTGGCTGGTGAATAATAAATTACTTTAGGTGTGTTTTTGTGATTTTTCATCTTAACTTGCAAAGTGTGTTGTAACTTTAATGTGTCGTAATAAATGTGGTGGCTTTGGAGTAAAAAATAGCACTGTTACGTTTTTTACCGAAGGTTCGTAGGACCTTAATTGTGTTTAATAGCTTTTGAGGTTTTTTTTTACCAGCGCGTAGAGTTTATTGAAAGGCGATAAGGATGGAAAAGTGATGAATGAAATTAAGGTGTAATATTTTATTGCCAAATTCCAACTTTCTTACTTATTTCACTGATTTTTCATGAAAATTCAGTTGTCTTTATTTCGATTTTGGTTTGGTTTTCGAATGAATAAGATAACAGTTATTTTGAGAAGGTACTCTATCTAAATAAATTTCACTATAATTTCAGGGAGCTGCATACAGATGTTGACGAGTTTTCTAAAATTAAGGATAAATTAAACAATTCAGTAGGTAACCCCAATTTCACAAAATGAAAACAATATCAGCCTCGTTTCATCCCTTACCGTCTACGTTACTGAAATACATCACTGCAAAAATAACCTTAACCTGAAACCTTAAAAGATCACTTTAGAACACAGCGTTAGAGAGAGATCGTAGGTTCTGAAAGTAACCAGGTTTGTCCGGTGAACCGCAGTCTTTTTATTAATTGTGTTTGTTATGATATGTCATGGTCATGTGACAAGTTTGATACAATGAAAAATGTTTTATTTAATCACAAATTGGGTTATACAATAATAAGTATTAACTAAATTAATTATTAAAAACTAAATAAAAATAAAATATAACTAAACTATATCTAAAAATGGCCCCTGCGGCATTGTGTCGTAGATGCTGGCAGCATTACCTCGCTGAATAGCTAAACTAATTCGGTGTGCGAGGTAAAGTTAACAAAATCATGTGAAATTAGGATCTTTAAAAATCGGCAGAGTAGTATAATAAATAACAAATGCCTTAGTGGAAGAAGAGAGTAATTATGTATCGAGTTGGAACATTTTTAGTACTATGTGGTTTGAATAAAGTAAAATAGTAAGGTCGTCTTTTGTGCTTTTGTTTAAAGATGAGACACAGCCTTGATTTTTATTTGTGGCAATCCTTCATTTAAAACGAAATATTGAATTCTAGAAGGCAATGGATTGCAATAAAATAGGAATGTTTACATTAATTTAAAATGTTAATTTGAATACTCTCACAGATGAAAATTAGTGGAATTGTTGACAAAATCACTCAAAGGCTAATTGAATTTTAGCAAAGTTTTAGGCATACAGGGATAACCACTTTAGCCTAGTTGGTAGTGACCCTGCCTACGAAGCAAGAGGTCCTGGGTTCGAATCCCGGTAAGGGCATTTCTTTGTGTGATGAGCACGAATATTTGTTCCTGAGTCATGGATGTTTTCTATGTATTTAAGTATTTATTTATCTATATAAGTATGTTTATCTTCGTCTAGTACCCATAGTACAAGCTTTGCTTAGTTTGGGACTAGGTCGATTTGTGTAGATTGTCCGCAAATTTTTTTTTTTTTTTTTATAAAGAGACTAAACAGTGTGTGATTATGGACAAAACCACTGTACCACTTAACACATTCACTGCCAGGAATCGGTACGCGCTACGCTCGAAGCCGATCCCGTGGGTTCCCCGCTAAGTAGCGGAAACCGGTTACGGCAAAGGCGCCCGCTAGCTGGCAGTGAAAGTGTTAACCAATCATATCCGCTGTGAAGGACCGGAAATAATTTGGTTGATTAATACCTGCTGGTCGACTACGTGACGTAGATCTCAATTTTTGTATGAGAAAATGACACTAGAATAGTTGCACGACTACCTTTTAGAGGGGAATTAACCTAATTTTGCGAACGAGCGCTGGAATAAATCAAACTATAATTTTCCTCGTAAAAAAATTACATTTAGATCTACCTCTTCAGGTAGATCTATATGTAATGTGATCACCCTTCGGTGATCACGTAAATTTTCAAACGCACGTTAGGACAACTCCGCTGTCATTTTCCCATAAAAAAGATGTCATTTAGATCTAAATAAGTACCTGACGCGCGTACAATGCGTTCCGTGATCGACCAGCTGACGTAGACACGTACAATTTGATACGTAAATGACCAGTTGGTCTATATTGGCATGATACATTACAACTCAGTGTTTGTATATAGATTGTTTAAGTACTGTATGTATATAAATATCTTCTCTTGCATGGATTACAAATGTTATTATTTTGTCACATTATTAACTCGCAAGCATGTATTTTTTAACACTGTTTCGACAAAAAAAACATATACTTAGTTATTGAACGCTCACAGAAATTCACAAGAATCGGTTGAGAAATGCGATTTGTATAAGAGAACAGCCGGAAATACGCCGGCTATAAGAAAAAAAATCTTGCCCAAGCTTAAGCAGAGAACTTCTTTCGCTTCCCTATCTCGTTCAATTAACAGCTACACAAATTCCCTGTAAAACTCTTTTTTTACTGCCACTATCAGGGATTGTAACCGGTTATTTTTTGTATGGGAACTGTAACCGGTTTTTTTCGTTCTTTGTTAATTATTTCATTTTCTAATTGGGCAATCTAATGATACGCACTCGTTACCTCAAAACACAACTGAGTCCTACATATGAAGTATAAAATAGTTTGAGATATGTGGTTATTTCGAGGTTTTTGCAAAAAACCGGTTACAATCCCTGGCCACTATACCTAATTGTATTTTGTCCAAGTCACCTCAGAAGGTACTAAATAAATTGAAGGCGCCTTAGCTGACTTAAATGCCTTAGGCACTGACTGGATTCATTAATAAAACCACTTAAGCTCGACTTACAAGTTTCAGACACTTTATTTTAACAGTCGGTTAGTTACTACATTAATACAATTACTTTTAGCCATTTTATTCATGATAGTCCTTGCTACTTCGCCCACGTTCCACCAACTCTTTTCTTTAGAAAGATAATTAAATGTATTTTTTCCTACTAGTTTCAGACATATAAAAAATAATTTATTCAAAGCATAACCATCCACAAAGTTAAATATCCACTGCGCAGGTTTCGTCAAAAATGAGCACAGAGTGAGTATCCGCAACACACTTCGTCTAATAATAAAGACTTACAACCAGTAATCAGCAACATGCTTCGTCAAGACTCGTTACAAAAATAAAATAAAACATGGGGAAGAAAAACAATATTATGGTATTGAATTCCAGGCCCGATAAGTACCTAGCGCAGACGTCCTTACTATATCGGCAGTATTTCCCCTCTGTATTGCCAGTGCAATCCGTTGTACCAAGTACGAACCGGACCTGGGATCGCAGGCCCTTTCCCTCACAAGTCGTCATAACGCCTTCACCAACGACTTTGCTTTGCTTTTTATACATATAGCGTGTATACTGTCGTGCGTCAAAAGCATTGACATTTATTAAAGAGGCTACACTACAACATCTTCCTTCTTATACAATTAGAACAATTAACAATTTCAGAAAGATATAAAAATATGTTAACTAACATTACATCTTCCTTAAATAAAACAAAACAAGAAAAAAGAAACAAAAAGAAAATCTAAGTTACGTTACAAGCCAAGTTTATATTTAGTCAAAGCTGAACCTTTTTGGCGGACGAACTAGCCTTCCGCTCCTAGTGACGAGACAACTACCACCTGCCGCACCTGCGTTGCGTGACCCTTGCGGAGACCCAGGACTTGAAATTGGAGTGGAAAATACAGGTGTCACTTCCTCGTCTGTGTCTGGAAGAATAAAATCGAGATCGCTGTATCTGTTCGCGACTAGTGGCGCTGGTGTGGAACGTAACAAAGGTGAAGACGCTTTTTTGTTACCTTTTAGAATCTGAACACGATTTCTCCGGTACGACCGGCCATTGTCCGTAGTGATCCAGTATGAGCGCTCTCCACGTGCGACGCCTGCTACCCTTGCGGGCACCCAGACGTTATTGTCTCGCATGCGAACCGGCTCATCGGGTGTGAGCTGCGGCAGCTTTTTGGCACTTCTATCGTAATATTCTTTAACTTTCAAAGTTTTTTCTGTACGAGTTTTTTGAACCATAGCAGGGTCAACTGATTCAGGTCTTAGACTTTCATCAGTAGCAGGGAGCCTTGTTCTCAGTTTGCGACCCATCAGTAGTTGTGCTGGCGAATACTTCTCTCCTGAAATGGGGGTATTCCTAAAATTAAGCAGAGCTAATTGCCAATCAGTGTTGTCTTCTTGAGCCTTAATAAACAATCTCTTAACTGTCTGTACATTGCGCTCAACTAACCCATTAGAACGGGGATACATAGGTGAACTCGTCACGTGTTCAAAACCGTAATATGCAGCAAACTGCTTAAACTCTTGCGAAGAGAATTGAGGTCCATTATCAGATACTACTTTCTGTGGTATTCCTAATCGACCAAAAAAGTTTTTAAGGTGCATAATTACAACACCGCTCGTCAAACTGTTTAACGACGCTACTTCAAAAAACTTCGAGTAGTAGTCTACGACAATTAGATAATGTTTTTGTTGAAATTCGAAGAGGTCAGCAGCGATTACTTCCCATGGCAAATTTGGTATGGGATATGGGCTCAGCGGTTCGCGTGTCTGCGCCGCGCGGTGTCGCTGGCAAGGCTCGCAGCGTTGTACGGCTTGTTCGATGTCGACTCCCATTCCAGGCCACCACACCAGCTCCTTAGCACGCCGCTTGCTTTTCTCGATTCCTAAATGCCCCTCATGGATTATTGAAATAATTTCCTTCCGTAACGAAGTAGGAATTACAACTTGGTGATTGCGAAATACTATGCCGTCGATCACGTGTATCTCATTTTGAATTGTCCAGTATGGCCCCGTAATATCTTGACTTTGGTTTTTATTTATAGGCCAGCCACTCAAATAGTACTCTTTTACACGCTGTAGGATCTCATCTTTATTTGTTTCTTCCCTAATTTTGGTAAGTTTATCCTTGGACACATTAAGACACTCTATTAAATTATTCACATGTATTGTGACATCTGCATGCACGTCATCGTCCGAACCCTGTTCTGAGGGGGCACGCGATAATGTGTCTGCCAAGTACATGAGTTTCCCAGGCCTGTACTTTGTTTTAAACGCATAACTGTGCAACATCATAAGCATGCGCTGTAATCTCACCGGAGTGCTGTTCAGTGGTTTTTTAAATATTGATTCCAGTGGTTTATGGTCTGTCTCAACAATAACTTTCTTATGACCGTAAATGTATTGATGAAAACGCGTGCAACCGAACACAATCGCTAGAAGTTCTTTTTCTATCTGCGCCCACCGCGATTCAGCTGGTGTGAGTGTTCGAGCCGCGTAAGCCACAGGCCGCCCGTCTTGTAGTAAAACAGCACCAAGTCCCCGTGAACTCGCATCTACCGACACAGTCACCTCCTCGTGTGGAGAATAGTACCGCAGCACTGGTGCGGAACAAATTCTTCTCTTCAACTCATCAAAAATCCGTTGATGTTCACCACACCATTTGAAATCACAATCTATTTTCAACAAATCACGCAATGGTGCAACTATGTTTGAGTGATTAGGTATGAAACGGGATACATAGTTGATCACACCTAAAAATCTCTCCAGCTCTTTCCTATTTTTAGGGGCAGGCATGTCATTTATTGCCTTCACTCGTTTTGGATCGGCACGCATCCCTTCAGCATTAAACAGATGACCAAGGTATTGTACTTCCTTAGTGTTAAAGACACACTTTGCTTTATTAAATTTAACACCATTGACCTTGGCTTTCTCAAACACCTTTAGTAATCTCGCATCATGTTCATTTTTAGTGCGACCGAACACTATCAAATCATCAATATAGACAGCAACTCCTTCTGTCTTGAAAATCTTTACCATTTCACTGTGAAAAATCTCTGGCGCGCAGTTTATTCCAAAAGGCATCCTGAGGAAGCGATACCTGCCAAAAGGAGACGCAAATGTGCAAAACTTGGAGCTAGCTTCATCGAGTTTTAACATCCAAAACCCTTTACAAGCATCAAGTTTCGAAAAGTACTTTGCACCACTCATTTCACTCGCGACTTCGTCGAGCGTCGGGAATTGAAAGTGGCTCCTGCGTACAGCCTTATTTAAATGCAAAGGATCTAGACAAATACGCAACTTCTTGTCTGGTTTCTCCACAATAACTATAGGAGACACCCAATCCGTAGGGCCCTCCTCACGTTTAATAATGTTCAAACTTTCCATCTCATCTAATTCTTCCTTCAGACGAGGTTGTAAACACATCGGTACCCTCCTAGAAGCCGAAATCACAGGTGGTACGGTCTCATCAATAGATATTTTAATAACTGAAGGCAAGCAACCTATACCCTCATAAACCGACTCGTCACTTTTTTGTAATTCATTAATTCGCGAGATAAGTTGCAATTCGGTGCATGCCTTCAGTCCCAATAAGTTGTTACACTCTATATCAAGAACAAACACCTTTTGCAATGATATTATAGTTTTGTACTTCATATTTGCCATGAAGTATCCTACAACAGGCAAGTTGTTTCGACTGATTTCTTTAAGCACTGTATTTGTTTTACGTAATATACTAGTATCAAAACCTGCCTGTGTAAAACACCTCAATGACATTACAGACGTCTCAGCACCGCTATCTAATTTAAACCTTATTGACACATTGTTGACTAATATTTCCTCTGACCAAAAGGTGCCAGTGCAGTCCAACGCGTTGACAATAATATTATGAAGAAAAAACTCACCATTGTTCTCTGTATAGTCCTCACCTTGTGTTTCATTAATCTCAACCTCTCTTATAAGCTTCTCACGACAGGTTTTAGCAAAATGTCCTACGCGCTCACACCTGAAACAGCGAACATTAAATGCTGGACATCTGTCATCGGCGGAGTGTCCTCCACCGCACTTGTCGCACTCGGCGCCATAACGTGGTGCTCGGCCTGAAGGAGCAGCACGAGCGAAGCCTCCACGGCCTGCGCGTCCTCGTGCTCCTGCACTACGCGACCTCATCCCGGCGCCGTAGCCGCTACCACCAGGCGCACCACGCCCTCGCGCTAGTTCCTCTAACGCAACTGGCGCGGTGTGATCAAATTTCATACTCCGACACGTTGCCGCTTGCACGCTGGCTCGCTCCGCCGCGCGACAGTAGGTCACAGCCTGCTCCAGGTCTAGTGATGACTTCGAAAGTAATCGTTCACGCATATGTCCGTCTTTTAGACCTCTTATTATCTGGGTTAAGATTAAGCTTTCTTTCAACTGACCAAACTCGCAACTTTTGCTTTTAATTTTCAAGTCGCTAAGGAACTTATCAAAAGAATCGTCTTGATAAGTTTCAAAAAACGTATGACGTTCATAGTTCACGTTTTTTTTCGGGTCAAAACGCTCTGAAAATGCTTTTACTAACTTGTCATAGTCATCCGTTTTAACACTGAGTTCAAATTCCTCTAAAGTTTCTCGAACGAATTTTCCGATGACGTGTAGGAATAATGCGCACTTTTCCTTCGACGTAGCCGTATCTCTGCCCGAAGCGATAAGAAAGAAATCAAAAGCGGATTTCCATTCTTTCCAGTTGACCGCCATGTTCCCGTGGTCTTGCAATGGACCGGGTTGCTGTATTGCAGCATACACACTATTACTATTTTGCGCTTGCATTTTTTTAGTATCATCTACTTGATCCGGCATTTTTATATTAAATTCACTCAATTTTAATTAATTATATTTTGAATAACATTTTTTCACACCTGACACCATGTCGTGCGTCAAAAGCATTGACATTTATTAAAGAGGCTACACTACAACATACCAATAGCTTTGTTTACAATTATTCCAAATTTCAAATTGATAGCATCAGTAGTTCCTGAGATATTTAACTTTGTGACAGACAGACAGACGGACGGAGTCGCACCATACGGGTTCCGTTTTTACCTTTTTGGTCCGGAACCCTAAAAAGTTTCTTATTCGGTATAGAATATTCCAAGACAATCTGTCATGAGACAGGCAAAATACAAAAGTAGTCTGACGGCATTTGCTTTTTAAAAGCGAACCCGAAAATCCACATATACAGGTGAGCGGAAACAATTATACGGAGAAAGAATCAGATTCTCTGCCACTCGATATATCAATGGGGGGTGAAAGGGGGCGAAGGGCGACGGGGGTAAGTTATGGAGGCCACGTGATCCGAAGCAATGTATCGCGCTGTTTCGATTCAATTTGACTCGCACGGTACATTATGTTGTGTTTTTCTCGGGGTAGATGACGTCACGGATTGAATTGTTTTCTTGGATTTTGTGGTTCGTGTTTCACGATGTTTTGTGGGATTGCTTGGGTGAATATATCTGAGGTGGTTATTTTTTTAATCCAGTTTTTGTATTTGTACCAATTGTACCGAAATAATTGAACATGAGTGGCTGTGTGAACTTTAGAACTCGCAAGTGTGTCTTTTTCCCGAAACTGAAACGACAATAAAAAACTATGTAAATAACGAACGAGTTCACAAAATTGAACAAAATTGAGAAATGCGACCTGTAGAGTAAAACAGCCGGACAGCCAGAGAGCGGGACTGTGGGACATCCGGACATACGAAACAATTTTTGCCAAAGCTGAAACGGAGAACTAAGTTCCTTTCGCTAGCACGTTCAAGTACCTAGCACAGGGGGCTTATCCGTAGGTATATGCTATAGAATATAGATTATAAATTCATAAATGTTAAACATTCTAACTCCGTTAATGTAAACTTAAGCCCTTTTATGGCAATAAACGGTTTCTTAAGTGCGTACTTTGAAAGAAATGAACTTTCAGCTGCAGAGTTATTTTTAAATGAGACCACCGTCTAGAAGAAACCCTGCACAGTAATTCTTTTTAAAATTAGGCTTATTACAATCACCTCGTAACCTTCTTACAAAAAGTAAACAAAGAAAAAGAAGAGAGCTTTCAGCTTGGATTAAACTGCATGCAACGTTAGTCCAAGAATCAGTCAAGAATCGCAATGCACTACGCTCAGCTGATTCCGTGGTTTCCCGCGTATGTAGCGGATAGCGACTGCGGCGTATGCACCTGTATGGCGGGTATCTGGCAGTGAAAGTGTTAATACATACTTTTCGTGGACCATGTATTTTTTTTTTTTTTTACGTTCTGTGTTTTGTTTTTTACACCCATTGTTTTGTCCACGAATAAATGTTTTCTTTCTTTCTTTCTTTCTTTCTTTACATTCACTGCCAAGAATTGCTACGCGCTGCGTCCGTAGGCGATCCCGTGGTTCCCGCGTGTGTAGCGGAAAGCGACTAAGGCGTAGACACCCGCTGGTCCGGTTCCTTGTAGGGAAAGTGATACTACATTCACTGCCAAGAATCGCTACGCGCTACGCTCGTAGCCGATCCCGTGGTTTTCCCGCGTATCTAGCGGAAAGCGACTTCGATGTACAAAGACACCCGCTGGTCCCGTTCCTTGCAGGGAAAGCACAGGGAAAGTGATACTACATTCACTGCCAAGAATCGCTACGCACTACGCTCGTAGCCAATCCCGTGGTTTCCCGCGTATGTAGCGGAAAGCGACTACGACGTAGATACCCACTGGTCCGGTTCCTTACTGAATACTACATTCACTGACAAGAATCGCTACGCGCTACGGTCGTAGGCGATCCCGTGGTTTCCCGCGTACGTAGCGGAAAGCGACTACGGCGTAGAGACCCGCTGGTCCGGTTCCTTGCAGAGAATGTGTTACTACGAGTACATTAAATGCCACGAATCGCTAGGCTCGTATCCGATTCCGTGGTTTCCCGCGTATGTAGCGGAAAGCGATTACGGCGTAGGCACCCACTAGGAGGGTTCCTGGCAGTGATAGTGGACCAGTTAAGTCATTTGTTTCTCCCTTTGCCATTTTGCTTACACGAAAACATCTGCCTGCAAATGTATTTATTTCGGTTAAGCTTGCTTGTTTAAAGTTCCGAGGATCTCAGCATTGTCCAGCGTCTGTCCTCGGCTTTCAACTCAGACTTTTAGTTCTCTAGTCTAAGGTACCGACGGGAAATGCACCTTTCTGGAAACAATCGAATGTAAACATTCGTGAAACAAGTTTAAAATAATACTAATAAATACACGGTTAAACTCAGGTGTCCGAGCGTGCGCGGGCAGTGCTGCGACACTGCCGCAAAAACACTCATCCTGAAGAAGAACTCCCGAAGAGTTCGAAACACGTCGCCCGTAGAGATATTTAATACATAAGTTTAACCGTGTAAATATAAGTATTAGTAACAGTTTTAGAAACAACATAAGTCCATGATATGTAGCTAATACGATTTTGAAATTACGAATGGTAGTTGCTTACGTTAACTAAAATGTTTTCTGTGGCATCTTATCTCAAGATTTGACGTAAGCACTAGTTTTACGAAAGCCACCCCCCAACGTCATGCTATCTCAATTACAGAAACCCAGAGGGAAAACTAGACCTTATTGTGACCGGTTTCGGCACGTTTTTTTCTTTCACCAATAAGCCCCTGTTAAATATTAAATGATATTTCGTAAGAACATAATTTTTTTGTTAAAACCCAGTACATACCCGGATTGCGAACCGACGACTTATGATGTTTTTTAATAAATACCCTTAAATAAGTTTATGAATGCCTACGACTCAGGTATAAAAGGTTTCGCAACGAAAATCGAAGTTGACGGCTTGTATTCGTTTTATCTCCGTAAGGTGTGTACCTTCACCCTTTATTTCACCTCTAGACTTCTAGAGGGATTATATCTGTGAGAAAGGTGACCTATTGTCTTTCACAGGAATTCTTATCAGGTTTATATTAAGATTAATTTCAGAGTTTGTTTCGTATTTATAATATAAGTATACTTAGTTGTAATAAAAACAAAGTAGGATTTTTTTTGTTTACCCTAAATATCAAAATTAACGTAAATGTTACACAATCACATTATTTTTGTGTAACAAATTTCGCAAAAAGTCCTTTTACTTAAATATTTTAAAGCAGTCATGTTTATGCTTAAATTTGTCTATCATCGTAAAATTTTCTTTCTCTTAACTAATTTCCTCAGAGGTTAGCTGGAAGAGATTCCTTGAAGGAATACGTTCGCCTTTGTACATTAATTATGTTTTTTTATACAGTTTAATACATATATACATAATTTTATATACAGTACTAAAGTGTACTAAGCTTGATGTCACGGAGCGAGCCATAGTACCTACACACTCCGTGACGCTAATCTTCAGTAAAGCCAAATATAAGAACGAACTTTCATTTATCCCACACCCAGACCACACTCAAATTATCGGGAATAGAAAATACCGATCAATGATGTAACTTCAGTATGATTTATGTTTATTTTTTATAGTACATTTTATGTTGATATGCGTGCTTTTTCATAAATTAAACATTTCATTTTTAGTCTATGATTCAAGGCTGAAATTGACATTAAAAAGATAGCAAATTTTAGTGCTATTTCTTTTGTATTACAAAGTTCAAGCATACTTCAAAAACGTAAACAGACTTTTAGTACAATATTTTTTTCATAATTACTTAAATGTCATTATTGTTACTCATTAGTCATTATGCTTACCACGCTTCAATGTTAACGTCACAAAAGGAGATTTTCGGGTCATTTAGCCCTAACTAAGTATACCATTCTCGATCATTTCGGTGTGGCCCTCGTATCACTACTCCCTTAAAAAGCCGAACGAGGTGCTGTACACTGCAGTGGGATCTCGTACTGCTCGGACGTTCCGCCATTAAGAGATAAGAGTTCTAGAAGTTTCTCGAGTTCGTATTGTGCAGGCTGAATATTTGCAGACTGTTTTTGATGTTTGTTAAGATGAAAAGGAAACTGGCGACCAAGTTCTTCTTGTGAACCAGGCTAAGCGCACTTGGGATTTTAGCGCAAATCGATGAATATCGGTGCCTTTTCAGCTAGGTCTAAGTTCTTGGGTTGTCACAACCAGGGAACGTTTTGTAGTTATAGTGGTTTAGCCTAATGATTAATGACCGTGCTTCTGCTGTAAGCTAATTTTAAACACCATATCTACATTTGCTAAAATTACTATATAATAGTTTGTCTTTTTCCGTCGCTTTAATATTTCTGTTTGCGAGATAGGTCCAAAACACATTTCAGTTAGCAGATGTTTGGTTATCTTAGAATGTTTTCATTGAAGAAGATGATTCATAAAAGAGGCACTGAAAATTGAATTAAATGGGCTCTAATTTTGTAACTAAAAGCGCGGGTTTATGTAATTTAGTATCAATCACTGTATCGACAGTCAAGAATTAGCACGTACACCAAAACTCCACGCCGAATATAATTGAAACTCATCATCGAATTTGCAAACAATTCGTGTTCAACCGTCCATGAAAAAAGCAGCAAAGTTGTATGAAAACCATAGGTTCTAACGACCTTTCTATTCTACCTGATTTTAACTAGCAACACGCCAAGGCACAAAATACTAAAACAAACCGCGACATCCAATATTGTTCGACGTTTCTGCTGGACCGTAACGGAGTGGTTAGCACAGACTGCACAATTTAATGGCGAAAACGGTCGGTTTGTACAAGACATATCAATGGGCAGACCACCCGTGGATACGCTGTGTTGAGTACAGTCAGCATTAAAAGTAGCTACGCAATCGAAGACGTTAAAAGTTCTTATTCCCTTTTAATAAGGACTTTTGACGTCTTCGTTTGCATAGCTACTTTTGATGCTGAGTGTACTACCTTTGTCTCGTCAATGGCCCGTCTCATAGAGTTACGAGCTTAAAACGTCAATCAGTCGTCAGGCCCGCAACACACTGGTGCGTCCTGCGGTGGCGGTCAATAGTAAGTTTGACAGCTAATGACAAGTTTACTATTCTATGCCGCGGTCAGGCCGCGCCATTCGTGAGAGGCCTTATTCATCGTGTGCGTCGTGTAGCCCATTTAGGGTAGGTTACACCAAACCGTCTGTAATAAATTGGTGTTCGTTAAAATCTTAATGTAAAAATTTGACAAGTTTCTATGAAATGACAGCAGCTGGCGCCATATTTAACGTTGATTGACCTGTAGGTAATCGTAAGTTGGTGCAACCCACCCTAAGACTTTTGTAATTGTAACATGTAGTTTCGTGAAATAGGGGCCCATATACGCTTGATAACGAATATCACGAATGACTTGACTTTGACTTAAGGTCCCCTGGATGGGGCAGAGTGCGTCCACAATGCGTCGCCAACCCGATCGGTCTTGAGCTTCACGCTTCATTTCACTCCAGGTCTTCTTTATGGCTTTCGCTTCTGCAATGATCGTTCGCCGCCAGGTCTGCTTAGGGCGGCCACGTTTGCGCTTGCCTTGGGGATTCCAGTCCAAGGCTTGCTTCGGTGTATCATCAGGGTCCTTCGGAGTGTGTAGCCAGGCCAATCCAGTTCCATTTGCGGCGGCAAATAAAATATCACGAATAATTAAGGCGCTGTCAACACCAAAAACGCGCACACTGTCTATTTGTATCGGAGTAAACGAGAGCGAGTGTTCCTTGGGCGGCCAGGTTTTAGAAGAAAATAATGAATACATATTAAAATTAAAAAAGTATGGATTATTTGTGATATATGGCTCGTTAGCGGTTATATGTGGACTTCATGATTTTAATTGCAGACCCATACGTCAAAAAAATAAGGACTTAGAACCGTTTAAGATGATTTTAAGACCAATCTTTGCAATTATTTTCAATAGAGCCGATTTCGTCCAATTATGTTTCGAGTCCGTCTACGGTCTTGGAAATATGATGAATATTAACTTATATTGTTTTTGATGTGCTAGAACCAATAGTTTTTCTTAAAAAAACTGCTTAAATAATATCAATTTCAACAAATGAGGTCTTGTCAGCCTCTTAATAAGCAAATTTATTTAAGTCATTTGATTGTTTATAGCCAGTGAGCATCGATTTAGAATCAAGTGAGGTATAAATAACAAAACTAACTGAATGACTATCTACAATAGCTCACCGATTCTTGGCTTCCTATAGCGGCTTCCAACCCGAGTTGTTACAGTGTAATTATTTCCCACCAGTTCAAGGCTTGTTGATTGCAGGTCTGAATCGAGGACGTCGTTCCAACGACACCTGGGACGTCCGATGGATCAGGGTGGTGACCATGGACCTGATATAACCATTTACACTTTCGTTTCTCCAATAATGTTGCAAAAAAAGGAAAACGAGCTATATTCCTGTTGTAAAAAGACTGCGCTTTTTGGACCAACCGCAGATTTCTCCCCGGTATGTCGCGCGCAAACAGAAATAACTGCAACATTGGCAACACAATTATAAAGTACTTGTTTATCGTGCGGCTGCGGCTGGTGCTAGAAAAATAACACTAGGTACATCGGAAATCATCTAGTGTTCTTATCGCAATTCTTGATAAACAGGTATGGCACGCCAGAAGACCGACAGAAACGAAGAATTAACAGCATTATACCAAGAAAGGCACATTCATTTCTAGCTATAAATACGGCTGCCCCATATTAAAACAGAATATCTGCTTCAGACCAAATTTTACAGGAGAGTCTAATAAACGTTAAATGTATCAACCTCAAAAAAATTTGGAAAAAAGTGTACATAAATCGGTAGAATACTAACCAACGAATTTTGCATTTTTTTCTGTAAGGACGTCACTCTACAAAGAGTACCCCCCTCCAACCCCTCTGGAGGAGAGGGTGGACATTTCACCTTTTGCACTGCATTTTTCATTAAATATTTGATCATTTTGTAGCTTAGCTAATCTACGCACATTTTCATTGAATTCAAAGATGAGTAAATGATTTCTGGAATCCATTTCAATTCTCAAATCAATAAAAGGTTGGCGCTTGTGATACCGACAGTGTACCGATGATTGAGGAAATCTGTACGGCATCAGTAAGCTCACGACAAAATACCGCATGCATGTGCCGACCCGCAAATCAGGAAGTCGCTATCAGGAAGGTGAAAATTTGGAAGTATCGAGAAACATATTTAATAAGTATAAACAATTCATCTTGTATTCTATATTAAAATTATATATAGAGGAAAAGTCGTTTGATGGTAGCTTTTCAAGTTTGTATGAAGGGGTAATTTCCGATACCACTGATATCGTATCAAAAATTCTTTCATTTGTGTATAAAATAGACTTTTGGACATTTTAGGCTATATTTTGCCGCGGGTTTGCATGCTTTATTTGCAATGCACGCCAGCTGAGCGGGCAGTCCGTGTAACAAGCCTTTACGACAAAGAGCCGTGCACAAAACTCAATATCGACTAGCTGCACATACAGGTATAGGTATGTAATGTGTGCATTACTTCGGATGCATAATCCGCGCTGCACTCAGCGCTGCTAATTCGTAGGTATCTTCGGCTACGTGACTCACAGCTGCCAAGGATAGTGAATTGGGCTTCGTAACTTGACTGGGTGGAATTCGTATGCGGTATTTTGTAGTTTGCCGAGAGCTTATTGACGTTGCCAAGATTTCCTTACTTGTCCAGTATACTGTCAATGTTATATTTACGCAGTAGCATTATTAATTTTGATTTAATCAGTTACGTCTGCTTACGATTTTTTTCTTTTAATAAAACGATTTTTGTTAAACCGATCCTTATTTGAATCGCCGACCACAAGCATACGCGGGCTGTCACTAATAACCCACTGTACTATCTGAGCAATCCATCTCTGCAACCGATTTTTTCAAACAGTTCCCTCTTACAACGCTTTAGGAAGGCGAGGCTACCTAAGTAGAAGACTCAGGCTTCCTAACTTTACAATGAAAATGAAAATGAAATGAAAATGAAAATGACAATTCGCAGACATGGCGCAGTACGGACGCAATTCCGCATTATTATCACCCCTTACCGCGTATCTCGTGTGAATCAAGAAGCACTCGTTTTAATATGGGCGCGCCGTTAGTAAATAATATATACCGACTTAACTGACAGCGAGGCAGGGTCAAAGTTGCCGGTGGTTATGGTGGCAGAGAGTGGACCCTCTAGACTATTCACACCGTCTCCTGAGGGGTAATCACGTAACGTTCCGAACAACGCACGTTAGGACATGCAACTGTCATTCTTCCATACAAAAAGTGACATTTAGATCTACTTGACGCGCATACAATGCGTTACGTGATCGACCTGTGACCGCCTTCTTTATCTGACCCTATTCATTATTACCATCGTTGCTTATCAACCCAGATATAAACAACAAATGTCATTTTCAGGTAGGGTGGTCTAGAAAGTACACAGGACACAATTCTCTAAAACTATCGACCAACCGGCACAGCCTGGGTAGACCCCTACAAGGTGGTTTGATGATAAGCTAAACGTCGCGGAAGTCCGCTGGATGTGGCTGGCGCAGGACCGGTCATTGTGGAATTCTTTGGGGGAAACCTATGTCCAGCAGTGGACGTCTTCCGGCTGATACGATGAAATTATGGTCATTATTAAGAAATTATAATAAATGGCTCACCTTATAACAGCATATTCGCTGCGGCACTGTGTCTCTCAACCCATCCCCGATGAGTATGCTCCTGATCCATCCGACACTCAACACTTTGATACCTAATCCCGTCGACCTTACCCCGGCACCGTTAATACTGATACCGGAAACCACTAGTGCTGAGCAAACGTTGATATACGGTGGTTTACGCTGCAGGGTGAAAATAATATTTTAATTAATTCGAAACGTAGGGCCGTGCTTATTAATAAGCGGGGCGTTGGATGGCGCGAGAATCTGGGCTGTCAGGTAATGGAAACGCTAACGCCTGTACACAAACACTAGACAACGCCATGTTTGTAGTCAGCAAGTTGATCACGTGTGACAATGTGTAGGGGGTGTAGGGAGGTTAAGAGAAGGTACTCACGCCTCAAGTCTAATTGCAGTCCAATCACCAGTGCACTGTTCACTCTTTTCACTCGCGTTTCCGGGACTCACTCGCGACACGGAGAGTGGCTAGATTTCGCCCTTTGGAGTCCTTTCTAGTATTTTCCAAAACGGACGCGCGCGACGCGTGTCAAGGTCGGCGGCACAGTGTCTGCACCGAGCGTCGATAGCGGCGAGTTAGGATTTGGGAGCTGGGAGGGTAGTTAGTACATTGTCACACACGTAACGCATTGTACGCGCATCAGGTAGATCTAAATGTCACTTTTTATATGGAAAAATTACATTTAAATTGTCCTAACGCACGTTCGGAACGTGACGTGATTACCCTTGAGACACGGTGCGGATAGTCTGGAACGCACTATTTAACTGTAATTTTACCTGACGTTCGTACAATGCGTTACGTGATCGACCTGCTGCTAAATACGATGGTACGTACGTGAAGACGTGTTGCGTTTGTTCACTATGTTATAAGTTCCCTACCTGTAATATTTTATGTTTTTGTTACTTCCTTAGGTTAACTGTTAAGGTTTTTTTTCATAGTTAATAGCAGTTGTTGGCGTTTGTGTCGCCACTTATGATAGTATATTATCTTTTATTGTGTAAATTGTGACTCTAAATAAATGTGTTTTCTTACCTTCTTTGTAACTCATTTACTCCTGAGGGGTTAACACGTACCGTTTCGAACGCACGCTAGATAGAACAACTCAACTGTCATTTCCCCATACAATAACTGCAACTAAGAAAATTGAAAATCCCCCGACATTTTCATCTCAAAGTTCAATATCTCAAAAATGGCTCAACCGATTTTGTTGAAACGTATCGAAGAACCATCTCAATCACGTCAGCTTTCATATGAAAAAAACCACATTCAAATAGGTCACACACACACACAGACACGTCAAACTATAGCATTTCCGTCATTTTCCGTCGGGGGTTAAAAAGTCACATGTAGACATGGCCGTAGGTCAATCACGTAACGCATTGTACGCGCGTCTGACAGTAAAATCACAATCTAACTGTCATTTTTCCATATAAAATTGACATTTAGACCTTACAGACGCGCGTAAGAAAAGTTACGTGATCGACCCACTGGCCTGATCTAGCGCGCGTACAATGCGTTACGTGATCGACCAGCTGAAAAACACGAAAAACGCCGAGCAAAACTCGCCGGAAGACCAGCGCTGGCTCATGAGCCAGCATTATGCTGAGGCGAGACCATTTCGTGACAAACTGCTTAGTATATATAGTTAATACAGTATTTTAAGTTTCTTGTCACGAATAAATTATTTCATTTCATTCATTTCATTTCAAAACTACCTAGTCTCCCAGGTTCTAGATTTCAAAACGTCTTCTCCACCAAACTCTCCTCTGAATCGAATGGACTTTCTTAATGGACCAAGGCAATTCCTTTTTTTTACCCGGGTTTGCCTTCGTTCTTTGCATTACGCGGATAGCTAGTTTACGATATAGAAATGGTATAATATACGAATTATAGCTATTGTATTTTTATTTCACGAATTACTACTTACTCCACGTTGTGAAACGCAATACAAAGTTGTAATGACAACCACAAAACTTCCATGTACTAGCTTATATTATAACTGTATGTCTGTTTATCGCACGTATAACTATCGAAAAGTTATTTCCCAAAATGGCACTTGAAGCGCGAACCACGAAATTAATAGAAACTTCGCTCTAAAAACAACTGCGAAGCAATCGTGGTGTAAAGCGGTTGCAACACAAACATTGCAGTGTTAGCAATTAGTCAGGTGACTTTGAGTTCGAGATGGGTCAATTTGAAACATATATTTTGCAATCCACTTTACACAACGTTCTGCATTTTTTTTTATACTACGACGGTGGCAAACAAGCTTACGGCCTGCCTGATGTTAAGCAGGTACCGTCGCCTATGGACACTTGTGACTCCAGAAGAATCACAAACGCGTTGCCGACCCTTTATTCACTTGAGGATTCGCTGTGTTGGCAGATAGAGACATGCAGGTCCCTCACTCTCAACACAGTGCATCCTAGGGAGCTCTGGCGACCTTACTCACCACCAGGAACACAACACCACATACTTCATAGCATGCAATAATAAAGCAACGCTACAAAGCAGTGGTGCTATTACGGCTGCGGTCTTCTGTAAGGTGGATGTACTTCCCCCCAATACGAGCGAGATGACATTCCGCTGTGTCCTACCTCTCTTAAATATACTAATATGTAAGTATGTGTACAGTAGTTGTGGGTATCAAGACCTAAGTCGATGAACTATGATGTTAGATGTTACCGTCAGATTATGAACACCGTCAGTTTATATTCTTATAAACTGTCGAAATATTGTGAACTCAAAAATTCGCATGCTAGAATTTGATCTGTATTCACAATTTGTAGATTTGAGTGATAGATTATGAAAAATAATGCGTTAATTTGTGAACGGTTTTTGAGTTCACAATATTTCGACAGTTTATAAGAATACATTAGTTTATAGAACGGTTTTGCTATAAAATCTCCATTGTTCTGAATAATTCGCTAATTGGTTGTAAGTACCGAAAAAAGGCGAAAAAAGTGTTTTTTTCCGTAGCATGATTTGAACTGTTTTTATTATACTTTTTTCTTAAAATGTTCTGAGTTTTTATACTTCTAAACATAAAAAATCATGATAACATCACAATTATCTAGAATAATATGATAACGAGTGAGTCAAGTTATTAAATATTAAGCCTTTGATTTAGTGGAGTGGATTTTATAGGCACACTTCATAACTGCTACGCATTCCTAATATCAAAGAGTTTTCGTAAGGCAACAGGAGTTCTTACCCTTTTTTAAGCTTCTTAAGGTAACTAGTAGATGTGAGCTTGAAGGCGATTGCCTAAATAAGACGGAGTGTAGTGATTCGTAAAAACGTCTTTCTGAAATCAGAACACGGGTACAACTAGAATGGATCGTGATTTAAAATGTATTAGGTACGTACGTGAGCTATTTACATACGGTATTTGACTTACCGTATTAAACGAAGCTGGCTTGGTATTTGTTGGTTTTATTGCACCGCTCCTATCGCGCGTTTTAAATTGAAAAACAAATTCAACTCGAAGTTTTTAGGCAAATAGAGAATTTTCGAACCATATTGATCTACTATATTAGTAAACAATTGGGTACTGTAAAATGGGGTGAGTTAGGTCAAAATAGACATTCAAACCTCGATAAAAATGTATTTTTACATGTGGCACGTTGATTTTAATACAATTATAAATATTCCGGCCGTATGAATTTTTGTTTTTTAATGATTATCTGTTAATTGTGTAATTTCTTAATTTTAACGATAAACCCAAAAATAGTGGAAAATCCCCCCTCACCCCGTAGTGGAGTTAGAGGGTTAATGGGGTGAGCTGGGAAAATGTATGAGGAAAAACTTTCGGATTCTGAATTTCAGATAAATTTGCCACGATCCGCGTTTCGTCCCACTCTCCACTCATATTTATCGCTGACGCATGATATAATTTGGCTAGTCCGTGTTACCGCAAGATAAGAAAATATGTCTTAAATTACGTTTAGGGCAACCTGAGTCATAAAATCAAAGTAGCGACTGAAAATTTTCGCGTCCCTACTGCCCCGGCAATCCCTACCCACCCCGTTTTACGGTCTTTATATAAATTATACTATATAAGTACCTAATCCTGCATTACAAACTTCCTTTTTGTTGTCGAATTTACTGAAAAATTACATTACACATAATATAACAGGCTAATCAGCTTATTTTAGCTTCCTTAGAAGTTTAGGCACGTAGGCCTAACCTTTTGTCAATGAAACAGATGAGAAAACTTTTAAAAACTTGGTGCCAATTATAATACATATTTAAGCTTTTTTACTCTCTTTATTTATCACTAAGAAAAGTTTTGTTTTTTTCGGTGAACTCATTCAAGAAAAGTAAATAAATACGCTATGCTAACTTAGACAAAAAACGCTCATAACTTCTATTCCTTCTCGATACTATGTTTAGAACCAATACGAATAAATCAATCATGTATGCCATTACATCAGGTCGGAACAAATTGAAGGTTATATCAGAATTATACGCTTCGGCAATAGGCGCGAAATTACCCTGCGTACGTTTCAAGATCAGGGGTCGATAAGACTTTTCGCATTCCGATTTGGTATTAATGTGTCGCACGTGCTTGATTTGTTTGAGTTTTTTTTACGCGATTTCAAGACTCTCTTTGCCTGTACCTCTGATATTGGCCGAGGACAGAGCGGTATGGAAGCAGCTTGTTAACCCTTCCGTCGCTCAGGAGGGGTAATCACATAACGTTCCGAACGCGCGTTAGAACAATCCAACTGTCATTTTTCCATATAAAATTTGACATTTAGATCTACCTGCAGGAGGTCGATCACGTAACGCATTGTAAGAACATCGGGTAGGTCTAAATGTCACTTTTTATATGGAAAATTGACAGTTAAATTGTACCGACGCGCGTTCGGAACGTTACGTGATTACCCCTCTGACGCGCGTACAATGCGTTACGCTGTGGCGTTACGTGATCGACCTGCAGGACAGGTTCGACCTTCAGCAACGAAGCATACGACATAAAGGACATAAAGATACGACATAAGTGACTTAAATTAAATAGCAATTTATTTCAGACATTGATCCATAGGTGGGTATATACATAAAAGTAGTCCTCTTTACATAATGGCGTGTACAGAAAATGATGACCTTATTTTTGTACAGGATATGCCGGTAAATGTAAGTTTGTATGTAGTTTGTAGTAGACTAGAACCACTTACCCGATTACGAATATTCTTTCATTCTATATAATAGAATAGACTTTCTAGATTAGCTCGCGCAGCTTTTCATGCGTGTTACAGCTGGCCGATCACGTAACACATTTTACGCGCGTCAGGTAGGTCTAAATGTCACTTTTTATATGGGAAATTGACAGTTAAATTGTACCGACGCGCGTTCGGAACGTTCTGTGTTTACCCCTGAAACCCAGGTGATGCCACGCGATAAAATAAAGCCTATGTCCATCCGTAATTGATTCCATTAAAGCGGGTGTGGCATGTAATAGGAGCAAAAACATTTAAGGATGACTGCATAGAATATCCGCAGTTTATACTATATCATTCCCGGTGTTTCAAAATAAGTAATTGAATTCTGAAAAAAAAAGTTGTCATACGTAGCATGTAACTCATTAAATCTCTTGGTAGAACACAGGGCACTTATGCCATACTGATTAATAGTGTATTTATTTTTCGTAATTTTTTGGAGTTCTATGTGTTTAAAATGTAAAATATAAGAATCCAGGCATGCTGCTGTTACTTAAAAAAAAGTTTCCTTTACCTTGTTTTTTTTGTTAAACCCCTTGGAACTGATTGCTGATTGGCTTAATAATCCTTCTTCTTTGCCCAGCCCATTTCCCATTTTAGATGGGGTCGGGCCTCCTCGTACGTTGGCGCCAGGATATTCTATCCTGGGTTGTCGATGTAGTCAGGTTAAGTGTCCTCATCTCTTTTTCGACATTGGACCACCACGTTGCAGGTGGTCTTCCTCTTCCTCGGGGGTGATTTGGGATGCTCAGGGTTTTCCTCACGGAGTAGTTCTCATCTCGTCGCATAATATGTCCGTACCATCTCATCCTGCTTTCTTGGAGTTTTTCCGTGACCGGTGCAACTTTGTACGAGCCGCGGACATATTCGTTCCGGATCTTGTCGAGGCGTGTGACACCGCCAGCCCACCTAAGCATTTTCATTTCTGCCACGTGCAGCTTTTGTTCGTGCCCTTTTTTAGCGGTCCAGCATTCTGCTCCGTACATCATACTGGGTCTGACAACAGCTTTGTATATTTTCCCTTTTGTTTTAATAGGCATTTTTGGGTCGCACATAACGCCAGACAGGGATCTCCACTTTAGCCATGCTGAGTTCACTCGGTGGGTCACGTCATTGTCCACGCTTGCGTTTGACGAGAGGACAGAGCCGAGGTATTTGAACTGCGCCGATTTGGGCAGAACCTTATCGTCTATGAGTATATCACAGTTGGTATCCTCTGTGCCGCCATAGTCACACTCCATATACTCCGTCTTCGTTCTACTGATGCGCAGTCCGTGGCGTTCGATCTTCTTAAGCCAGGTATTGAAGGATTCCTGCAGGTCACAGGCGCGTTTGGTGATAAGCACTATATCATCAGCATACTGCCACCTGACGCCAAGGTTTTATCTTCCACGAAGATGCAAGCGCCGCCGTTGGCCCGCGAGGGGCTCATCCGCCGCCATCTCTCCTGTGCGCCCAAACCTAGACGCCCAGCACTGCTACGGCCTCGGCTCCAAATACGTCAGAGAAGCCCGCAGCAGGGGTTTGTTGACGGAGTGTCCATCTCCGGCCTGTTGGTCCGCGGGGGCTATTTTATTTCGCTCCTGCCCTCCAGGTACGACTTGCGAAGTACCTGGCGAGTCTCCCTCTATCCGCCACCTGAGGACGCGTTCCCTAGGGGTGAGGCTCCCCCGAGAAATTGGCTTAATAATCCACCGTTTCATTTTTTGCTCCTATTACAGACCACACCATAGTGAAAAAAATGTTGAAATCGAATGAGATGTTCTGTGAATAAAACTGAAACATAAGTATATTTCACAAATTTTACATCGTTATTGTAACTAGGTACTAATATTGCTACTATAGACTATAAGTTGCTGTATAAAATTGTTGTGGTGTTTACACATTCAACAAAGTTATGTAGTTTTTCAAATAAGGAAATGCAATATTTGAACTGAAACTTTAACAAATACAAATGTCAACATAGGTATCAATAAAAAGTTAGGTTAGGTGCGTTAATTTTTTTATTAAAATATAGCAGCTTAACTTAATAATAATAACTAACTTAACAATAGCGTTCAGAAATTATTAGGTATCTGTGTTTTCGTGGACTTACTACAAAATTACTCTATTTTTACAAGTTTTTATTTTACATAACTGGAACTGAATTTTGAACCAGTTAACCTCAACCAGTTGAGCTGAAATTTTGGGTAAGTATTAAGTATAGTTTGGATGACAATTCAATATTATAGTACCATTGAGCTGATCTGATGATGGAGACAGAAGGTGGCCATAGGAATGCAGTACTTAACCGACGTAACCCCGTTTAGTTTGGGCTCGTTAGAATCGTCTCAATGAGTTGTTGATGATGGTATACAGAAGAGTACAGTTGACAATAAAATCTTGTACACAACATTTTTTTTTTGACAGAAACTTGTTTAATCCCAGAGACAAAACAATTAATTATTGGGTGCTTGTGTATAAATACCCAATTTATTTGTTTTAGGGTGTTGACCTGCAAAGTAATTGCGGAACTTATTGAACGAGCGTTAAAGCAAATTTCATTTCAACTTTCGAAAATATGACAGTTTATGATGACAGAATAGTTGCAACACTACCTTTCAGAGGGGAAATTACCAAATTTATCAAACGAGCGCTAGAACAAATCAACTATAATTTTCCTAGTAAAAAAAACACATTCTGTAGCTACCTGATGTACGGTACCTATATAGCGTTACGCAACCACCAACTAACTGGTCACCCATCTTTGGTATTCAAAAACATAGATTGATAACGTATTTAAATTACTCTTTTACACGGGTCTAACGCGATATTTATTTAGCTTTATTTCTGACGTTTCGATACGGGTCACACCGGTCATGGTCGCAGTAAATGTAAATATGTGTACATTTAATGAAAGAGATTGATAACAGTTTCTTAGTCCCACGGCCACCAGCTCTGATACTGCACCGAGTATATCTCCAAACCCACTGGACACCTAGGGAAGTCCTCGTACGAGCACTGGGACCGCATTGGTGTGTAGCCGAACTGGGGCCAGGTGATGTTGGGCCGATGCCCTACAGGGTTGCAGACTGTGATCCTCATGCCCTTTAAGTAGTAAGGCCAGGTCACGAACTGTGAAAATAATTAAGTTTTTAACATTCTATCAGCATTTAAGTGGCATACGGTCACGGACTTTAATTTGCGCACTTTATACTGGACACCTCAAGGCTTAAAAATTTAAAAAAGCGGCCAAGTGAGAGTTGGACTCGCCCAAGTTGTCGTTTTACGATTTATGACTTATAAAAAAAACTACTTACTAGATCTCGTTCAAATTAATTTTTGGCGAATGTCATCATATATTCTTTTTAGTTTTATCATTCTCTCATTTTAGAAGTTACAGGGAACACACATTTTATCACTTTGGAAGTGTCTCTCGCGCAAACTATTGAGTTTAGAAAGAAATGATATTTGAAACCTCAATATCATTTTTGAACACCTATCCATAGAGATAGATACCCCACACCAAAATAGGTTTGATGAAATTTTTTTTTGAGTTTTAGTTCTAAGTATTGTATTGTATTAAGTATTGTAACCCCCAAAATTTATTGTTTTTTTTTTATATTTTGGTGTAAATCTTAATGCGGTTCACAAAAAGTGGCTGTGACATACGGACGGACTGACCGACAGACAGACAGACCGACATGACGAATCCATAAGGGTTCCGTTTTTTTCCATTTGGCTACGGAACCCTAAAAACCAAAATAAGTTGACACCTAAATGGCTAAACAATCAAAGTCCGTGACTCCGGTACGTACAGTCGCCATCACATACATCGGAGCAGACAAGCACGTCACAAACATCGGAACACACCTCTATTTTCAAGGCATTAGGGTGCATGTGCCGATATTTTTGAACACCTAGAGTGTACCTATGTATGTGATGGCGACTGTACCTAAGAAACGGAAGAAAGCTGATAATAGAAATTAATGAAAATTGCTCCACCAACAAGAGCTTAGCTCTTAAATATATGATGATGAAGATGATGATGATGATGATGATGAGTAGTACCTAGTCATATTTTGGGCCCGACATTCGCGTGGATGTGATTTCAATGTGTTTCACGTAAACGCTTCCCCACGCGTTCTTAAAACCGCATATCGTTTGAACTCATGTTCATGTTGGAATGAGCGTGAATATTTGGCTTTTTGTTCAACTAGGTCACTGAAACGAATTCTTCCTATAAATACTAGCAAAGATATATTAGACGTCATAAGACTTTCAACCACATCAATAATATTGTAATTGTGACCAGCTGACGTCTTGTGGGGGAATTCGATAACTTTTCCGCCACAACGGCCATCGGTTCTCCAAAGGCAACCACGTACCAGCAAGCGCAGCATCAGTCCACCTTGTGGCAACTGCCACAAGGTGGACTGATGACCTGTGGTAAAAGTCGCGGGAGTCCGCTAGACGTGGGTGGGAATATTTTGTTTGGGACTGCAGTTGACGTCTTCCGGCTGATATGATGACCAGCGGACGTTTTTGTCTCCCCTTTATAAAGCATTTATAAAGCTGCCTTTTTTTATCTTCAAGATATAACTTTGGTCGTAATTTGATAATCGGGAGGAATTGTTTTTGGAGTGTTTGGGAGGTTCTTGTTGCTGTGTTGCTAAACCCACCATAATCATAAATTCAGATTAGTATAATGATAACTCACATGATCTACTACTATATCCATGTCTGGTTTATCTACATGTTGTTTTGGTAAATACACTTGTCTCGTCTTCCAGTCTTCCCAGGTCTGTCCTGAAAACAGATTAGGTCAACTAACTTTGCACAGTTACAATAGTGATTATGCTTTTAGTTTTATGTTTTATGACTTGAAACTACTGATGTGCCGACGGATAGTTTCCTATATTGCAAAATGTTTCTCAAATTTAACATAGGGAAATTTGGAAATTTTCCTTATTTTTGTATGGAAATTGAAAATTTCCATTTCCAGCATGGAAATTAATTTAGGTACTGATAAGCATACAACTGTAACTCTTAAACATAGTGTATAAGAGTTACATTTTTATGCTTCCCAGTACGTACATTTCCTTAATTCCTTGTGAAATTTTCTAGAAATTTCCGAGAACTTTTCCAACTTTTTGGAAACTTTCCGCAATTTGCACATCACTACTTGAAACTGATGGTTCGTCCCTGTTTCGAGTCTTTTCTCATAAGGAAAAATGTTAGGTTCAAAATTAGGTATAAAAAACCCGCCAAGTGCGTGCGATCAACACGCGCGCTCCAACTAAACGTCGCGTTTGTGTCGCCAAAATGTGTACGAAAGTTGGCCTTTCCAAGTACATCTTTTAAGTTACTAGTACTCGTTAACTCGTTATGCCTACTTACGCGTGATAGTTTTCCTTTTAAATTCATTATATGTACCTAAGTACTACTGCCATGTTTTTTTTTCAAAGTCAAAGTTAAAGTCAAAATCTTTATTTGCGTTAAATACATTTCACATGCATGCAAATACAATATACATTACAATAATATTAAAAATAAATTCATTCACAGTACATCAAATATAAAAAAAAAAACTACTAATATTAATAACAATAGTAAGAAACTGCTCCGGAATTATTTAAAAACATAATAAAATAGTCAAATTATAATAACAATAATGTTAAGTTAATTTAGAGCATTGGCAAAATATTCGTCAATGGAGTAGTATGGCCTTTTTAAAAAGTAATCTTTCACTTTTCTATTAAATATTTTCATATCGTCACAATTCCTTAAATCTTTGGTCAACTTATTATGTACTCTTATCTTATGTGCATAATTAGGGAAAGTCAGTGTTAATTTATCATTATTTCTTAAATTGTAGTCTTGGCTTTGCCCTACTGTACAATACAAACACCCAGTATAGTAACCATTTAGCCAGCCGAAGGCCGGATATATGACTATAACACAAACGCATCTCTGAATTGAAAAATGGTTTTTAAATGACGATGGCAGGAGACCCGATGGATTGATACTCATTCCGTGGCGGATGGGTCGGCCTCTTATCTGGGACGCCACCTGCGTGGACACCATGGCCCCGTCCCATTTAGCCACAACTTCTTTGAGGGGGGGCGGGGCGGCAACAACGGCAGAAGCCGCGAAGCGCCGCAAATATGCGGGCCTGACAAACACCTACATATTTGCGGCCTTCGCGGTTGAAACTCTCGGGCCGTGGAGTCCTGACGCCCATAGGCTTTATTAAGAAATAAAGAAAAAAAAATTAGATAATACGGCTGACCACTTCTGGCTACTTCCTCGGCCAACGGATTGGAATTGCAATTCAACGAGGAAATGTAGCCAGCCTTATGGGCACCCTTCCCAAGGGCTGTGACCTTGGAGAGGGTATATATACTAGTAGTTAAGTAGATTTAAGTGCCTAGTGTTAAGTTTTTTATGCATCAAATTATTGTAATAAAATGATTTATATTGTAAATTCATTTTAATTGTTTAATTTATTTTATTTTATTTGAATAGACTTTGACTTCTAATTTTTAAAGACCTATCCTATAATATGATATCCCTAATATTTTTTTATCTTATACAAGTCAAGTAGTTGTGACCGCCTTCAAGAAGCATCGCGAGCCCCCAGGGGGTCGCGACCCACAGGTGGAGAAGCACTGATTTATTTTATACAGTGTGAGTCTTTATAATGTGCACATAGCAAAATAGGAGAAGCTACGCCCAATTTTATCGACGCAAAAATGTTTAAAAAAGTCTGATCCCTCATATTCAAGCGTGTAACCATGGTGAAAAAGAAGTTGGGTTTTTTTTTTTTATATTTTGATATTGCTTGTTATTTTCACAAAGCCCAAAACAATCTCAAACACCAACCCCAATCAGGGTTTTTAGGGTTCCGTAGCCAAATGGCAAAAAACGATTCGTCATGTCTGTCTGTCTGTCTGTCCGTCCATATGTCACAGCCAGTTTTTTCCGAAACTATAAGAGCTATACTATTGAAATCAGTCTATCTCTCATTAGAAAACTTAGAAAAATCGAGAGAGTACAAGGGCCGTCTTGTGATAGCCATGCTGTTTTAAAACATTGTATCCAAAGATGAGATCCTCAATACAGGTGCGTCTGACCCTCAGAGCGAGAATTTAAATAAAAGTCTGTGATCCCTGCGTACCGCACATCGCACCGGAAACAATGCGTGACGATATGTATGGATGTACCTCTCACCTCGCGTTATATTTTCACAAAAGAAGTCATTTATAGGAACAACTGGGATGTCCTTGGCTGAACGAAGAAGCATGCCAGTGGAGCAATTGCAATCGTCACTAGCAATCAGCATCACTGGCAACACAAACACGACCAGGGAACGGACATTCGTGAGGCAGAACATGGCAGCGGCCAGTGCCACTGATTTGGTAGCAGAGTCGCTGTCACTGGTTTGACAACAGTTGCAACGGTGCACTGGACTGGCAGCTGTTATGCTGGCGACTACGTTAGGCATGAGACGGATTATAAGCGTGAGCCGTTTATGGTTACCGAATCGAATTTCAATTTGTGTTGTTTCCAAAGTACTTTAAGTACAAGTTTTGTATTGAAATAGTTGAATTGATTTTAGGTGTGATTGATTTTTTATGTTTATTTATTGAAACTAGTTGTTGGAACGTGAGCCACTGCAGACAAGCGGCGCACGCGTCTTTCAATCTGAAGGGCGTGGGTTCGAACTCCGGCTTGTACCACTTGTGTTTTTTCGAAAATGTATGTACAATATGTTATTTGTCATTTAACAGTGACTTTTCGGTGAAAGAAAACATCGCGAGGAAACTGGTCTAATCCCAATAAGGTCTTGTTTTCCCTCTGGGATGGAAGGTCAGATGGCAGTCGCTATCGTAAAACTAGTGCCTATGCCAAATCTTGGGATAAGGTGCCAAAGCCGACCCCGGGCTCTTTTTTTTTTTTTTTTTTTTTTTTTTTTCGTTTTATTTCAGACCATGTGATCCATATACTGTTAGTAACAAAATAAACTTAAAACTATGTTAGCAATTATAATTATACATTAAAAAAAAGAACTGCAGTACTACTTGACTTACGTCAAAGTAGTTCTGAGTTTCTGACCCGCTCGATCCAGTGCCACATTATGTTGCAATTAAATCTACCAGCCTTCAGAATGCCGTTTTAGGGCACAACCGGGAATAACGCTAGGAGGATGATGAGTTGTTGGAACGTACTCCTTAAGGCACCGTAGGTTCATGGTCTTCTCTCCCTCTCACTGAGCATAAGCGTGAGCGAGATAGAAGTGCGTGTTCGGAAGCGCGGAAATCATGTTTTTTAATTTTAAATTTTTGTGCGTTTAACTTTAAATCAATAAAAAAGTAATCACTGAGTTCCCTCAAACATGATATTGCCAATTTTTAGAACCAATTTTAATATGTTTACCGTTTGTGCATGATATGCGAATGTTTTAAGTGTGTGTGATTTTTTTCTGAGCAAAAATTGCTTTATCATATTTCTAATCACTGATCTCGCTGCAAAGAAGCCTCAAGATTACTATTCGTATTTTTTGAACCCAATTAATTATAAACAGACGCATAATATTGTTTCAAAAACTCTGTTCGCTTAACTTCGCTGAATCTACGGCGCCTTAAAGGAAACGAGTTACTGCAGCATAGCTATCGAAGGAGGGCGCGCGAACCATGTCGCGCCGACATAAACTATTCGTCTCTTTCTAAGCATTCTTATTAGAAAGAGCTGGATAGTCTATCTCGCCGCGACATAGCACGCAGGTCGTGCTGAGATAGCTGTGCTGGTTGGACGTAATTTACTTTCAAAACAAAGTTTTAACCGACTTCAATTCAGTACTCCGCCAAGCTACATTAACATTTCCACATTTTTTTTCCAATTTACCACATGAACTGATTTACGTGAACAAAAGCGTTGATTTTTAGACCAATAAACCAAATCGCTGTATGAGGGCTGATAAGATTTGAATATTTGATATGAACTTCCGTCGATTCCTCAAGGATCTCAGAATTACCTTTGGCACTTCATTGTTTGCTATTTCAACGGAATAATATCAGAATCTGAGACGTACTTATATAGTTTAAAGTACATGATTGAGAAGTTCCACAAGCCATCTGTGGTCTTCATCATCACTTCCACTTCACCAAATTTATGATTTCCGGGTGTAAATACACGAGTTATAATAGAAAATACCGAAATTACTACACGCGTGCCTAATATATTTGAGGAGTTCCCTCAATTCCTGATGGTTCCCATCATCCAACTGGGGTTTTGGAAGCAATGGGACCAATCTGAAAGCATATACTTTCAGTTAAAAAAATAATTGTACGAATCGGTTCATAAATGACGGAGTTCTGAGGTAACAAACATAAAAAAAAAAAAAAAACATCCGAATTGAGAACCTCCTCCCTTTTTGAAGTTGGTTAAAAATACATATTTTTGCACCACACGCTGCATCATCGTGGCCAATCAACCCAATGTGTTTGCGGTACAGCACCGCAAACCATGGTGCACCTGATGGCGTGCCCCACATGCCCTGCTCGGAACACGACCTGAGAGACGCGACTGCCAGAGCTGTCCACACCGCTGCCCATCTATTTGAGGAACCCCGACACAAAGAAGAGGAAGACCACACGCTGCTATTCCTTCCGCAATATTTTCCAGAAAACTTCAATTTTCATGTCTCTGTGATTTAATATTGAAAGACGGAGACATGAAAATGAAGGCGTCTCCTCTTTGCTTTATATAGCGGTCATAATTTATGAACGAATAATTGTTTGCATATTGTTAATTTCGCGTAACTTTCATTCCAAAAACTATGAAACCGTACATTTTTCAGGAAAATTATCACATTCAGACCATTGCGTTAAGGTGGTTCGATTGCCATACAAAGCGTTATTTGACATTCGTAGGCTAACGGCGTGATATTTTAAGAAACTTATGTAACAAACTTTCATAAATTGGCTTCCCATTTGCGCCAAATTCCCCCTTTCCTAGAATAAACTTACCTACATAAACTAGATTAATTTGAGAAATTGGTTTGTCACGTGATATTTTGGGAAAACTATTTTTCTCAAATTAATCTAGTTTATACAAGTTTATTCTAGGAAAGGGGGAATTTGGCGCAAATGGGAAGCCAATTGATGAAAGTTTCTTACATAAGTTTCTTAAAATATCACGCCGTTAGCCTGCGAATGTCAAATAACGCTTTGTATGGCAATCGAACCACCTTAAGTTAAGTTTGTTTTATTAGTCGTGAAAGAAATATGGTATCACAAAAAATAATGTATGTGAAATAAAACTTTAACGATATCATCATCATCATATCAGCCGAAAGACGTCCACTGCTGGAAATAGGCCTCCCCCAAAGAGTGCCAAAGTGACCGGTCCTGCGCCACCCGCATCTAGCGGACTCCCGCGACCTTTACCAGGTCATCAGTCGATTTGCCTACCCACGCCGCGCCTTCCGGTACATGGTCGCCACTCGAGAACCTTTCCACCCCAATGGCCATCGATTCTACGTGTAATGTGCCCCCCGCCCACTGCCACTTAAGTTCAGCAATTCGGAGGGCTGTATCGGTTACCTTGGTTTTGCTGTGGATAGCCTAATTTATGTTGCGATCACGCAGATAAACTCCCAACATAGCGCTCTCCATTGTCCTTTGGGGGAGTTAACGATATAATTTGATTTAAAAAATAAACTGAAGAATATTATAACCTTTAAGTAGTTGGGCATCTGAGACATTTTAATATCAAATGATAATAGAAGGTTATTTTATTATACTAGAATGACAGGTGTCAACGCTCTCAAGCAATTTGAAAAGCACTAGTAAGGGAAGTAGTGGCACCCAATGTATGGGAGGTGCAAATTTTGGTATCGGATGAATTCACTTGGCACAGATGTCATATACGTAAAGCTAAGCCAATTTAGCCCGGTAGCTATCCGCCATCCCCTGAAGGGTAGGCAGGGGGGTTATTCAAAGTTACACGCCGCCGCGGTTCAGTAAAAAAATCATATCAGCTTCTATTTACGTAACACCTCGAGTGTGGTGTCATTTTCTGATAAATCGGGCATGAGGAATTAATTTCTGACATATTCAAAGTATAGTTTCATAGAAAACAGGAAAATATTGACGAACTATCAAAAGCAGTTGGCAAAAATCTAAGGACTTTCCGACTTTGCGGCAAAACTAGAACAGATACACGAAAGTAATGTACAACACAAATGATATTTAGCATTTTAGCTTAACATTTCAGTTTTTTATTTTTAGACAAGAGCAAAATTGGAAAAATGGTGCTCAAAAACCCAACAACGCAAAGCCCTACAAGATTAACACAGTTGTTTACTCAATTCTGCGCTCTATGAGGAAATCTTAAGAAGACGCATATATAAGGCGCCCCTGCCACCGCTCATATCAGCTTCGGCTCGTAAATCTCCAGCTTTTTCACATCCCTACGTATATAATAACATCTGCAAGTACCAGAACATTAAACAGCTTTCCACTCCTGAAGCTAGACGTATCGTAAAGAAATGGTTACTAACATTGTCATACGCTGAAACCGAGAGACTGGTTAGAATACCGCATACAAACTAAACCCTATAAAGCTGTTGTGGAATTTCCATCATCAACTCACACCCAAGCACACACACATACACACACACACCCACCCCCACCCCACACACACACACACACACACACACACACACACACACACACACACACACACACACACGCACACACACACATATATATGCAAACACACTCGCATGTCAATTATATATATTACTCGACTAGTATTATCTAAACTATATAACTAAGTAACTACATTTCCTTAACACTCCTGTAAATCTTGTTTTTTTCGCACTCGCAGACTGCCAAGATACAGGCTTAAGCCTAGTTTGGAGTCTGATGGATATACCCCATAATATCATGTAACAAGTGTTTTTGTGAAATAAATCATTTATTATTATTATTTATGTCTTTCCCGCTCACGGGACAATGATGTCCCGGACCTTTGGGAGGCGTGCGTGGGGCTAGGTACCTACAAAGTACCAACTGAGCCAACACGTAGAGGCCCTTTTGACAATTTAATGAAATGCAAGGAGTACACCGAGCGGATGCTGTCCCTGCCCGTGTCATGGGACGCACACAGAGACAGCACCCGCTGGGGTGTATAGGGACTATTGCTGTTGATGGAATCTAAAGAAAATTTGGTTATTGGGTGAAAATGATGGACTAGTGGCTGGGCTATTGGGTGAAACATCGGACGCCTGCCTAATAAACTGTCTCATTTTTTATCTCTGGCAGACGGTGACTCGCCAACTACTAGATGGGCCCCTATTAATAGCGACATTAAAAAATGGCCTAAGGGCAACACCAGTCAGAGAGGCTGGGGGGTAGAGAGGTGGCACTGGACTTTAAACATATAGCCAACTCGCCACTTAGGTGTCCACATCTACCCTCGAGCAACAGCTCTTGCGACTCCACTCTGGACAGCCAGTTAAGGCAAGCCAGAGGTGGGGGGCCTGTCCAACCAACCACCCGATCGGCTCAGCCTGACCACAGGACACCCCCAGGAGCACTCAGGTACGTAGGGTCGCTACTCCCTAACAGCCCGCCACAGGCTGCCTTACGTTGACTGATTGCACCAGAAATCTGGTGGGCGATGGGGCCGTCACATCCCTACGCCAAATTATTATTAATATTATTAAATTATTATTATAATTTGTATGTTTTTTCCATATCTCGGGACCATGGGGTCGCGGACTTTTGGAAGGCATGCGTGGGGCCGAAGCCAACAGCACAGAGGCCCTTTAAAACAAAAATAATCTAAAGCGAGGGATACACATGGCGGGTACCATTTCCGACCGCACAACATGATATAACCGGTTATGGTCCCCGCCAGGTGCAAAGACTATTGCAGTGCAGCACTGTGACTGCGATGGAAACTAAGGTCATGGGTTATTGGGTTGAATGGTGGGTGGACTGGAACATGGGTTATGGGAGGAGACTAGCGGACACCTGCCGTGACAATCAGTTTCAAAATTGTAAAAAGGCAGGCGGTGACTCGCCAACTCGCTAAGTGGGCCCCACAAAACAGTCGCACGCACAGTGCGACAATGGAGCAACACGTCTGAGTGGCTGTGAGGTTGTCGAGAGGTGAGTCTGCGGTGCGCCAGATCCCGGTAATCCGTTCAAGGGCCGCCGGCGTTATGACATTTTACACTTCCAATCTGGAGCATAGCATTATTAATTTTATCGAAATTACTTTTTTCTAGAAACCAGCACAAACTTTTAGTATGTTGTTAAACATGTTATGTGCACCGCAAAACTGCAGATAGATAGTCTCTAAAGTGTACTAGAGTTCATCAGTAATGAAATAATCTTCATTGCCGTGGAGGCTTTTTGAACATTGGGTATATTACCTGAACCATGTAATATATATAAATGTGTGTTATATCATGTAAAAGCTAAACAAATATTCAATAATTCTTGCCAGCATTGTGATTCCATATATCCATAAATTTAGGAGGTATTTGCAAAATTGTAGAGAAGAAATGTGAAAAGCCTGCTAATATTCGATTTTCTGGAATTGAAATTGCTCTGAAACGTATCAATATATTGGACTACAATGTTAAAACGAGCTATAGCATATTTTATTAGCTTTCATATGATATCACATTGCATTCAGAAAATACGTAGTTTGGGTTGAATTTAGACATTTCAAACAGTGGGAGCTGGGGGGCTTTTCACTTTTCTTCTCTACTATTTTGCAAATACCTCTTAAATTTATGGATTTATGGAATCCTAACGGTGTCAAGAGTTATAGCATATTTGTTAAGCTTTTACATGATATAACACTCGTTTTTATGTATTACATGGTTCAGGTGAAATTTCCACTTTTCAAAAAGCCTCCGCGGCAATGAAGATTATGTCTTTACTGATGAACTAGACTCTTTAGAGACTGTCTCTCTGCAGTTTTGCGGTGCACATAACATGTTTAACAACATTCTAAAAGTCCGTGCTGGTTTCTGGAAAATAGTAATTTCGATAAAATTAATCTTGTAGGGAAAACTCGCTTTGCGTTGTTGGTTTTTTGAGCACAATTTTTCCAATTTTTCTGTTGTCTAAAAATAACAAACTGAAATGTTAAGTTAAAATGCTAGATATTATTTGTGTCATACATTTTATTCGTGTATCTTTTCTAGTTTTGCCGCAAAGTCGGAAATTCCTTAGATTTTTGCAAACTGATTGTGATATGTTCGTCAATATTTTTCTTTTTTTCTATGCAACTACGAGTATACATTGAATGTCTCAAAACTGAATTCCTTATGCCTGATTTATCAGAAAATGATACCACACTTGAGGTGTTACATAATTATATGGAAGCTACTATGATTTTTTTTGTGAAGCGCGGCGGCGTGTAACTTTGAATTGCTACTCTGCCCTTGCCTACTCTCCAGGGGGTGGCGGATGGCTACCGGGCTTAATTAGCTTAGCTTTACGTATATTACATCTGAGCCAAGTGAATTCATCCGATAACAAAATTTGTACCTTAAGCCACTACTTCCCGTACTACACTATATTCTCACTAAAAAGATTGCCAAGGGATATAAAAGTCTGCCAAAGCTAAGGGCAACCGACACAGCACCCTCGAGCTTTAGTTTTGTTGCGACAACTATTATAACAGAAATTTCAACTTTATCATAACAACATTAACGTCTATAACATAATCGAGTCACCGAAACCAAACCTAAGACGATATTTCGTTCCCTTCGTATCCAAAGACAGCTTATTATAAACTAAAACGACGTTGCTTGCAAAAGAGCTTTCGCCAAAAAGCTACTTAGCCCGCTAATAGGTTCCCGTTAAGTTTTGACAAGTTCCTTTGCGGAGCTCCCGTTGTCATTTCGAAGGCTTTGTGGAGCAAGTTTGAGTTTAGTTAGGATCACACTGTTAGTAGGTATGTTCTAGAAATGTTGCATTTGAAGCTTATTTGTATTTTTCGCACGCTTGCTCAAACCATGGTAGTAAGAAACAAAGTAAGTCACTCCCAACTCCCGACGATGTATCCTACCTATGTCACACAAATGTTGCCATTGTGCAAAGTTGACTCACAAATGTTGCCATTTACTAACATTTTCCATACAAACAAGGAGTTTTGTTAATGCACGATTAATACAAAAAAATACGAGCTAGTTAAATGTTTGATCAAATTTCTTATCTGTGAAAATGTTATAATTTCTAAATAATAACATCGATTTCGATAATGTTATTTCGATAATATAGGAAGGGTCTAAAACATATTTAATTAAGAAATTAAACTACTTATCAAATAAAATAACTTATATCTAAAACTAAACTACTTATAAAATAAAATTACTTACAAATAAAATATTTGACCGAGTTCGCCGTCGCTGGGCAACGTGCCCAGAAGGCTGGCAGCATTGCCACGTTGGATGGCAATGCTTATCCTCTGTGCGAGGTATGAGCCAGCCCTCCGGTCACCCGTTATTTCGGCGAGTCGCTTCGAGCACTCTTTAAAGACCCTGTGGGCACTTTCCCCCCAGGGCCCTAAGGTCTCAACCCCAAACGGCTCAAATATGCAACCACTGTTAATGTTTGCATACTTGCGCCGTTTGAGGAGCTCGGCCGAGTTGGCTGCAGCGCCAGCCTTCACGGAGGTGCCACGGAGATGGGAGAGCGCTAGGGTGTCGGCACATGTTGCGTCCCATACTAAAGGTCGTCCCATCTTCCATGGCACGAGGGTCATACCGTGCCATCATCTCGGGCAAGACCGGATGGCTCCAAGATGGCAGGCGCTCCTGCGCTGGCTAGGGCCCGACGGATGATATCGTTCAGGCTAGCATGTCGAGGTGCACGACCTGCACTTCTGCAGCAGGATAGACCATGGTGGCCGAGCTGGTCGACTCGGTCACCACAGCGACAGCGATGTGGGGCAACGCAGGTCACTCCCAGGCGAAGAGCGACAGAAAAGCGGAATGTGGAGTTGTCCATCAATGTACCAATTTGCGGGGAAGGCAGAGCTTGGAGCCACTGTCCGGATTCCCATTCAACAACGGCAAGGAGCCGAGCGCGCTCTGAGAGACTGGTTGCCGTTTGATGCAAGTTATCCCGTACCAGTCTACAGAGCGGCTCGTCCCACAGTCGCTGAGAACTTGGGTGTCTAGGCAGGTCAGTGCTCGGACAAGCGGTGGTCCAGGCCTCTATGGCCTCAGACATAAAAGGTATTATGAGTTGTTGAAGCGGAGTTTTTAAAATTTTGGAGGAAAGTTCTAGTGAGCTGTGTACGGAGGACAGATATGCGGGGAGTGAAACACTGGAAATTGTTCGGATACCCAGGCTACCGTGCCTTATTGGAAGGGAAGCCTGAGTCCATGAGCCGTCGTCCAAATGGATATTTATTATTGTCTCTAAGAGGTGTTTTATTGTGTTTTATTGTATTTAATGTTTTATTTTTTTTAAACAAAAAAAATTATACAGTTTTACTAATTCACACTAAAGGTTCGCCAAACTGCGATTGGTTTAATGTCACGTGGCTATTTATTTGGGGTGAAAAGATAACTGTATAAAATTCAACGATTATAGTTCAACGTAAATATTCACTGAAAACACGTAAGAGAAGAAATGCAATTTTCTTGGTTAAGTTACTTTCACACAGTGGCAACACACTGACAGTCCGCCATTTTGAAGATGCTGATGACGTAGGTAAGATCCACTGACGTCACGAGTCGTCACGGGATTGACTTACCTTGTTTTTTTCTACCATGGCTCCAACTAGAATGTGTGATAAAACTAAGGCTGCATTTCCAGCAGAATTATGCTAAGGCGCAAAGCTAAATAGGAGCGTTGAAGTTTATATTTTTTCTCTTTGTGTTATTTTCATCTTTGGACTTCCTATTAACATTTGACGCTATGTGTATTTATCGCTGGCAGCTTAATTGGCTCTCTGTACATCGTCACAAATTCTTGCGTATCCTCTGTACCTTATTTTTTGGGTTCTGTACCCAGACACGGGATCCTATTACTAAGACTACGCTGTCCGTCCCTTTGTCTGCATGTCCGCCTATCACCAGGCTGTATCTCATGAACCGTGATAGTTAGACAGTTGAAATTTTCACATAGGATGTATTTATGTTGCCGTTATAACAGCAAATACAAAAAAACTGAAAAATTTATCTTTAAGGGGGCTCCCATATAACAAACGTGATTTTTATGCCGTTTTATAAGTAATCGTTCGAAACCCTTCTTGCGCGAGTCCGACTCGCATTTGGCCGGTTTTATACAGGGTGGCTCATTCAAAACGGTCAGTATGGGAATGTCTGAAACTATAAGACATACGAAGATTTGTTCTTAGGAACCATGTCACCGATTTTGATAAAAAGAAAAACTGCATTCATATATTTGAAAAAAAACTGTACCCAGCTCGAGAATCTAACCCGGTTGTTTTGAAAAAATAAACTTACACTTTTTCTATTTAAATATCGATTGTGTAGGTCTTAAGCTGTAAATGTCTCTAAGAAACATGATGTCTAAAATGAATAAAATGCATTGTTTTGACATACTTTAATTTATCATAGTAGTTGTTCGAAGTGACCACCGTTACAATATTCAACAAGTTCAGACATGTAAAATTGTCTCTATGGCTGTTTGTACTCTCTACTTGTTACATACACCTTATCATGTGGCATTAGCATTGCATTAAATCTTTAAGGAAGTTTTGTTATCTACAGTAATCAAACATAAACAATCAATTGAAAAGCCCACACTTAAAGACCTACACAATCGATATTTAAATAGAAAAAGTGAAAGTTTATTTTTTCAAAACAACCGGGTTCGATCACCGAGCTGGGTACAGTTTTTTTTTCAAATGTATGAATGCAGTTTTTATTTTTATCAAAATCGGTGACATGGTTCCAAAGAACAAATCTTCGTATGTCTTATAGTTTCAGGCATTCCCATACTGACCGATTTGAATGAGCCACCCTGTATATTGTTTGAGCTTTTGTCCAGCACAGTAGCGCCTCTATTTCGCCCAATATAGTAGGTACTAGTGCGCTAACTAAATACCAACTAACAGTATACCGACAAGTAACGAAATGTGGGTGAAATTAGTAAACTCTCGGTAAAATACAAAATGCCGCATACTGATTCCACTCAGCAAAATGCGAAACTGGCTTTCGGTACTTCTTTCATTCAATATAAAACGCCTCATGTTAATCGCATAAGACTCAATCTCGTAAACGCGAGCCTAAAGTATCCTAAAGTATTTACAGGGCCAAGTTAAACAATTATACCTTCAGCATGTCGCGTTCAAAACGTCGAGTAGTCCGAGACTGAAGCTGTAGGTTACGCCCTTTGGGTCGAGGTCTCTGCGTTTATTAAAATTCAATTTGCATACGAGCTTCGGAGTTGGATCAAGTCGCGATTCACGTCTAATTTTCGGTGCCCGACGCGCGGGAACACACGGGTTCTAGTTTGGTATAGACTCGCTGTGTTTTTTACAAGTTTCCTATTCTTCTTCTTCTCGTGTCGATGGCTTCAGATTGTGCGGGACCAGAATGTGGCGACGCTTATCGCGTCTCGAAGGTCTTGCTTAGAGCAGGCGTGCGGGCACGCTGGGCAAGACAGCATGTGCTCCATCGTTTGTGGGACCTCACCACACGGACATTGGGCGTCTGAGCTACTTAGGGCGCCCCACTTCAGCATGTTCTCCTTGCTGCGACCGACCTGGGAACGCAATCTGTTTAAGGATTTCTATTAACATGCAATGTATGTAGGAACCTAACTAACTATTTATTTAAGTATGTGGTATGTGTGTAACTATGTTTGCTCGGGTGGAATCTTGCAACTCAATTTTGAAGCAGATATTTTCAACCGATTGAGCTGAAAATTTGGGTAAAGGTATAGTTTGGATGACAATTCAATATTATGGTACCATCGAGCTGATCTGATGATGGACACAGAAGGTGGCCATGGGAATTCATTACTTAACCGACGTAACCCCGTTATCAATTATATCGTCTCAATAAGTAGTTGATGACGATATACATAAAAGTACAGTCGGCAATAAAAGCTTGTACCAAAAATGAAATTTTAAAAGTAACTTATTTTAACTGACTTGAAAAAAGAAGGTTCTAAAATTGTCGGAAACTTTTACTTTTTATGTTTGTTCCCCGATTACTCAAAGAGGCATGGGCTGAATTGGAAAAAAAATTTTTTGTCTAAAAAGGTAAAGGTTCCGACGGAAGACCAGCGCTGGCCTTCTAGGTTAGCACCATGCTGAGTCGGGGCCTTTTCGTGGACCCTGCTAGTTTTACGTTCTGTGTTTTGTTTTTTACACCCATTGTTTTGTCCACCCATATATGTTTTCTTTCTTTCTTTCTTTCTTTCTAAAAGGAAATCCTTCCCAGGTGGTCCCATGGTCATCAGATCAGGATCTGATGATGGGATCCTAGAGAAATCGAGGGAACTCTTCAAATAAGGCGAAGTACCTACTGAATTGTAGTCGGTTAAAACTGTGTTTTTAAAGTAAATTATTAATTCCGACGAAATCGACGGGTGCCAGTGGTGGATCCAGACTTTGGTTTGGGAGGCTCTTGACACCGTTTGCTTGACCCCGCTGGCTTAGGATATTGATAAGGACTCAGATATGCTACTTTGGAAGACGCCTCTTGAAGATGATTTGCATAAATTTTGATTTGGCGGAGCGAATAGGGCATTACGGCTGCTCGAAATTCAAGTTTATGTAAGAGAGTTACATTATATACGAACAGTGCAAACAAAAGCTTGTAACTTTAATAATTTATCCGAAAACGCGACGCTGACGCCGACGCCCCGTATGCTTCGCCGCTCGCTTCCGTACAGTCGTCCCGGCAACTTTTTAATTCAAATGTAAACAGAGCAAAAGTTGCCTTTAATTCAATACGTGAATTATTCATATACATTAGGAAGCGCGTTAATGTTGGGCGACACCTCGTAACTGTGCAAGAGTTGATTTCGTAAACATTAAAATACGACTGTTTAGAATATTGTCATAGTCAGGAGCTGGCTAGTTTCACGTGATGCGCGTTGACTACGCGTTTGACTTATCAGGAACACATACTCCAAGTGACAGCTACATGGCCTAAAATATTATGTTCGCACTCATTGGTCGCAGAGACAAACGGGCCTGTTTTAGTTTATTTCGCGTGTCAACATCACCTACAGCTACGTACCTATTAACTTCGTGTTGTTTCACCTTTCTTCGTTGCACGGTCGAGGAAATTGAATGTTTAGCACTTTTGGACTCTATGTAATTGTTCAAAAGAGACAAACCTTCAAATTCCGCGACTGTACATTGTGCAATGTAACCATCAGATTATGAACTTACCCACGATACTATAATAAACTATCGAATAATTGAGAACTGTCAAAACCGTTCACAAAGTAAAGCATTCTATTTCATTCATTCATCATCACAGGCCTTTGCGTCTATTCCAGACGATTTAAACATTGCCATGGAGACATCGTTTTTGGTGACTGTAGAGGCCAATACGCAACCGGCATGATCTTTCACATTTCTGGCAGACGAAATTCGTGCCAGAGCTTGTTGTCTACACAACCTTCTATTGGCCAGTGTCTCGAACCAGGTTCCATCGCACAACGCTCTGCCGTCCACAACGCGTTTGCGCCATCGATCTCTATCTTCGGCGAACGATTGTTACAGTTCTGCTCCGAACATCTTATTTGTGTGACCAATACTTATTTTAAAGGTAAGCAGACACATAAGGTATCCTGGAAACATCCACGTTCTGGGCACTGGCATCAACTGGACTTGATTATTTCCAGGAAGAAAAACCTCCGCGAAACTCTCCACACGCGTACATTCCACAATGCTGAATGTAACACCGACCACTCCCTAGACCATTAATTAGCATATAATCTATCAATGTCAAATCGTCAAACTGTGAACTGGGATCAAACTTGGAAAAAAACAACCACTTACTAAGGTACCTACTTCAGAATATGGTTGGTTATTTATTACAGAACAAAATAATTATAATTTTTTTTTATCATTTGGCAGTTTCATGGTAATATTTCTGGTAGCCCTTCGGGAAACTGAAGCTACCTTACTGACTAAGTCTTTGTATATATGCGTTCCGTTCCTTGCCAATTTGATTTCAGTTCACAATTCAACGGTTTCACATTAATAGATTGAAAATCAACGAAAAATAATGCATGAAATTGTGAACGGTTTCGACTGTTCACAATTTTTCGACAGTTTATATCGCGAGAATGATTATAAACTGTCAGTGTTCATAATGTGACGGTAACGTATACATATATCGTTGTTTGTGCACCTACATACAATACAAATATTCTTTATTGCTCACCAGAAATAGTACATAATAGAAAAACAATGGTAAATTAAACATATAGATACCATGGCCATACGTATATATCGCCGACTATACAAATGGTAGGACGTAGGTTAACCTCCGCGCTATTCCCGTGCCGCGGAGGTATCCATAACGGAATTTCCCCCCATTAAAAAAGGTATGGTATGCAGAAACGAGTACCTATCTAAAGTCTGACCTCAACTCAGCATCAATCACTCCTCTCAAAGAAGGCCACGAACAACGGAACTCACCCATTACGACCTGTCCTTTTACATAAACAAAATCACCATACATTATGATAAGTCAACAATTCCTTAGCGTCCCAAACATCCGCTTCCTTCCCTTGCTATCTTACGCTGGAGCAGGATAGAATAAAGGAGCCGGCACGACGGTTCCCTCTTTTGTAGGTCGTATGAATTATTAATGGGACACGCACCTTTTTAAGGAGGTAAGGCTATGGCTTGCTTTGTCGAGTTTGATGGGATTGATTTCAACAGTATATTTACGATATTTTCTTTTGTGTGACAAAGACAAATGTAATTTATGCAGGTTTTTCCAAAAGAGCTGGTTTAATTAAGATTGAAAGAGTCAATTATTGGGTCGGTGACACGCACTAGGACGTTTACTTCGTTTTTTACTGCGACGAAACCGAGTTACGGATGGCAGAGACTTTGTTAACAGTCGCCCTCATAAGTTGCTGAACACCTTAGTACCTTGTCGTTATCACTCGTTTGACAACTTCCTATGGCAGTTTAACATGACGTTTAATGCGACACGGTACATATGTGTTAAGCCCCTTGTAATGCTGACCGTTCTTTGTCTACTATATTATCATATGAATTATTACATGCAACATCTTCCTCGTTACAGCTATACGATATGAAGCCGTCAGCTACTTTTCTCAACTCACTCTCACGGTTACTATTCCAAATTCAAAATGATTAACTACAACTCTCTGTTTCGGAAGGAGATCTGTAAAGGTGATTTTAATACAACATTCAAGGTTCATATCTTTTTATGATTTGAATGTTACAATATTTATTGACAAAAATGTAAAGTTAGATACAATATAAATTAAAAAATATGTACACTAAAACTAAAACAAAATTAATGCTAAACTAATATATTCCCGGGACGGCAGATACCTGGCGCAAATGTGCCCAATATGCTGGCCGCGTTACCCCGCTGCACCGCCAACGATATGTGCTGCACCAGATACGAGCCGGACCTGGGATCGCGACCTCTCTCCCGCAATCGTTGTCCTAATTTTTTTATAAACGTTTTTGCCTCGGAGCACCAGGGGCCACTCGTCTCCACAGCAACCGGGACGAAGTCATACACTGTACTGTTTTGGAAAAAATATACAGGGTGCGAGAAAATGGTCATTTTTGACAATTTTTTTGATGCCAATCGATCCCAATCCTGTCCAGGATCAAAAGATTGTATGGGACCAAAAAGAAATTTCGGGCTAGAAAAGCCATAAATCGAGAAAAACTTTCCCCATAGAATTTGTATGAAAATGAAAAATGTTTTTTTACATGTCTTTTTTTATATCAATCGGTTCCATTTCTATCCAGTACCAATAGTTTCCTTGGGGTCAACTTTCGGTAATATATAAAAAAGCCAGAAACTAAAGAATGTATGAAAACAGTTTTCTTTAATCCAATCTTCATTTCTTTTCACTTCACCAACACATTTACAACATTTACAGTACCTTTATGTAAACCATTTACGTAACCTATATTGTGATCAATGTGATCATAATACAATATCATATCGAGCCCGTTATTTCATCGCGGTCTTGAGCAATATCTGGCCAGTCTTCAAAAGGAGTCCAAGTTATCCCGCTATCGCCGACGAGGTCTACCGCGTCTCCGTTTTGAGTTTTGGGGCTTCCACTTCATGGTCCCTTTGGCCAGGCACAGCTCATTCCAGTGACCAGCACAGTCCCACTTTAACTTGGCTGCCTTAAGTAACTTATTTTAAACATGGAATTCAGTGTTATTAAAAATTGCATTTCATAAAAATAAAAACCGGCCAAGTGCGAGTCGGACTCACGCACGAAGCGTTTCGTCCCAATATCTATAAAAACGGCAAAATAATGACGTTTTTTGTATGGAAGCCCCCTTAAATATTTGTTTTATTCTGTTTTATAGCGGCAACAGAAATACATCATCTGTGAAATTTTCAACTGTCTAACTATCACGGTTCATGAGATACAGCCTGGTGACAGACGGACAGCGGAGTCTTAGTAATAGGGTCGAGTTTTACTCTTTGAGTGTGGAACCTTAAAAACAAGACTGAAAATGGCATTAAAATTAAAATGATGTCGTTAGAAATGCATTCATGCTGCCAAGTGAACTCATTAAAAGCATGATCAGTGCGTCGTGCAAGCGGTGCGACTGCAAGCCGATACCACGAGACCGGTTCGCGCGCGACGTAATTTGGCTCAAGGACGTAGTGATGAGGTAACCTTTACCGTCTTTATTTATCGACATATTATGGTAACCTGCGCGGCTGCATGGTTGACATTTTATAACTTATCACTGTCGATAAAAAATCCGTCACGTTCAGACAAGTATGCGAGTTCGAGAGTGACGGACGCTTTATCCACAAAGATAAGTGATAAAATGCCAACCACCTTAGGCCCACCTTAAACGACTTTTGCCTATATTACTCAAGAGTTTGTTTTTGTGGCAAGGATTCTAAATCAGGTAAAAAGTTTTAGTTTGTTTTACGATGAAGGGTTTAAGTAATGGTAGGTTAACTGTTATATACAATTACCGTAGATTGGTATGGTTTTTGCAGTAATGTGTAAACTAACCCTACCTAACTAACCTTTTTGACACAATATTGATGCGTATTGTAACTCAAATAACAATTTTCCAATATTTGGAGTTATCTGATATATGAAATCAATAAAAAAGATTTAGAAACGTTTTAATTTAAAATATAACTATGTTTAGTGAAGCAATAGTGAAAATCTCCATTGCATTCTAAAGGACAATCAATTAAATGTATTTTGAATTCTACATTTTATTGTAATACAAAACATGGCAATGATGTGTTGATATGTAGGACAATACATTTCCTGTGCCCATCCATCCGTGTAACAATTATATATGAAAATGAATATGAATATACTTATATCATTCATTGATTAAAACATCGATATAATTTATTATAATGAAAATTACATCGCGAAATCAATTAAAAATTTATTGTGGACTTTGGTACTACACAATCGAACGTGTTATCTTTTAAAACCGCTTATTAAACAAGCAGTTATTTTTATATCCAATCAGTGTGTGTCCAACATTCATCCAACACAGACATGAAGGTCGCTGTTGTCACCGGTGCCAATAAAGGCATAGGTCTTGCTATAGTCAAGGCTTTATGCAAGAGATTCGATGGCACCGTGTACCTCACATCCAGAGATGTCAAGCGAGGTGCCAAAGCAGTTGCTGAACTTGAATCACTCGGCTTGCACCCAACGTATCACCAGTTAGACATCTCCGACGTATCCAGTGTTACTAAACTCAGGGATCACTTAAAAGAAAAACATGACGGTATTGATATTCTTATCAACAATGCTGCTGTATCCGGGCAAAGACTGCAAACAACATCATACGAAGACAGCAAAGAAGTTATAGACATAGATTACAGAAGCTTGCTTACGATTCAAGAATTGATATTCCCGATTGTAAGAGATGGTGGACGGGTTTTAAACATCGCTAGCGATTGCGGCCACTTATCAAATATAAGAAACAAGTATTGGATTGATAGGTTATCCAGTAAAGATTTAACGGTGAGCGATATCAACGAATTCGTGAATTGGTATTTGAAAAGCGTTAGAGATGGTACGTTCAATAAACACGATTTGGCGGACGACGGTACTATAGCAGCTTACAGGATTGCTAAGGTGGCTGTTTGTGCTCTGACGATGCTTCAACAGAAGGAGCTCGAATCCAGAAAGATCTCCGTCAACTCGATGCATCCTGGGCTTGTTCAGACTGACATGACGAAGGGAAAAGGGTTCTTCACTCCTGACGAAGCGGCTGAAACTCCCGTGTACCTGGTACTTGATGCTCCCGCTACTATCAAAGGATCCTACGTGTTTTATGATAGAAAAGTCCTTGATTGGTATGACCATAAAGCCGATTATTACTTTAAAATTGAGTCGGTTTATAAGTACTATGGTGCGATTGGACCGGTGCTGTATTTTGTTACGGTTAGAATGCCTGAGTGGTATTGGTATGTGATATTATTTGTTTTCACTATTTTGTTTCTCAGTTTCTTGTGTCGTTTGTTATAAATAGTATCCGCTCTCTGTTTTTTTTTTTTTTTTTTTACAACGACGGTGGCAAACAAGCTTACGGCCTGCCTGATGTTAAGCTGGTACCGTCGCCTATGGAAACTTGTGACTCCAGAAGAATCACAAATGCGTTGCCGACCCTTTATTCACTTGAGGATTCGCTGTGTTGGCAGATAGAGACATGCATGTCCCTCACTCCCAACGCAGTGCATCCTAGGGAGCTCTGGCGACCTTACTCACCACCTGGAACACAACACCACAAGCTTCATAGCATGCAATAATATAGCAACACTACAAAGCAGTGGTGCTATTAAAGCTGCGGTCTTCTGTAAGGTGGAGGTACTTCCCAGCTGGGCTGCTCCACATACGAGCGAGATGACATTCCGCTGTGCCCTACCTTTCTTTACCTCTCCTCTCTCTCTTACTTTTGATATTTATTACGTTTAGGATATCAGTACCTAGTCAATAAGTAATTATGATACCAATATCATTATCATACTGTGATTAAAATTAAAATGATTTTGTTGTTATCTTTGATTAGAATACAATGTTTCATTTTGTGATTAAAGAAGAAATATAATTTAAATCATATTATTCTTCTTTAACATTAAAGTTCTGAAAGAATCATTTTTTTTATTTAATATTTTTGATTACTGTTAAAGAAACGAGAAAAGGACCTCAATCAAATGTTCGGTTCATCGGTCGGGTGGGCAATGCACATGCGAGTCCCCTGGGATTGCAAGCGTCCATAGGTTAACGTAACCGTATACCATCCGGCGCGCCGTACACTTTTTTTATTTTTTTTTTATTTAGGTAAACAAACAGCCACTACCTACCCCTTGGTACTTATGAATACTTATATGACTAATGATTGCAAAATGTGTGACCCACACCGTTTACCACATATTAGAAAACATGTGTTTGCCATTCAGGGTCATTCACAGCACGATAGCACCTTTAGTCTTGTTTGCTACTGAAGTGGTATAAAAAAACATGACACTGTTCTACTTAAAGGCCATTCTCGACTTAGATTTCAACTCGACCACGAGATTCACGGGTTTATAATTGTTTTCTGCATCAAATTAAGCTTAATATTTGCATATTGTGGCAGAATCATAAGCCAACATCATGATACATTCCAGAAAAGCAAAGCAAAAGCAAAGTTCCCAATCGATACGACTAGTCGATACTTGAAAGTGGGGTAAAATCGACTTCTAATATAACAATATTTATACAATACTTGGCGCTTCACGGATCCCTCACTCTCGACATATAATTATTCTCAAGAGTGGCGACCTTATTATAAAGATTTTTTTTTAAAACGCGCAGGTACAAATCCATTGGTCTTAGCCGTAGAATACTTGGATTACGTATTAATGTTAGTAAAGTAATTTAATTTCGCGAAACGTATGGTTGATGTAACTGGTGACCGAAGAGCTGGCGGCTTTCTCGCGCACGCGGCAGCATTGCAATTCAGCGAGGAAATGCCGCCAGCATCCTCGGTAAAATGTCTCAAGAGGCTTTTTTTAGATTAAGCTTGGTTTCAAGTTCATTAAGTTAATGTTAATTATCAACTTGTTTAAAATATACTTTAGTGGATAAATATTCCATTTAGTTATGTAAACCTTTCCATTGTACAAACCTCTGATTTCAAAAATTCTTTCACTGCATATTTTTATTTTGTTTTATAGAACGGACTTTCTGGATGGACGAAGGCTATATTTTATCCTGTTCATTAGATACGCAATCGTGAATGGAAGGTTTTCTCTTTATGTATTTGTAGAATTCTACTCAAGATGATTTAAAAAAAAATACAAATAAAAAAAATAAAACATTAATATTAATAATGCTGTAAAAATATAAACTTAATTAGTTAAAGAGCGAATACAGTGGCAGATAAACCTTTACGGCTTTGTCCGCTGTACAAATGTTTTCTTTTGTATTGTTTTTTATAGTAAATAAATGAAAAACCTAACAACACCTCGTAAAATGCGTATTCTTCGAGATGTACCTAAGCAATTCAACTACAAAACTATGCAACCCAGATCCATTAAAAACCCTCGCTCGCTCTATAACGACCAAGTTACCAAGTTTGTCGCCCTCCGCTTAGCATAAATCTGCGGGTTCAAAGACTGCAGCGCAAAGTTAACTGATTTATAAATTAAGGGACATTGCATCTTGGGTCCAGCTGCCTCGTGAGGAGCCATTCAAGGTGGTCTAAATTGACAGACATTCAGATGTACTCTATTAGTACTGAATCCAAGGATTCATATACGGGAGATTGCATCAAGGTGAAGCAGCTTCAGAAAAGTACCAAAATGGGCTTGGAAATTCCTACTTCATTACGCGAAAACTACATAAAATGTAACGGTTTCTTATTTAAATGCTATTTGAAGATATTTGCTACAATTATATAATGCCCAACACACGATTTGATTAATTTGCCTCGATGGATTAGGCTCGCAAAGTTAGCTCTGATTGCGCGTTTTTCGGTAGGTCGAGTTGACTAAAAACCAGAACCATTTTTTTGCTAGTCAATGTTCAGTATTTATTTTTGTATCCTTTTATTCCTTATTAAATATTTGACAACGTAGTAGGGTCATTTTATTTTTAATTAACGTAAATTAGTAACATTAAGCACATAAATATAAAATCTCGCTCAAAACGGATGCGCGTAAGTCATTCGTTTGCATTTTAGTAGGCAGATGGCCAAGCGGCCTCGGGCTGGACGGACGTCTGTCGCGATTTTTTGCATTTTGACAACTGTAAAATTCGCTGGTTTAATACCAGCTGTTAGAAAATAATACGTTTTCAGGGAGAATTAATAGGGGGTCATGTGGGTGGATAAACGTTTAAAATAGATATTCGGTCATTTTTACAATTTGTTCTAATTTAAAACACAAAAGTTCGTTCACAAACCCTACCATTACAACCCGATTTTTCATATTTCTCATCTTAAGATTCCGTTATTAATGAAAGAAGTTCGAATACGTTTCTTAAGAATGTGGAATATTTTTTTATCACACAGGTCACATTGTCTAGTACGGTGTATGTCGTAACATCTCGCTGCCCCAATATTATAGGGTCCTAGGTTACATTGTCGGGATACTTCAATTTAGACTTAGTGTCACTCTGACAGACTTCAAATTTCAAGTTGATAAAAGTGCAACATAGAACCCTATAATATTGGGGCAGCGATCTGTCATATAGAAAGATTTGACATTTGGCATTTACGCTGTCTTAGGACTTAGATATATCGTTTTCAATAAAATAATAATATATTAAATACAATGAAAATCGTATAGTGTACAAACTATAACGATTATGATAGTATATTGTGATCCGCTGTAATAATGACGCCATCCAGTTAAATCCCCTGCAGTTCCAACCAATTGAATGTGGAAAGAGATTGTCAGAATATTTATACCTACTCGGAATATGCAAGCATGATGTAATTTGTGTTTATTGTGGTCAAATAAAGACGGATTATTGTCACCCAATTGGATACAGTTCTTCAAGATACCTCCTAACTACACTTCAACTCCAAGTTTTTAATACATTCACTGCCCAGAATCTCTACGCACTACGCTCCTCCTACGCCGTAGGCACCGACGGCGTAGGCGCCCGCTAAGCGGTTTCATGGCAGACCTGAGTGAGAGTTTGACAGTCAAGTGAGGAAGAAGAAGTAGTAAATAATTGTAATAATTAATATGCCTAAACAGTAAAGTATTCCATTGCATAATATATAGATTTGCATCATTTTGTTGCCTAACATATTTTTTTACCTACAAATAATGAAGTAGGATGATTTCATTGTATGATGTAATTTACATTGAATGATATACTTTTTATTCTTGTGGTATAAAACATTCCTACTAATGAAGAATTTGTTTCATTTTCTTTACCTACTCTGAGGCTAAGGAATTCACTAGAACAGACATATTTAGATTAAGTATGCTGTAGTAAACAACGTATGCTCGCTTTAAAGCTTTATGGGAAGGATATAATGATGTGACGGATCTTGCCAATGAGAATACAATTAGGTAGCTAAAATCGACTTCCGAGCTATGTTTACAATTTGGCACCTTATTCCTTTGTGATAAGGCGAAAAAGAAAAATATTCTATATATCATCATCATTATCATATCAGCCGAAAGACGTCCACTGCTGGACATATGCCTCCCCCAAAGAGTGCCAAAATGACCGGTCCTGCGCCACCCATTCTATATATAGTAGTATAGAATATATAATTTTTTCGCCTTACCAGCTAAGTCTCATATCTGGGAAATTCTTTTTCTCTATTTTCACCCAAGCAGAGCTCAGGTTTATATGTATGTATGTGATACATACATATATAGTATAAAATGGCATATCATTTGTAATCCTATGCGTACAAAAGAAATATCATTATATCAGTAAATAAAATACATTACTTACAAGCAGGAATCGAAATCGAGGGGCCATCCAGGAAGTACGGCAGTCAGTACAATTATCAAATAATAATTATTAGTACCATTTTTTATACCATGTATTTTGCAAACAAACACACGGTTTGTGAGATATCGAAGCCTATGGACGCTTGCTACTAAAGAGGATTCACACATTGGAGGATGCTTAGGGTTCATTTGAATTAACTCACAGATATTCACTAGTTTACGATATAATATTGCTTACCTATATTATTCTTTGTAGATATAGGTCAGTAGAAATCGACACAAAATAGGCTTAAATCGCAAGGGCATGGTTTTTCGGTAAATGGAACCGATATATAGTTAGGATAGTGTGAACACGAAATTTTGGTTTAAAAGTCATAAACTATGCTACTTTGACCATCAAGATGTAGTACACTTTAAAAGATAAATAAATTTAAAACAATTTTAGTTAAGCCACAGGTCTATAAACTCAAGCGATGGCCCTTCAAATATAGTCTATTTTCCCGAAGATTGTCAATTTTAAGTCATGGTCCCATCCGGATCAAAATATTGGCAAAATCCCTCGTCCAATGAGAAAAAATGTTGGATATAAAGTTTTGTTGATATGTAATTATCTTTCATACAAACCCTCTATAAATTCTGTAAGACTACACGCACAATCTTGAAAATACGAAAAAAAGGTAAAAATGGCTTTTTTGAAGAATTGAGTGCAAAAGGCCTTCGAGAGACCTATAGTTTGTGTGAAAGTAGCCAAGTATCAATGGAAAAAGCAATAAAAAATCATCATCATATCAGCCGAAAGACGTCAACTGCTGTACACAGGCCTCCCTCAAAGATTGCCACAATGACCGGTTCTGCGCCACCCGCATCCAGCAGCCTCCCGCGACCTTCATCAGGTCATCAGTCCGGTCCCCACTCAAGAACCTTTCTGCCCCAACGGCCATCGGTTCGACGTGATTTAGGTTTAGATTTATTTCTTTCGAGATAAAAATTACAATATAGGTCCTTATCACGATCGTCAATAATAAGTAATAAAAATAAAATAATATTCAAAATGTTAATACACAAAGTGGAAATTGTATCTCCAATTAAGGATTGTCATTTAACAACTAATAGACACTTACTATTGAACAGAAATAAACAATGTCAATTTATGCATTAGGTACCTACATTTAAAATTTGAATATTCAACATAAATGTTACACAAGAAATAATATCAAATGTGCAATATGGCGGCGCCAATACCTACACATTACTATTAATTTTACTCATTTACTTTATTTATTTTTAATATACAACCACACATTTTTGAACGCATCCTATTACACGCCATACCTGGCAACTTTCCTTCACCCTCACCCCAAACCACAGTGCACTAAAAATACCCGTCTCGCACGCGCTAACGCTCAATCAAAAACTATTGAAAAAACTTAAAAATCCTACAAGTGTGCATACAAAACCACAAGTGATTACCGAAGTACAAGTGTTTACTGTGAAATAACAAAATTCTTTCTTGTTTGCTGAAACACGAACGCAATACTGGATTGCCGGCTGGCGCCGATTAAAAGGTTTGTCTTGCCGCACCACAATGTGCCCCGCCCTCTGCCTTTTAAAAGCAATACGGAGGGCTATAAATCATGTAAAAACAATAATTACTTTTTAATTTACAGACTTCTTTTGGTTTGGTTCAGCTAGAAGCTTTTCTTCAGGTTCTTCCACGCTTTCTTCCTCAGGTTCTTTCAGTTTTTTGAGTTCGTGTTGTGCCTGGGCTTTCTCAAGATCGTTCTCGTCATCGCCTATCGAAATCAAAGCGATGACTTCGAATAATTTTCCTGAGCAAATTAAGCATAGAACTGAGCATTTGAGCTTAGCTCTCTGGTAGTTGGTGGCAAATGTGCATGCAAAGCCCTTTGAATACCTATACATTTGTCAGTATAGTAACACCAAATGTCTCATTATTTGATAATCAATTTTTACCTATTTTAGTGTTTTCGAGATTGTGATTGAATTATTAGTCTCACAGACCTCTCTGTGTTTTAATGAAAGCAAATTAAATTGTGTTTAACTTTATTACTAATATTTTTTCTCATAGCGCGAGGGATTTATGATTATGTTTTGGTCCAGACAGGGCAATTTAAAATCGACGAAGTTCGGAAAAAATATATAATTTTCGAAGGGCAATAGCTCCGTCCCCTTAGAGCTTACAGATTTGCAGTTTAATTCAAATAAAATTGTTGGAATAGGGAACTTGCATTTTTTTATTTTATTGCGAAAATCAAATGTATAATTTAGCATTAAAACAACTGTAGCACTAAAACTTTCTTATGATTTATTTTTCTGATTTTATATGCATTTGAAATCTGCACGCGCCGGCTTCCCCCGAAAACGCTCTACATATATTAAACTGGCTTATGCTATGACGTCACAACATATATTCTCGGCGCGTTTACTATGGAGTAAGTCATTAATTTGCAATTATCTCCATATCATTTGCGTTTAAGTCTATACTTGTCATACAAAATATCATTTTCTGTGCCAATTCAATATTCTGTGTAACTGTTATGTTATTTTATCGAAACAATAATATTTTTTTTTCGTCATTTTAACGTGAGATAAAACTAATACAATCGTTTTTTTTTCTTCTGTATGATATTTCTACGTATATCCGCATCAATTGAGTGCAATTTATTTGAAATTGAAGTCCCATGCAAGTTCCCCATTTTAATCAACTTTAAAATTCAGACGTAAATGTAAAAAAAGTCCTAAAATTTCGCAGTTTTACGCGTGTCGCGCAACTGGCACAAGCTTTTCGAAGTCGCAAACTTGTGTCTACACTACCCTAACTGATCCATAAAACAAAACCAAATAAGTTACTGTCAAAATTAACCTACATACAAACAGGTGAAGTTAATATAAAGCTTGCAAAAACCAGAACTACATCGTGCTTTGCGATTTTAATGTCGAATTCTATAGTCCTAACAACGCATCGCTTTGAACCAGGTTCATTGGATGTGGTACTGGAGAGCACCGAAGAGTTTTTATGATCTTCATGAATATACAAATAACTTCCACATATCACTAACAAATTACTATAATTATGTTATTAGTGTCTACCCTTTGATGTAAGTATCACCATCACCTGCGACTACATTACTCACTTTCGGTTTGCTGACGACACTACTTACCGTACATCACAATCATGGATGGCCTTATCACGCGATAAGTGATAGGATAGAGCTGCCGTCCCTGGCTGACACCGTTCGATAGAATGAGACGACGCGCTTATCCTATCACTTATCGCGTGATAACGCCATCCATGCTACGGGGCCAGGGGGTGTCAGTGACAGTGATTAAAGAGTACTAAATACGTATTAATATATGTAGGTACGAGTTTATTAGGTCTATTTAGTATAATTATATTCTGGCCTGATATTGGTTTACGGGTATACCTAATACATTCGTGTTACACTTTCATAATAACACTTACAACAGCAGCAGAAACTGAATGTATAATTATGTTTTAGGACGGTTTTTTATACTTAGTATTATTTGTAGTACCTACTTTTTTGCATTCTCACACTATAAAACTAAGGAGCAAAATAAGGATTACCTAATATAGATACCTACCCAGTAACGTTTAAATAGGTACGTACCAACAAGGCTCGATCATTCTGACTGACGTGATCGCTTAATGGCCCCTCTATTGTGATGAGTTGAGACTTGAGAATGAAACTGAATTTTCAAATTTAATTATCCATCCAGGCTCAAGCCCCCCAAAAAGCCAGCTCGATCTGAGTCCTTATCATAATGCTACCCCTTTTGTCAAGCAATGTTAATAAATTTTCGCTTGCTTATTTTCATGAAATTTTGCACCTTAGCGAAGACCGAATAGAGTTGCTATGACATTGCGAATCTAAAGACTAATCTATTGACTTATCAATAGTACATATTTCATATACCAAAATGTACCTAAGAAACATACGCAGAATCATCGCAGAATAAGAAAATGTCAACAAGTCTGACATTATTCAATAAGATGTTTTGACAATTTCACTTTCTGTATGGAGGTTGGTGACTGATTTAAATGTACAATATCACGAAAGCAAAAAAATACCGAGGTCAGTGACCTGTCACAGTAAAGTGAGATAGTGTGCGTGAAATGTAGCGGTGTGTGTTTCTGGGGAGAATTACGATAATGTTGCGCCGCCTAGTAGGTTTTTAGTGTCGCGTATGTAGCTTCACCCGAGATGCCTCACCTTAAACGATAAATATGGCGCGGGCAGTTGTGATCCCGTAGAAAACTCCTCATACTAGCAGATTTTAACCGAAGTAACCTACGATTGTCGACAGTTTGAAACAAGTGGGCTTTAAATTTAAGACATACTTAGTTTTAGTTGCGTAAGGTCTCGATTTCCACCAGCAGTAGGTCGATCACGTAACGCATTGTACGAACGTCGGGTAGGTCTAAATGTCAGTTTTTATATGGAAAATTGACAGTTAAATTGTAACGACGCGCGTTCGGAACGTTACGTGATTACCCTTCGGGTTTCCAATTTATTGTCAATCGAACACCTTAATTATTTATGCAATATGTTGTACTTTAGCGGGAGCTTAGTGATGTCACCTTAACTTCTTGTCGGTATACTGTCTGTATTATTTGCGCAGTAAGAGAAGTGCGCATGCAATACTACATTTGTACTGCCCTGTGGGGTAATCACGTAACGTTCCGAACGCGCATCGATATAATTTAACTGTACATTTTCCATATAAAAAATGACATTTATACCTACCCGACGTTCGTACAACGCGTTACGTGATCGACCTACTGCTTTCGCGCATCTCGTGTCAATCCGAAAGCACTCATTGCAAAGCTCGATCCACGCTAGACGAGCCGAGCACGAGCGGAGCCCTTGTGGGCGCCGTCGTTTGCGGCTCAAGTGTGGTTACGTTCGCTGTAAGTCCACACTTGAGCCGCAAACGACGACTCCCACAAGGGCTCCGCTCGTGCTCGGCTCGTCTAGCGTGGATCTAGCTTAATGTAGGAGCGCAGAAAATCCGTGCCGACTTATCACTTGTAGCTGACAGCTTACTTGCTCACGCACTGACTTGGCCAAATTTGGCGTACTCCTCTAAGGCTGCGGACTTGACGCCAGCGGGCAGCCGGGCGACGAGCGGCAGTTCATACATTCGAGCGACTTGAATGTATGGGCAGCCGCTCGGCGCCCCGCTGCCCACTGGCGTCCAGTCCGCGGGCTTGGCTCCGCACGTTCATGCAGGTCTTCTCTCCTTCTCACTGGAAACGTGAGCGAAATGGAAGTGCATGTTCGAAAGGGCGGATATCATGTTTTTTAAGACTTCAGAAAACGAGAAGAAATTTAAGTAAGTAATAAAATTAAGTTATTTTAATGAACAATAACTTAATTTTATTACTTACTTAAATTTCTTCTCGTTTTCTTACTTTATGAAGAAGATTAAAAAATTTCATGATTTTCTGATAAAAAATGGAGCAGTAACATATTAAAACAGAAAAGTGAAATAATACGGTTAATTTTAGTGTTTTATTTTCTCTACTTTCTTTTGTTAAAATGGATTTCTACGAAATCTATGTTACTTCTCATACCTATCTTGCAATTTATGATATATTTTTTCTGACCTGAGAATTGTTACGTTATAATGTATAAAATGGTTACTAAACAACTCATTTTCACGAAAGTTTCAGGACCCTTAAAGTGACCCGACGAATAAATATCAAAAGCGTTTGCACCTCCTCAACAGCGAAAAGACAATTTCGTTCCTCAAGTTTGTGTCGTAAGCTGTGCCAATGGCAGTGTGCCAGTGGACATGCCTGCATTAGATACGACTTCTATTCATTTTATTTTCGAGCCAATCTGGCCCGACATTTTACATACCAATAAATTTAATTGGAGACAGTAACCGTGGTACATAAATGTGTTTGTTAAGAATTTAAGCCACGCTTGCGCCGGCCGAGTTCGGGTGTGATCGGCGACGTTCGGCTGGGATTCGTATGAAATATAATGTTTTTAAATCTCAGTTCCTGCCATTTCGCTTCTTTCCTTAATGCAGAAACAGTATGAATGTTGGTTTTTAGTTCACTATGGAGTTAAAATCCAAAGTTACTATTTAGTTGGCGAGTCAAAGTCAAACGACCCACTGTGCATACGTACATGTGTGCGTGTGTGGTGCGCGAGCCTCGATCGTTGTGTAAGTAGCGCTAAAAACCTAAACTCCGCGCGGCGCGACTTCGGCACCTTTAGCCCGGCCCTTTAACCCATTCATTTAATTTTGATATTGATATTTGATATTGACCTAGTCTTTTCACTTTAAATTTTTAGTCTCCCCATAAAAACTAGGCCCTAATGCGTTAGGGACGTCTTGCTTTCATGACATTTTTAATTAATGATGATTTGGTTTAAGGGCCTTTTTATTTAGGGACAATTTGCTGCTTGGCCTTTCCCTGTGGTCATTTTGGTTCAACGGACATTATGGTTAAGGGACTAAATGCTAATAAGGACGTTTTGCTCCGAGAACCACCACCTCCGAATTCCTGAGATATGCGTCATACTCGTGATCGGGTGCTGTTTGTGGAGTCCGGTCTGTTCATGCTTACAAGGGCATAGTAACAACCTAAATACTAGTGTTATTATCATTATTTTGACGAGATACGTCATTCTGTTCTTGACACGTTTTATTGTTATTGACCCTGTACATCTCTGACAATATTACATTAATGATCCTTTTTTCTGTGTTAACGCTTAGAGACAGTATACATCTCTATAAGAACATTAGAATAATTATTAATTGTATTTGGACGCTCAGAGACCTTATACATCTCTGGGGTACTCAATTAATATCATGAACTTATTGTTAATTCTGATACAGACCTTATATCGAATGTTATTGATAATATTATACAATTTTGTTTTTTTTTTGTTTTCATTTAGTGACGTTTAGCTTGTTAACCGTTTAGGTACTAATTGGTTAAAATCTGCCTTTTTTATAGTAGTTTATGTGACTGTACATAATGCCCAATTACGTACAGTTACATACAATTATTTATCTATCCACATATCATAAGCCTCCATGATGCATTCAGGAGCCGCATATTATGACCGGCATCGCAGCGTTGTTTTCTTGCAGCTGTCATAGTTTATTTTTAATTCAGCGACAAACTAGAGTCGGATCCAACTGTCATATCGTTCGATATCTTACTTTCATGCGACATTTGTCAAATTTTTATGCAAATTGACGATTCATTTCGAACTAAACGTCATCTCGACTGATATTAGAATAGAGGTCAAATACAAAAAATATGTTCGAAATTTGAATGAAATAATAATATCGAAATCGATGTTATTATTTAGCAATAATATTACTGAGTCCTACATATGAATAATAAAAAAATAAAACAAAATTAACCAACGCGATAAGTATTTTTTTAAGCTTTTGGGTTTTTGAGATAATTGGCTTTATGCCGAAATGAAAAATCGGACAAACGATATTGCGCAACGGTCACAAATAATAACAGTGCCGTTGCCGCATTAGCTCATGCAGTATGCAGCTGATGTAGGATATTTAAAATGTATAACACTTTAAACTCTCGCGCTTTGTACACATATTTAAATACTGTTTTTTCCGGGTCTAACGCGATATTTATTTACCTTTATTTCTGACGTTTCGACACGGGTTGCACCGGTCATGGTCGCAGATAACTGTCGTCCCAGCAAGTTGTCAACAGAGATATGGGTTTACAATATTTCACTACCCTCCAAAAGTCGATAAAAACATGGAAGCAAACGTCAGAAATAACGGTAAATAAATATCGCGTTATATTTAAAATGTATGTAATAATTTACTAGCTTCTGTCCGCGACTCCGTCCGCGCGGAACTCGTTTATATCGTAGCTCCTTACAAACTTTCACCCCCCATTTCTAACCCATAGGGGATGATTTCCGGGATCAAACTATCCTTTGTCCTTCTCCGGGACTCAAAATATATCTTTACTCCAATTCGTTTCAGCGGTTTAAGCGTGAAGAGGTAACATACAGACAGACAGAAACACAGACAGACAGACATACTTCCGCATTTATAATAATTATTAAGTGTGAATTAGTATGGATTTATTCGGAAGCGAAACAACGTGCCAGAGACAACATTAATCCTGTTTTTTTTTTGTTGAGGATGAGTAGGTATATAACTTTATGGTTTTAACGTAATTTTCCTCTTTTTTATCGACTTCAGTTCACAACTTCACATACAACAGTAGTTTACAGTTAATTTAAGTTAAAACCGCTTTCCTTATTACGCTTTAAAATAGGTAAATTCGTTTAGGAGCTACGATGCCACAGACAGACACACACACACATACACACAGAGACAGGCAGACACACTGGCACACAGACACGTGCACGTCTTTTTCCAGGCCATACGATTCGGAGAGGGGAACTTAATAATGCAAGCATCACTTTTGAGTGGAAGCCGCGGGACGGAAGGCAAATTCGTGGACGTCCTCTGCACACAGGGCGGCGAACAGTCGCTCAGGACAGGAAGGCGTGGCGTGAGCTTATGAACGCCCTTTGCACCTCTGGGGTACCCTAGGACAACAAAAACATATAACTTTAAATAGGTTGAATACTTTTTTTTTTATATTGTATAATTGAGATATACATAATATATGAGTACTGACTAGACTAGACACTACAAGAAGGTTTACAAAGTGACTAGAGTCACTTTGTAAACCTTCTTGTAGTGTGTGTGTACCTTACTCAATTTAAAAAGCTGTTATGACGTCACAGTTAGGAGCCATTGACACTGGTTAAATCTGCAAAACTGGTAAATTTAAACTTTGAATACCAACATTGAATCTTGATAACAGTAAGAGTTAAGAAAGAGTCTTGGAGAAATTAACATTATTTAATCTAAACTATGCCCCCTTTGCATTAACGGAAATTGTCGGGAACACATTGTATATGAATATATTAGTATGTATATATTTATAGTATTTGTACACCTAATATTTACATTCATTTATTTATCGTATGGCGCTTACACACTGGTACATATCTATAGGTATGTATTCGTATCGATGTCGCTGATAGAGTTTTAGTGTGCTGCGAGATATTTACATGAATGAATATAATAATAATAACACATATACATTGTTTAAAGTCCAGTGCCACCTCTCTAACCCCCAGCCTCTCTGACTGGTGTTGCCTTTAGGCCATTTTTTAATACTCAGCGCATACGCAGTATTTAAAACTATTCTCTTTTGTAACAGGTCTCAAGCGACTGCAAATACCTGACGCTTAAGACCTTCCTACTTTCCGCGTGTCCAACAAGCATTGTACGGGGATGTGAATAACATAACGTCTAATGACAACTCACTAGTTGACCAGTATAAGCGTGACCTCCAATCGCATTAAATTATTGTAAGACTTACGATTGGTCAAACTGGAATGAGTTGAGAGGAAATGCCTAACAGGTTGTGAATCGCTTACATATTGGCATGAGAAACGGCGGTGTTTTTACCCGGGTGGGAATTATCGTACCTAAGCTACGCTTTTTTAGTGCTACCTTCCTGTATAAATTAATTACTAAGATCGAATCTTATTACTGTTTACGAATTGCTGTGTCGATACAAACCCCATAGGGTTTAACGACACTGTTAGATTTAACCAAATGTATTTTCTTTTATATAAGTAATAAATAAAAAATAATAATAATGTCGCTATTATTAGGGGCCCATCTAGCAGTTGGCGAGTCACCGTCTGCCAGAAAAAAATGGGACGGTTTATTAGGCAGGCGTCCGATGTTTCACCCAATAACCATGATGGACTAGTGGCTGGGCTATTGCCACTAGTCCATCATTTTCACCCAATAACCCGATTTCTTTAGATTCCATCAACCAGCAATAGTCTCTATACACCCCAGCGGATGCTGTCTCTGTGTGCGTCCAATGACACGGACAGGGACAGCATCCGCTTGGTGTACTCCTTGCATTTCATTAAATTGTCAAAAGGGCCTCTACGTGTTTGCTCAGTTGGTACTTTGTAGGTACCTAGCCCCACGCACACCTCCCAAAGGACCGGGACATCATTGTCCCGTGACCGGGAAACACATATACAATTATTTTTATTAGATTTCTTTGTGTTCTAGATGTACACGGTATAATTTTGTCTATGTCGTTCATACCTACCCTCCACTTAATTGCTCAAAGGTTACCTGGAACAGATCCCTAAAGTTCGCCTTTGTATCTACTTTAATCTTACATATCATGTTTATGTTTTAACCTATTTTGTATACAATTAAGTGCAAAATATATACAAACTATACTGCAACAAGTTGAAACACCACCACAACAATTCAACTATAACTTAATCCACAACCATACCCAGCTTCCGTAGTTAGACAAAAACACATTAAGGATGACTCACGCTAGGACGGGCCGTGTCCGGCCCGGGCCGTTTTCTAAGAAAAGCGTCGGCGTTTTTGCGCGGCCGAGCCATACCGAAGCCAGGACGAGCCACGGCCAAGGCTCGGAAGCGGCTCGGTGTCGGCACGGCCCGGTCGCGGGCTTGCGTATGGCTCGGCCGCGTAAAAACGCCAACGTTTTTGTTAGAAAACGGCCCGGGCCGGACACGGCCCGTCCTAGCGTGAGTCATCCTTTACCTAACAAAAATGGCCTGAAAACGTAAACACAAGTTAAGTGAAAATACGTTCAAAGCCTCCAAATTACAAGCCGAGCAACTTCACTCATATATTACTGTCATCAATATACCCTTCACGGAATTGTTGGAGAAAAACGTCCAAAGCAATACTGTAACTGTATGGTTTAGGACGTTTTGACAGAGTGGGAGAAGTACGCATACAGGGCGTCCCGCGGTTATGCGGGTTACATGAAGGGAAATTGCGTTCGGTATTGAATACATTTGTTTTTAACCGACTTCAAAAAAAGGAGGAGGTTCTTAATTAGGATGTTTTTTTTTTAGTGTTTGTTACCTCAGAACTCCGTCATTTATGAACCGATTCGTACAATTATTTTTTTAACTAAAAGTATATGCTTCCAGATTGGTCCCATTGTTTCCAAAACCCCAGTTGGATGATGGGAATCATGAGGAATTGAGGGAACTCCTCAAATATATTAGGCACGCATGTAGTAATTTCGGTATTTTCTATTATAACTCGTATATTTACACCAGGAAATCATAAATTTGGTGAAGTGGAAGTGATGATGAAGACCACAGATGGCTTGTGGCTTGTGTGATGTCTCAATGATGTACTTCAAACTTTATAAGTACGTCACAGATTCTGATATTATTCCGTTCAAATAGCAAACAATGAAGTGCCAAAGGTAATTCTGAGATCCTTGAGGAATCGACGGAAGTCCTCAAATATTATCGGCCCACATACAGCGATTTGGTTTATTGGTCTAAAAATCAACGCTTTTGTGCTCGGAAATCAGTTCATGTGGTAAATTGGAAAAAAAATGTGGAAATGTTAATGTGGCTTGGCGGAGTACTGAATTGAAGTCGGTTAAAACTTTGTTTTGAAAGTAAATTATTGGTCTTAGCACTTGCATTATTTAATTTAACTCTGCATGCTTGCTCTCTGTAATGCTTTTTTTGGCAGACATATTTTTTGCGCTTCAAGCTGCTGACGAGGCGCGCTTGATCTTACAGCTTTTGATTAATTGCCAAAATAACGTTAAAAATAATAAACATTCAAAGAAAAAAAAACCTTGAATGAATGAATGTAAGATTTCCTGACGTTCATTTGAAGATACCCTACCATGTTACTAAAGAGGGATTACGTCTCCATAAAGCCTAAATATAAAAAGTAGGTACTTTCCTTTGATGTCGCATAGCCTTGGGACACCCTGTAAATTCCAATTTTTATTCCACGTCTTTCCGCACCAAATAATCTGTTTGTCATTGAATTGTCCGGATCAAATGGTGTCGTTTGTCATGGTGACACGATCGATTTGTTTTGTCATTATGGGATATTGCATATGTTGAGTAATGTCGATTTTTATGGAGCAAACGAAATTGATAAAACCTACGGGGAGCTTCAGTGCAGTTATGAAGTAAGAAGAATAGCACTTTACTCACCTAGTGTAACTAAAAAATAGTATTTGAGGCTTTCTTTAACACCGCGCATGCTGAGTATTGTACAGTCGGCTACAAAGAGATGTATCCATACGACGTTACAAAAATATGTATACATAGACTTTACTACCATAGTAATAAGATATACATACATATATATATGTAGTAGACTGTACCTACAAAAATTTTGGAAGTGATATGTTCTTCACGTGTTTAGTGGTAAATAATTGCCACTTTATGGTGAGGTGTGTAAACAATACTGGAATATTACTCTGCTTCTTACTACGCTGCCTCGGTGATAAAATATGGTGATGGCTTTTCTTGAGAATGAGAATGAGAATGAGATATTTATTGTTATATTAATTTTACATGTCATACATTTTACATTGATTAAACTATAGGTTAGTTTAGGTCAGGTAAGGGTTAGTTCATTTTATTTTATATTAATTTTAGTATAATAATATAATAATAATAATAATCTTTATTGCTTACTTTCTTAACCTAGATACATGTAGGACTCTTTGTTGTAGTAGTGGTTATTATACAGTAGGTTGTTGTGAAAGATTAACAGTGGTACCAGAGTATGAGCCTCTGACTTTCAAAATAGGACTAGCCTGTGACTTGAAAGCCAGTGATTCGCTTCGGGTTTACATGTTTATATTTAAGACGCTGGTGGTCACGTGTAATTAAGTACTATGGAGTGCTAAACATATTAATGAAAACATAACTAGAATAAGAAAACTAAATGTAAATCTAAATCTATCTAAATCTTAAAACAGAGAGTAGGTATTATAAGTTTGTAACAAGGCAATGAGCATTAAGAGTTGAAATGTGAGTGTTATGTGGTTTGGTGTATCATGTGATATTGTGTCTTGAGATGTGTGGTGTGTTATGTTATTATTGTAGATGACTATAAAGATTTTCCGTTTCAGAGTATGTTAATTTAAGTAGCCAGGCATTTAGTTTGGTTTTGCAGTCATGTAGGTTTTTTGGGTATATATTCAATGCTTTATTTATCTTGTTGTAGAGGCTATATCCAAGGCAGTAATATTGTCGACTCGCAAAAACTGTTCTGTGAGTAACATGAAGACACACAGTATGCTTTCTGCGACGGCCGGCCAGGTATGATGAGTTGAATGAAAGAGTGGTGTGAACGCGGAGGGTGGTACGTAGAATACAAAGTTGCCTGACGGTCAATACTTTGGTGTCTTGGTATAGCTGCTTCGTGGGATATCTAAAGGGCTTTGAAGTCATGACCTTCAGGACAGCTCGCTGCGCTCGCTCCAGCTGCAAGAATTTAGTTTTGGAAGCACCACCCCAAATTGGGGAGCAATAGAGTAAGAGAGATTGACATAGCGACAGATAGACCATTTTCAACGTGTTTGTATCAGCAGAGTGACGTAGGGTTTTGAAAATATAGATGAGTTTTCTGACTCGAGATATGAGGGCTTCCAGATGAGTGTGCCAGTCGAGTCGTTGGTCCAGTTGCACTCCTAGATACTTTGCGTGTGTAGCTCTAGTAAGAAGAAGGCAGGTACAATTGTTTGTAGGTGTACAGCAGGTATGACATCTGATGTTGTAGGTCGGTGAGGGGAGATTGTTTGTAACCAAAGAAAATGTTATGTATGTAGTTTTAGTAATGTTGAGTGTAAGGAGGTTAGCAGCCAGCCAACTTGTAACTATCCCCAAACAGTGTTCAGTATGTATCTTAGTTTCAGTCCAGTCCGAGCCATGAATTAGTAATGCTGTGTCGTCTGCATATGATATAATTTTGCAATTATCAATTTGTAGTTGGCACAATTGGTTTATATATATCAGGAAGAGGGTGGGGCCCAATATGCTCCCCTGGGGCACTCCGTATGTTAGCGATTCCTCGCCACTAAAGTTAGAGCCAATTTTAACTGATTGAAGACGGTTAGTGAGATAGTCCTTGAAGATTTCAAGTGTAATGCCTCGGACACCTATATATTCGAGCTTACCCAGTAGAAGTGGTACAGACACCGTATCAAAAGCCTTGGAGAGATCCAAAAATACCCCTAGGCATGTGCTTCTTATATCTAGTTTTTTTGCTGTGTAGTCAGTTAGCTCCAGTATTGCATCTTCAGTCGACTTGCCGGTTCGGAAACCATATTGATTATCAGAGATAATACGATGGCGTTCCAAGTAAGATACTAAGGCGTTGTTAAGTATTCTTTCCAAGATTTTTGATAAGGTTGGTAGTACTGAGATAGGTCGATAATTGCTAATGTTATCTCTTTCTCCGTTTTTGTAAATTGGGTGCACTATAGCTTTTTTGAATGCCAAGGGGAATATACCCGTGGATATGGAGACATTGCATATGTGGGCAATGGGCGGGACAACCTTTTCCAGAGACAATTTGAAAAATTTTACCTGATATGCCATCCCAGCCAGTGGCACAATCGGTTTTTAGGGATGTAATAATTCTTCTGATATCAACTTCGTCCACTTCCACTATTACAAGCGAATTACACTGAGAGTGCGTCATAGATGGGAGTGAAGGGGTAGTAGAGGGATGGTTTATTGGGGTGATATTTGAGGCCAATGTTTCGCCGATTTCAGCAAAGAACTTATTTACCGAGTTTAGGGATGTCGTAACGTCGGAGGATAATTTAAGCAATTCATTTGGCGGGGTCTGCTTCTGTTTGTAGTCAGTGATGTTTTTAATTACGTCCCATGTAGCCTTGGGATTGTTTTTAGCCTTCTCGAACTCTCCCTTTTCATATTCCGTTTTAATATTTCTTAATAATTTAGTGCAGAAATTCCTGTAGCGAGTGTACGTAGTCCTTGTGATTGGGTTGTCTGGGAATCGTTTGTGTTTCTTATGTAACTTGTCTCTGTTTCTAATACAGCGGAGCAAGCCTGTCGTAATCCAGGGTTTGATATTTAGTTTTGGTTTCTTCTGAAAAAGAGTAGGTAATCTATAATCAAATCGCACATTTGTATATATTTGTTTTACTGTTCTTAATCCAGTGTAATTATGAAGCACCTTTCTGAGTGGCAGCGATTTAGCTGAGATAACAACGAATAGTTTAGATTCTAATATCTCAAGTAAAATTTATTCAGTAATTTCTCGTACTGTTTTTCTTTCTTCTTGTCTGTTCAAAGTTCTTTTCGTAAAGCACAATCTTATCCAGTCTAAAGACATCTGTAACGATAAAGAATCGATTTAAGCGACGCTCTGAGGTCTCTTGGGTCCCATTACGAGTCCTTGCCATGCAAGTCTTTAGCAGTCCCTATGGTACAGGGAAATGTATCTGTATTTACAATGTAAAGTTAAAATATTATATAATACGCTTTATAATATAAATTTTATGGCGCAAACGATGTGTATCATCATCTGTCTGTGTCATCGTCCAAAAAAAGATGAACTGACTTTATGTGCTTAGTTATGTTTGTTGTGTCGGGGATGTATAATACTATTTATAGTATTTAAATAAATACTATAAATAGTATTAAACATCTCATCAATCATCTCATCGAGTGGCGACTACGTACCGGAAGGCGCGGCGTGGGTAGGCCCCCCACAAGGTGGACTGATGACCTGGTAAAGGTTGCGGGAGTCCGCTGGATGCGGGTGGCGCAGGACCGGCCATTGTGGCACTCTTGGGGGAGGCCTATGTCCAGCAGTGGACGTCTTTCGGCTGATATGAAGATGATGATGATCTCATCAATATAAATATAGGTAATAATAATCTAGCAGTGGACCGAGACAAGTGGCGGAAAAAAGGCGAGGTATTTGCCTATCAGTAGGACACAATATAGGCTAACAAAAAAAAAAAATTGAATGAGTGAGCGACGCGAAAGAAGTTCTAATGCTTCAGCTTGGGCCGAAAATTGTTCGTATGTCCGGTGTCTGTCCAGATGTCACGCTTTCCGGCTGCCTGTTTGTTCTCCTCTACAGGTTGCATTTCTCAACCAATTCTCGTGAAATTTTGTGAGCGTTAACTATACCTACAGAATTTTTGTCTTGTCACTTTTTTTTAAGACAATTTTTGAATTCTACAGCTCACAGAGCCACTACTAATGTAGTTATTATTTCCTCTGCAGTCTAGAAAGTAAGCTAGAGTAGCTAGTCGAAAATAGCTTTTCGTATATATGGATGTTTCTCAAACATTTATTTCTTTATTATCTAAATGGCAATCAAGTAAGAATTACGGTTCCTTATCAAAATGTTATGGAAAAAAATATAATTAAATCTCAAAAATTAATATATTTTTCGGCAGTTGTCTGAAAAAACATTCCTAAAGAGGGCTGCATCTCGTATTCTCGTATGTGAACGACAAAAACATGCCTCTTACAGGGGGGTATACAAAAATCAAAACATCTTCTTAAACCCACACTATGCATCGGTGTACGTTGCTATTACGTAGGTAGTTCGATTTCTTGCAAAAACAAAGAACAAATACGCATATGAGACCAAGTATTTTAGTAATTTTCACCCTGTTGAACTTCCATTCGGGTTGATCAACGCACCCTTGATACTCCGAAGATAAACGACACAGACGCGACGCTTATAATAAAGATAAATGACTTCAGTAGATTTACAAACATAATGAAATACCTTGCGCTCAAGTTGATAATTCTCTGGAGGATTCAAATGTATAAAATTGACCGTAAAAAGAAATTGAGTAATGAATGGGAGGAAAAACAAGTGAACAGCCGTTTGTTTTTAATGGTAATCTTTTGAAATGGTTTACAAGTCATAATTCAAATATTTTTTTTATATATACCATAACCCATATTAGGACAGGGCAACAATTTTATGGAAATTAGAAAAAGAGGTCGATTTATAGGAAACATTGGTGTTTAGATTAAGAAAAAAATTGTATAAATAGAGGGGGGTAAGTGAGGGGGTTATTTCTGGTGGAAAATTATTTCCCGTTGTTCAATGACCACATCGAAAAAATTGGTCGATCATTGAGGATAGTCTTTGTTATTTTATTTATTTTTAGATTTATGATATGTTTGGTTTGTGTTTCCTTATTTTCTTTAACGAAGATTAAAATAAAATTGATAAATTCGTAACAAAAAAGAGTTCAATCATATACATACCGAAACTAAACATTAATTTATTGAAGGAACATTTTATTAAATGGAAAAGTAATTAAAACCTCCCTTTTATTAGTATTCCATTAAAAAAAAATATTAATCTAAAACACATTTTATAAAATTTTACAACAGCATAATATAATTATGCTATGTTACAAGTCAAAGACCTGTGTCACACTAAATATCCCTTCAGCTGTGCCCCTCTGCGGGCTTCACATTTTTTCCTGCAGGTCTGTAGAGTATGCGTTAAATAGTAATAATTGTGTACTAACCGATATAAAAAATATATAACTTCTATTTATTTTATTTAAACGGACCTCAAAACGCGTTACTGTATTTTATACATTACATATTTCATTCACAAGAAGTTTGCGACGTCATTTTTCAAGTTCATGAATAAACATTGGGAATTATTTTCCCACTTGGACCCTATAAGTTGTAACTTGAGACAAATTGTAGTCGGACAAAACAATGGTTTCAGACAGTTTTTTTTCACCTAATGACAAACAATTTATTTGTAAAATAGTTATGTAAAATAGAGTACTATTTTACATAACTGCCATTAAAACCGTGTGATGAATCCGGACACGTATCGTTCAAAAACGTCGTTTTTTTATGATATTTTCATTACCTTTGACTTTGACATTGACGTGTGGTGACAGATGAAGTTGAGTGAAGGATGTTGCCAGCAAAAAAAGTCTAATACTTACAGAAGTGTCAAACTGTATAGTAGGTTTCATTAAGGTTGCCGTTTAAAAATACATACAATTTTATACGAACACTCGAAGTGGGAAATAATATCCCCTTGTACACAACGAATTCCCAAATCAATAGAAGATCGGATGTGATTCTTCTACTTCGTGACATACGCCATAAGTTGCCGTGACTCACCAACGGTGTTCGCTGAAAATTTGCGATGTGGGTTTGTGGGTGTCTGACGCCGCAGCATAATGCTGAGCCAGTCTCCGGTTCACTGCCGCAGAGACACACCTATTTCATGTTTTATGTTTTAGTTTATGTTTGTGAATAATAGTACATTACTGCAGCCGCCGGGAAAGGGTGGCTTCGTATCACTATCCGTCTATACCTACTCACCCGGCAAGCCCTTTTCACGGCTAGGCATGTAGGTTTGTGGGTGTCTGACGCCGCAGCATAATGCTGAGCCAGTCTTCGGTTCACTGCCGCAGAGACACACCAATTTCATGTTTTATGTTTTTGTTTATGTTTGTGAATAATACATTACTGCAGCCGCCGGGAAAGGGTGGCTTCGTATCACTATCCGTCTATACCTACACACCCGGCAAGCCCTTTTCACGGCTAGGCATGTATATTGCTTTTCTCAAACATGCAATGAAATAAATATAAAAAAACTTCAAGAAATCAAACAAATTTTCATAGCTGAACTCCGTGACCATTGCCACAAATTGTGGAATAAAAATAAAAAAAAAATCCGGCCTAGGCCTTCAATTTCCTATGAAATTCCTTTACAGTTCTCTCTCTTCTTCCTCCGCCTGAAACGTGATACTTTGAAGCCTGTTATAACGCACGGAATGACGAAATTTCATTGCATGTTTGAGAAAGTATATTTTTCTTTCTTTTCTATAGTTGACTTGAATGTGTTAATTCAAAAGCAGGTAAAGCCGCAGTGGATGTGGAGCTTAGGCTCGGGAGAACCGGAGATTCATGACGGACCATTGAATGATGACGGCTGTTTTCAGTTCCAACACGTCTTAGTCACATGGTTGGTTTGACTATACCCTAAAATTTTTGTTGGTTTGGTATTGGACGCTTCTTGCGCAGGGTAATATGAATACGTAACTTTACAAATGAGCGTTAGGACATTGCTCCTCTTCGAGCATTTCTAGAAGTTTGTACCGATTTATAACGTCAATTATAGTTTTAATATTCATCTATTGTATAAGTTTTGGTAATAGAAAAAATGTATTACTATTGTTAATAATTAAAGTTCTTTTATACTTATACTTTCTTTATCATCATCATCATATCAGCCGAAAGGCGTCTACTGCTGAACATAGGCCTCTTCCAAAGAGTTCCAAAGTGACCGGTCCTGTGCCACCAGCATCGATCAGCGGACTCCAGCGACGTTCTCTGAAATAATCTCAACACATTGTATTAAATATTACAAAAAAAAATTACAACCGAGGAAAATCAAAAGTATGCCTTAATTTTTTCGTCCACATTTAACATTATTTGAATTATTTCACACGATTGCCCATAATAAACAAACTATTACTTCATCCCGATATCTAGAACGGATGACCACTTAGCGCTGCGTCAACAAACATTACCGTAATTATTGTGTACCTAATCTTTATCATTTAAACTTTGATGTGTATGTACATGACCTAGCGACATTTGTTTATCGGCAACGACCAGTTGGTCAAGTTTAAGAACGCAATCTATTCAGAAAGCTATTTTACGGTCCAAGCTAGAGGATTAATAATTCAAAAACAATTTATTAAACACGGGCTGGCAAAACCAACATCAACATCGGATGTGGGCAGTGTAGGGCTTAAGCGGTTAGGTACTGAACAGTTTCAAGCTTATTAAACCGTCGATGTGAACTGTGCGCAATAAGCATTCGTTAAAGTTCTTCAAAATCCAGTGCGTGTTGGGCCACGTCTATAAAGATTTACAACATAAATTACTATCTCAATCAAACAAATATACTTCCCTTTTTTAAGGAATGCAGTTTTTGCGTGTTCAATCCTTATCTTTTAACCTATCATGTTTATGCAAATAACGACTTTGATCTCGTTTCTATCATTATTATATTTAAACAGAACTAATTATATAATTACGTGGCGACAAAGAATGATAACATAACTTCACCGAATAGAAACCTTTGGGTTAGCTTGGGCTTCTGAATTGTTTATAATGTGTCTACTTCCAACTTGGCATTCAGTGTGTATCTGACTTTACTAGCAAGCAGTCATGTCGCAAAAGGTCGCAGTCGTCACTGGATCCAATAAGGGAATTGGATTTGCCATCGTCAAGGCCCTATGCAAGCGGTTTGATGGAGTCGTCTATTTATCATCCAGGGACGAAGGCAGAGGAAAAGTGGCAGTAGCAGAACTCACCAAATTGGGACTCAAACCTGAATACCATCAGTTAGATATCATCGATAGAAGCAGCATCCAGAAATTCAGAGATCACATTAAGAAGAACCACGGTGGTATTGATATTTTGATTAACAACGCGGCCGTTATGAACTCTGTAGCTACAAGCTACAATGGCTACGAAGAATGTAAAACTATAGTTGACATTAACTATAGAGCATTGCTTACAATTCAAGAGTTACTCTTTCCATTGATGAGAAACAATGGTAGGGTTGTCAATATCTCCAGTGACTGCGGGCACTTGTCAAACGTGAGAAACAAATTCTGGATAGAAAGACTGTCACGAAAGGACTTGACAGTTAAACATATCAACGAATTCGTTGATTGGTTCTTGGATTCTGTGAAGAACGGCACTTTTAACAAAGATGACTTTGCTGATAAGGGGACAGTGGCTGCTTATAGAGTCGCTAAGGTTGGCGTGAGTGCTTTGACTGTGCTTCAGCAGAAGGAGGTGGAAGGGAGGAATATTTCAGTGAACTCAATGCATCCAGGTCTCGTTAGAACTGACATGACTGTCGGAGTTGGGTTCTACAATACTGATGAAGCAGCGGAGACGCCTGTGTACTTGGCTCTGGATGCTCCACAGACTCTGAAGGGTGCGTATGTGTGGTACGACAAGAGAGTATTGGACTGGTACGATGACAAGGCGGATTGGTTTTTCAAAACAAGCACTTTAAAGGCATAATACTCGTAAAACGGTGATCTACTGAATAATTGGAACAAGATCAAATATAGCTTAGAATCATCCAGAAAATCCATTCAAAGGCAGGTGAAAACTTTTTTAAATCGGAAAAGTAATTCCGGAGATTACCCAAAGTGAACAAAGTTACAATCTCATTGACTTTTCTTCTTTATAATATGTATTAAAAGTACAGATATAAAAGTGTGCTAACAAATTGTTTGTATTTTTTTTAAGTTTTTAACCTAAATACTACTTTTATTAGATAAACACATGCATTATAAGCAAAAAAGTTATAGGGTGGAATAAACACGTGAGTGAGGCCCACAGGGAGGCGAGGCTTTGTTTTCAAAACTGGGTGTTGACCGGTAAACGGACCGCGGGTCCCGAATTTAATGCGATGTTCTAGTCGAAAAGTATTTAAATCCAGACTCACGTGGGTACAACAGCACCAGGAGCAAATCAAATTGGATTTACTTGCCTCTCACCATCGAAAAAATGATTTCCGGAACTTTTGGAAACTTACTAAGAAAATGTAGACAAAGCCTGGTCTCTCTGTCACTTTCAACGGCATCTCTGACGCTAAAACGATTGCCAACATGTTCAAAGAACATTTTAGTTTAAAGTCGTCATCCTGTTGCAAGAAGGGGATTCTCGATCATGAGTGGGAAAGTGACCTTCAGGTTCGTTTTGGCCCAAATGACGTCATCAAAACATAAAAAATCATGAAAAGGGGAAAATCTCCTGGTCACGACCACTTAAGCATCGAGCATCTGCAGTTTGCTGGTCCTCATCTACCTCGACTGTTGACCATGTTATTTAACCTGTGCAGCGCGCATTCTTATGTACCTACGAATATGACAAAAACTGTAGTGGTCCCCATCGTCAAAAATAAAACTGGTGATATATCAGACCAGACAAATTATAGACCTATCTCTCTGGCAACGATTGTGGCGAGAGTACTTGACAGCATACTTAACGTGCAATTGGACAGTTGCTTGCGATTACACGACGCACAGTTCGGCTTTCGAGCCGGCCTGTCGACCGAGAGTGCAATCATCTGTCTAAAGCAGGCTGTCGAGTATTACACGCGCAGAAAAACGCCTATATATGCGTGTTTCTTGGATCTCTCTAAGGCTTTTGACCTCGTTAACTATGACCTACTTTGGAAAAAGCTTGACGAGGTCAAGTTCCCTAGAGAGTTGACTCGTATGTTTAGGTGTTGGTATTCGAGCCAGAGAAATAGTGTTCGCTGGGGTAACGTTTTGTCTGACGAGTATTCTCTGGAATGTGGTGTGCGACAGGGGGGACTTACCTCTCCAAAGTTGTTTAACTTGTATGTAGATGCACTGATCGATGAGCTCAGCAGAACGCATGTCGGTTGCCATGTGGACAGAGTTTGTTTCAATAACATAAGCTATGCAGATGACATGGTTCTGCTGAGCCCTTCGGTCGGTGGTTTGAGAGTGCTCCTTGATGTCTGTGAGAGGTACGCTAAGGAGCACGACCTTTAATATAATGTACTTAAAAGCGAGTACATGGTGTTTAAGGCGGGCGGCAAGTGTCCATCATATGTCCCACCCATACTTTTAAACGGACGGCAGGTGAAGAGGGTGCACACCTTTAAGTATCTTGGACACTTGTTGACTGACGACCAACGAGACGATGTGGACATCGAGCGAAAACGCAGAGCATTGGCGATTAGGGCTAATATGATAGCGCGCAGGTTTAGCCGGTGTGCAGTGTGGGTTAAGTCAACATTGTTTAAGGCGTACTGCACATCGCTGTATACCTGTAGCCTATGGTGCAAATACACGCAGCGATCGCTCAATGCAATGCGTGTGCAATACAATGATGCGTTCAGGGTACTGTTGCGGCTGCCGCGACACTGTAGTGCGTCCGGTATGTTCGCGGACGCTCAAGTGGACGGTTTCCACGCGACACTGCGAAAGCGCTGCGCCGCGACGCTCCGCAGGGTGCGCGCCAGCCGCCACAGTCTCCTGAACGTGGTGGCCGACAGATGGGACGGTAGCCTACTGAGGCACTGGTCCTCCCTACATTTAAGTAAGGCCTAACATAGTTATATAAGTCTTCTAGTACATACTAACAACCTATGGATCCTTTTTAAGTTGTCCGAAATAAATGCATTTTATTTTTATTTTATTTTATTTTATTTATTTTATTTTAAGCAGCCCGTCTTGCCCAACGATTAAGTTATACGCTTAGGACGAAACGAAAATAAAAAAAACTGGTTAGAACTACGATAGTTGTGGTACTCGATTTCGGAAAGCGGTTATATTTTCGTTTGTCCTACACGTATAACTAAATCGTAGGATATTTTATTGACCCTGACACCACTTCCATTATTTTACTTCCATTTTTAGGGTTCCGTAGCCAAATGGCAAAAAACGGAACCCTTATAGATTCGTCATGTCTTTCTGTCCGTCTGTCCGTCCGTATGTCACAGCCACTTTTTTCCGAAACTATAAGAGCTATACTGTTGAAATTTGGTAAGTAGATGTATTCTGTGAACCGCGTTACGATTTTCACACAACAATCGAAAAAAAACAGTAAGTTTTGGGGGTCTGCATACTCAGAAATGAAACTCAAAAAATTTTTTTTCATCAAACCCATACTTTTGGATTTCCGCTTTCTAAAACCATTTTTTTATTTTATTACAAAAGTAAAATTTTGATTTATTAAGAAATATGTTGAAAAAAATATTATTCCCCTCTTATCTTTAAAGTTTACCAAGCAAAAATTCTGAAATTATTACATATTATAAGGAGTAACATAAATAATTATGGAGTACTAACGCCGGTAGTTGGGTTTTGTCCAACTACCCGCGATTTAGTCTGTAATAAGAGATTAAACTGTTAACGTGCACTCCGTCGTTAAATTAGCGTCGATAGCCTAAACAACATATTCATCATCATCATCATCATCATATCAGCCAATAGACGTCCACTGCTGGACATAGGCCTCTTCCAAAGAGTTCCAAAGTGACCGGTCCTGCGCCACCCGCATCCAGTGGACTCCCGCGACCTTTACCAGGTCATCAGTCCACCTTGTGCCACCAACGCCACGCCTTCCGGTACGTGGTCGCCACTCGAGAACCTTTCCGCCCCAACGGTAATCAGTTCTACGTGCAATGTGCCCCGCCCACTGCCACTAAAGTTTAGCGATTCGGAGGGCTATATCGGTTACCTTGGTTCTGCTGCGGATAGCCTCATTTCTGATGCGATCACGCAGAGAAACTCCCAACATAGCCCTCTCTATTGCCCTTTGGGTGACTTTGAGCCTTCTTATGAGGCACATTGTAAGCGACCACGTTTCAGTGCCATGTGTCATCACTGGCAATACACACTGGTCAAAGACTCTCGTCTTGAGACACTGCGGAATATTGGACGAAAAGATGTGCCGTAGCTTCCCGAACGCTGCCCAGCCGAGTCGGATTCGACAATTGATCTCTTTCTCGAAGTTGGACCTACCTAACTGGAGAGTCTGTCCTATGTATACATAATATAGTCTACAACTTCGAGCGTAAAGTGTCCGATTGTAATGGGAGTTGAAACTACATGGACATTTGACATGATTTTCGTCTTATCCATGTTCATTCTTAGACCAACTCGCTCGGAAGCTTTACTGAGGTCATCGAGCATCGTACTTAAGTCCTCCATGGTCTCAGTCAAGACTACTATATCGTCAGCAAACCGAAGGTGAGTGATGTACTCGCCGTTGATGTTGATGCCTAGCCTTCTCTAGTCCAGAGTCTTGAAAACATCCTCCAGTGCAGCAGTGAACAGTTTTGGAGAAATAACATATCCTTGCCTGACTCCCCGCTGCAGCGGAATAGGAACAACATATTAATACAGGAAAAATAAAGCGATACCTTTTTCTAGCGTATTTTTTATTTATTTATCAAAAATCATTTCTTAATTATGTTTGTAATTTAATTACTTTTGTATGAAATTTTATGTATTAAAATTCATTTGAGATTATCGTTAACGTCCCTTCTTTCAAATAAAAATCATAATAATCGAAAAAGGTAGGTACGCGTAATAAAGAATATCACTGATAAACAAACATACTAGGTTGCAAGTTATTAGTACCAAAATGCAGATGGCGCTGTACAACAGTAACTTCTAATATAGGCTGAGATTGTTCAAGAATGAATGGGGTCGTGACGTTACGGGTATGGTGTATGAACGTTTGTACGGAATCCTCGGTGCGCGAGTCAGACTCTTAATTGACCTGTTTTTTTTTATATGTGGGTAGGTAATCACGTTCCTACAAATATCTGTGCACATAATGCTTATAATTATGCACACGGTTAAGCGCGTGATTCAAGCGATACCGCCGAAAACACTCACCCTGAAGAAGAACTCTCGAAGAGTTCGAAACACGTCGCCCGTACTGACATTTAATACGTGAGTTTAACCGTGTAATTATTAGCATTATTTGAAAATGCGAAAGTTAAAATTCGAGCTGTTCACATGTGTCTCATACATATACATGTGCACATAACATAACAAGGGACTAAAATATCTATTTATACAATTTGCGTCTGACAGTCAAAGCCAAATGAACCATATCTACAATGACCTATCCGTCTTATTGATACTACCATTGAGATAAATTACTGAACGTAGTACACGTGTCATATACGTATCCTTTGTAGAGCCCGACCCTTGGCACAAGCCAAGCACAAGCCAAAGCCAAGTACAGTAGACGGCAAACTTCGTGCGCAAATGAGGGGAAGTGGGGGGGCAGCTTGCACGTACATTTCGCCTTCATTTGCCTGCGAAAGGTCATTTGCGCACGAAGTTTGCCGTCTACTGTAATTCCGGCCATTTCAGGATTGACAGACTTAGATTTACACTCTCTACAATTAAAGGGCTTAATGATGCCACATGTCTCGTACTGTTGGCACATGACGTAAATATAGCTACCCTTACAATTTAGATTGGAAGTGAAGGATTTTTCAAACTTTCGGACAAGTTTAGGTGCGATAATCTTCTGATTCTTGCTCAGCACCACTTTCTCGACCTGCTGCCATGCATTTTATCGTGTTGTCATGAGTCGTAGGTGTATGGGAGTGGGCTTACGGACTATCAGCACTTGTGTACGAGTATACTGGTCAATTACGCGTACTGCCATTGAGATGATGCGTCAGTTCTTATCTACAAATCACAGCTTAAACCAGAGTAGTAAAATTAATAACACCTAATTGTCTGGATGCGGGTCGCACAGGACCGGTCACTTTGGCACTCTTTGGGGGAGGCCTATGTCCATCAGTGGACGTCTTTCGGCTGATATGATTATGATGATGATGAATTGTCTATATTATTGTTACAGAAATTATTGAGACAATCTTTTATTGTAGGCTATATTTTGGTTTGCATATTCGTTTACAGGAACATACTTGAAACAAGTTCAAATTCAATTTGAATAATTAATTACAAAGTTTTAACCGACTTCAAATCAGTAGCCAAATTGCTTCAAGTTTGCCTATAAAATTTGAAGAGTTCCCTTGATTTATCCAGGCTCCCATAATCAGAACTAGATTTTGGTGACTACGGGACCAATCTGGAAGTATATGCTTTCAAACAAATAAATATTTTTTAAAATCGGTTCATAAATTACAGAGTTATCGCGTAACAAACCCTCCTTTTTTTGAAGTTGGTTGAAAAGTGGTTGCATCTCTTTTAGTTACAGTTCCTATGGCAACCTTCGGGCTCCATCATCACATTTTTATCCAAAACACAGTCTTATGCCAAATTTCAGTCCAATGGACGGACTAAAAAATTTACTCGCAAGGTGTGAACACATACCATTACTTACTACGTACCTACTCATTTAATGTTTTTCCTTGCTTTTGTGTAATAGGTAGTACATTACTATAGAGGCCGGGAAACGAAGGGTTGCAGGCCAAGTAGTTATAGATATAGTTACGGATAGGGATACGCGGCCGGCAACCCCGTTTCTCGCCGAGATTTGTATAGTGCTTTTCTCAAACTTGCAATGAAATAAAAAGTAGTCAATTTGTTTTATTCTTAGGTTAACACAACTAAATAATACGTTTCTGATAGCTGTCAGTGCTGTCACATCATAACCTATAATTGTGTCCCACATTTCTTACTAACAATTATTCCCTAAATTAATTATTAGTTTATCGTTACATGAACTTATATCTAACTATATAGACGAGGAACTACAACAAAGAAAACACCTGTAATTTTTATGAAATTTTCATACGCTGTCATGTACCTACCTAACTTTTGATTTCGGGGGCAGTGGATTATTCATGGCTACTTCTGCTCGCAATTCCGGAGGCGTACAGTTCAATTCCATATCATTTTCGTCCGAACTCATTTCGAAATCAATTAATGGTTTTATAAGAAAGTTTCAAAATAATTACGAACAATTGACAAATCCGGCCAACAAGAAAATAAAACTTTTTTCAATTTACTTTTTTTTAACCTGTTTGAAGCAACGTTTTACCCGGTGACATTAACATTAGTCCTAATCTTTTCTTTTTTTTTTTGGTGATTGAATGCCAAGAGGTTCTGTCACAATTTGACGTTTATAAACAAAAGACGGTTGCTTTGCAGGCCTAGGTGTGTAAGGTTGCATCTTCACTAGTCGCACCGGATACGTAGTATTTCCGGACCTAATTTGAAGTAAGTCATGTCAACATTTCATTGCAAGTTTGAGAAAAGACACTTTTTTGTAGTGCTTCAAATGAACTACGGTAGACTATGACAAACATCACGTTCACTGAATATGTACTCAGTCGCCGACATCGAAATCTAATTTTAACAAGTGATTTCCTCAAACAAATTGAGGCTCAATGACGTCAAGAGTAAAATGAAAGGGACGGATGTATCGCGTGACTTTTCTGATCTCTTCTCGATGAATTTCAAATTAAGAAAACTGGTGGCCTCGTACGTACACATTGATGATTTACGCACACATTTACATACGAGACACACCTAATTCTCGCGAAACGCGACGGATATAAGTTTTCCAAATACCGATTTTTCAAAAAGCTCTCGGATACATGTCCTCTTAATTCTATGGACCTTCTATTAAGCTTAGAATACTTATTTTTCATTGATCGTAGATAATATTACCTAACAGCGGTAAATTGTAAATAAATAAAATGTGTAAAATCTGCATCAAAAATACTGTAACTATAAATATTATCAACATATTTATTATTATATTATTAGTTTGGGGTCCACCAGATACTGTTTTTGGGCGAAAAATTTATTTCTTATCAAATAAACAAATTTATTATTTATTATTTCATTTATTTTATTTCGTTCTTAGATTAGGTTTTTACAATATTCATATAAAAAGTAAAATATAAAACTATACATACAAAACATAAAATCATTATAAAAACCTAACCTAGGGTGCCGCCGGCAGCGAGGCGGGGCCTAAGCCACCGGTGGTCAGGGCGACAGAGACAGGAACCTCCTGACTATCCGCGCAGTATCCAGGAGTACCGCCTTCTGTATCTGGCCCTTGATCCACCCATCTAGCGAGAGTCTCTTGAGGTGATGGTCGAGACTCTTCGCTATTAAACCGTTCGCCGAAACGACTATCGGGACGATGATCGTCGAACCAACATCCCACATGGCAGTTACCTCGTGTGCCAGGTCTAGGTACTTGCTGGCTTTGTCCTTCTCGGCTATCACGAGGTTCCCGTCATGGGGGATGGTGATGTCAACCAGCACCGCCTGGCGTTTCGATCGATCTGTCAGCACGATATCAGGCCTATTGGCAAGAATAGTCCTGTCCGTGATGACAGATCGATCCCAATAGAGCGTGGCACGACCATTTTCGAGAACTGGCGCAGGTGTGTACTTATAGTAAGGCACCTCAGAGACCACAAGACCGTATAGCAGAGCAAGTTGCTGGTGAATAATTCTGGCTACAAGGTTATGTCTGTGCAAATACTCGCCGTTAGCAAGATGACCACAACCGGAGATAATATGCCTGAGTGACTCCCCGGGACGGCGGCATGCCCGACAAATGTCGACCGTACCGTCTTTCAGGATATACCTCCGGTAATTGTTCGTCATGATAACTTCGTCCGCAATTGCACAGACAAAACCTTCGGTTTCCCCGAAGAGATCCCCGAAACGTAGCCAGTTCACCGACGCAAGCAGATCTACATCGGGCCCTGTGAGGGCCTTGCAGAACCGCCCGTGAAGCTCTTTGCTCCTCCACACCGCCCTGCGGTCCTCGGCGCTCATTACTTTAAGTCTGCGCCAGTTCTCGTTTGCCAAGGAGAGCGGGGTGAAGTTTCCGTCCACTGCCACTACGTCGCGATGCATCCCACACTCGTTATTATTTATTATTATTATTATCTCTTCATTTATTATCATTCTTGGATTAGGTTTTTACAATATGAATATAAAAGTACAATAAATATACAAAACATACAAAATAAAAACACATTATAAAAAACCTAACTAAGGGTGCCGCCGGCAGCGAGGCGCCTAAGCTACCGGTGGTCAGGGCGACAGAGACAGGAACCTCCGGACTATCCGCGCAGTATCCAGGAGTACCGCCTTCTGTATCTGACCCTTGATCCATCCATCTAGCGAGAGTCTCTTAAGGTGACGGTCGAGACTCTTCGCTATTAAATCGTTCGCCGAAACGACTATCGGGACAATGATCGTCGAATCAACATCCCACATGGCGGTCACCTCGTGAGCCAGGTCTAGGTACTTACTGGCTTTGTCCTTCTCGGCCTTCACGAGGTTCTCGTCATGGGGGATGGTGATGTCGACGAGCACTGCCTGGCGTTTCGATCGATCTGTTTTGGTTGTTAAAATGTTGTAAATATTGGTAGCATTTGCAACCAGTCATTTCGTTTTATAAACGCGATCGGCGCACAGCTCTAACCGCTAGCCGCTCTCTACGCTACTGCCTGTTTGCGTCACACGTTACCACATACACACATGCAAGGAGCGCATATAATACCTAAAATCCATTGCCGCCAGAAGCTCGGTGGGCCCTTAATTGGCGTACCTACTTGATTGGTTCTATTTGATTCCATTTTTTATATAGGTATATTTTCTTCCACGTTACATTATTTCACATGATTGGCCATAATAAATAAACTATCACTTCATGCCACTATCTATCTATACATATAATAAAGCTGAAGAGGGTTGAAAGTCTGTACATGGAAGATATTGTCACCTGACAATAACTCACCTAAGTCCTACTTACTTGGGGAATATTACCGGGACATTAAATAAGTAAGATTGATTACAAGATATAATTTATTTTAATTAATCATGCAAATATACTTAGTTTAGCTTAATATTCTAGCTTTAGGTTTCTATATTTAAGTTTAGGTTTTTATATTTTATGTTAAGATTCTAGGTTTAACATTTTAGGTTTAAGATTCTAGGTTTCAGGTTTTAGGTTAAAGATTCTAGTTTTAGGTTTAAGATTATATATTTAAGATTCTAGGATTAAAACTGAATTTAATTACTTAAGCTTATAATAACCCTAAGGTCCTATGTTAAAGTAGGGCAGGGCAAATGGGTCCGAAGCCTAGATTTTGGGTCCGACGAAATACAGGAGAGTTGGGCAATCTTCCCATTATACCCAACGTCCCTCGGCGGTGCGTAAGCGTGACGCGGGCTTGGTATGCAGAGATGCCGGAGATCTGTAAGGGTAGCAGCGGCAGCAGCGTTCAGGTAGGGCCTTAGGGGGAAGTCGAAGCGCCCGCACTTAGTAGTGAGGAGGTCGTCGGGGACTCTGCCCGGTCCATGACCTATACTGTAGGCCCACAGGGTGTTCCCGATTTTCGGGACACAAACACTGATTTTATAAACTTAAATGTAAAAAATATGATTACGTCCGCTCGGCAGCGGGCGCCTCAAGGGCAAGATTCCTCAACGGAGCGACACGGGCTGTGCGTCAAAACGCCATCGGCTCAATGACGCGGCGGCCCAGTGGCGATCGGCGAGGAACCGCGGGACGCGAAACCAGTTATCAGCGCAGAGAAAGCCAGCTATGCAATGCAACCAAGTACGCAAATTAGGGCAACAAACAACTCACCGCACCTCAGTCCAAGGTTCACGATTTATAAACGTGACAGTACCCCTTCTCCTAGGAAAGGATTTTTCCTAATAAAAATCCGTCTAGGAGACTTCCTGACTGACTAAGAGATAGTGAGGTAAATGATCTACCTCCACACAATTTCTACACCGGCGTCGTTGTAAGACATTCCTTCAAGGGACAGAATGCCTATTACGTTGATATGGTATAGGGCTGAAGCCATCCAAAGTAACTATGAACAAGGATGACAAAATGCTGAAGGAAATTGAATCTACAACTTGTTCTAATAGGATTTGGGGTAGACCAGTTAAGTTGCGTAGGCCTTATTTGACAATTTAAAATCTTTTATATGCCAAGCTCCTAGATCATGCCCAGACATATCCTCCACTATATAAACTAATGGTGAGCGCTTAGCTTTGACACGGCATTTTTGGTACTTAGGCGCAAGTTTCTTGGTGAAGTGCGCACTTTTGTCACTTTGGAAATAGCAGCGTTTCCAGACTATATCGCCGACTTGGAACTGAACGTCTTTGCGTCTGGTATTGTAACGAGCAGCATTCTTTTGGTGGCTTCGCCATAAAGTGGACTGGACATGATCAAATATTCCTGATAAATAACCAAGGTTCTCTGCATAGGCTTCCCGGGGTTGAAAAACTATTTCGTTTGGGATGTCATTTTCAATATAATGAGACCCGCACGTGACTAGTTCACGACCATACACGAGAAACGCTGGAGTATACCCAGTTACTTCATTTATGGAGCTATTAATCGCAAATTGGATTTTCGGAAGGTTCAGGTCCCAAGTTCTCTGATCCTCTCCTACGAAAGTCGAAAGAGATGTGACGATTGTCTTATTGTATCTTTCGACTGTATTTATTTGAGGGGTGTATTTAGGGGTGAAGTGAACACCGGCTAGCTCAGTCGGTAGAGCATGAGACTCTTAATCTCAGGGTCGTGGTTTCGCGCCCCACGTTGGGCGCCAACTGTCACCTGACAATAACTCACCTAAGTCCTACTTACTTGGGGAATATTACCGGGACATTAAATAAGTAAGATTGATTACAAGATATAATTTATTTTAATTAATCATGCAAATATACTTAGTTTAGCTTAATATTCTAGCTTTAGGTTTCTATATTTAAGTTTAGGTTTTTATATTTTATGTTAAGATTCTAGGTTTAACATTTTAGGTTTAAGATTCTAGGTTTCAGGTTTTAGGTTAAAGATTCTAGTTTTAGGTTTAAGATTATATATTTAAGATTCTAGGATTAAAACTGAATTTAATTACTTAAGCTTATAATAACCCTAAGGTCCTACGTTAAAGTAGGGCAGGGCAAATGGGTCCGAAGTTGGAAGTGCGTTTCATGCCAGATTTCGAACTAAAAGTTTTTTGCTACCTAGATGACATCATTATTATTAGTGAGACCTTCGAAGAGCATGTCTCTATTCTCAAACGCGTCCTAGATAAACTAAAAAAGGCCAATTTAACTGTCAACTTTGAGAAATGTAAATTCTTTAGGGAATCTCTCAAATACCTCGGATACGTCATTGACAAACACGGCCTACGGACGGATCCAGATAAAGTCTTAGCCATAGTTAACTATCCAGTACCAACTAATAGAAAGGAAGTCAAACGTTTTCTGGGAACTGCTTCCTGGTATCGACGTTTTATTCCCAATTTTAGCACTATTGCAGGGCCATTGAACAAGCTTACTTCCACTAAAAAGTCATCGCCCCCTTGGGAATGGACGCCAGATGCGGCCATGGCGTTTGAAACTCTAAAAAATTGCCTTGTTCAGGCACCGGTCCTTGCTTGTCCCGATTTCAGTCTTCCGTTCGAAGTACACACCGACGCGAGCAACTACGGCGTCGGGGCGATGCTGTCACAGATCGTTGATGGGACCGAACACCCAGTTGCTTTCATGAGTCGGTCCCTCACTGGCCCTGAAAAGAATTATAGTGTCACCGAGCGGGAGGCCCTTGCGGTTATAATGGCACTCGAACACTGGCGGTGTTATCTTGAGAACGGCCGTCCCTTTACGGTGTATACCGATCACTCGGCCCTTAAGTGGTTCCTTTCCTTGACTAATCCTACTGGACGTCTGGCCAGATGGGGGATCAGGCTCTCGGCTTTTGACCTGGTTATTAAGCATAGGAAGGGTAAGGACAATGTGGTGCCCGATGCTTTATCTAGATGCGTCCCAGTTACTGCTATATCGACCTCTACTACCGCTCCACCTACGACAGGTGATAATTGGTACTTGAGAGTTTTTAACGGTTGTTTACACTCACCAGCTAGTTATCCCAACTATATTGTCGAAGGTAATAAGCTATTCAGGCATATGAAAAATGAGAATGCGCTCAGCTCCGAATTCAATTGGAAGGAGGTTATTTGTACAGAACAACGCTCAGAGATTTTATCAAAGTGCCACAGTGAACCCACTGCTGGTCATTTCGGCACTTTCAAGACCCATAAGCGAGTAAGTCTCACTTATTACTGGCCCAAAATGTACAGTGATGTAGTTAATTACGTTGCAAAATGCGAAATCTGCCTCGCTCACAAGGCCCCTACTCATGGAATCCTTGGTAAGATGGGAAGACCTAAAGACTGCTCCAGACCTTGGCAGGTCATTTCGGTCGACCTTGTTGGACCCTTGCCTATAAGTAGAAAACAACATAGCTACATCTTCGTAATTACTTGTTGCTTCTCTAAATATTGTTTGATTTTCCCGTTACGTCGTGCTACTGCGGCTGTAACCTCTAAAATACTTGAGGAAAATGTGTTTTTAGTCCATTGAGTCCCTCAAACTATCATATTAGATAATGGATGCCAGTTTGCTAGCCGAGAAATGAATCACTTATTTGGGAAGTATAAAGTGCCAGGTGTAAACTTCACCCCTAAATACACCCCTCAAATAAATACAGTCGAAAGATACAATAAGACAATCGTCACATCTCTTTCGACTTTCGTAGGAGAGGATCAGAGAACTTGGGACCTGAACCTTCCGAAAATCCAATTTGCGATTAATAGCTCCATAAATGAAGTAACTGGGTATACTCCAGCGTTTCTCGTGTATGGTCGTGAACTAGTCACGTGCGGGTCTCATTATATTGAAAATGACATCCCAAACGAAATAGTTTTTCAACCCCGGGAAGCCTATGCAGAGAACCTTGGTTATTTATCAGGAATATTTGATCATGTCCAGTCCACTTTATGGCGAAGCCACCAAAAGAATGCTGCTCGTTACAATACCAGACGCAAAGACGTTCAGTTCCAAGTCGGCGATATAGTCTGGAAACGCTGCTATTTCCAAAGTGACAAAAGTGCGCACTTCACCAAGAAACTTGCGCCTAAGTACCAAAAATGCCGTGTCAAAGCTAAGCGCTCACCATTAGTTTATATAGTGGAGGATATGTCTGGGCATGATCTAGGAGCTTGGCATATAAAAGATTTTAAATTGTCAAATAAGGCCTACGCAACTTAACTGGTCTACCCCAAATCCTATTAGAACAAGTTGTAGATTCAATTTCCTTCAGCATTTTGTCATCCTTGTTCATAGTTACTTTGGATGGCTTCAGCCCTATACCATATCAACGTAATAGGCATTCTGTCCCTTGAAGGAATGTCTTACAACGACGCCGGTGTAGAAATTGTGTGGAGGTAGATCATTTACCTCACTATCTCTTAGTCAGTCAAGAAGTCTCCTAGACGGATTTTTATTAGGAAAAATCCTTTCCTAGGAGAAGGGGTACTGTCACGTTTATAAATCGTGAACCTTGGACTGAGGTGCGGTGAGTTGTTTGTTGCCCTAATTTGCGTACTTGGTTGCATTGCATAGCTGGCTTTCTCTGCGCTGATAACTGGTTTCGCGTCCCGCGGTTCCTCGCCGATCGCCACTGGGCCGCCGCGTCATTGAGCCGATGGCGTTTTGACGCACAGCCCGTGTCGCTCCGTTGAGGAATCTTGCCCTTGAGGCGCCCGCTGCCGAGCGGACGTAATCATATTTTTTACATTTAAGTTTATAAAATCAGTGTTTGTGTCCCGAAAATCGGGTAAGTGTTGCATAAATCAATATGAATTAAGTATCTGTAGCCTTAGTAAACGTAGTCTTGCTTCTTAGTTCCTAGAAATTAAAAGATACCGTTAGATGTCTCCCAGGCAAAAAAAAAAGATAGTTCACCTTACTATATCACTTGAATTCCCATTAAGGTAAATAGCAGTTATAACTAGTTTCTTTTCTACCAGTAGTGTAACAGTAGTACTTATATTAATATTAATATAGGCTTTTCTTTTAAAATAGTGTTAAATTCACTTTCCTTCTCATGCATGGTTCTTCGCAGATTGATTTTGCCTGATTCAAGCAGCATCAATCTTTGCTTATAATTAAAAAGATTAAATTATTGTTTACGATACCTGTACATATTTAAGTCATAATTACCTACATAGTAACGCTAATTATAAGGAAATGTTTAGCGAAGTACAACGCATTATAATCATGCTTATCATTGTACCGCTAGCTTAATGTAATGACGAAAGAATCTAATGTCGCTACGAGCCATACTAGTGCTGCCTTCGGATTTGCTTGCGCATTTTAATCACTGCCGTAAAATTATTATTTTTATAAGCTTGGCATTTGATTCTCGTCTCACCGCCTTACGCTTCTCATGTACCTACCTGGACTGCCCATCACACACAACGATTGCTTTATTGTAAATACCCATCCCTAGTGCGAGCGCGTGATGATGACAGTCCAGGCTAAACTATGAGTACCCGCCTAATAAATATTATTGGACGCGTTCCAGGAACACCCTGTGGGCCTACAGTATAGGTCATGGACCGGGCAGAGTCCCCGACGACCTCCTCACTACTAAGTGCGGGCGCTTCGACTTCCCCCTAAGGCCCTACCTGAACGCTGCTGCCGCTGCTACCCTTACAGATCTCCGGCATCTCTGCATACCAAGCCCGCGTCACGCTTACGCACCGCCGAGGGACGTTGGGTATAATGGGAAGATTGCCCAACTCTCCTGTATTTCGTCGGACCCAAAATCTAGGCTTCGGACCCATTTGCCCTGCCCTACTTTAACATAGGACCTTAGGGTTATTATAAGCTTAAGTAATTAAATTCAGTTTTAATCCTAGAATCTTAAATATATAATCTTAAACCTAAAACTAGAATCTTTAACCTAAAACCTGAAACCTAGAATCTTAAACCTAAAATGTTAAACCTAGAATCTTAACATAAAATATAAAAACCTAAACTTAAATATAGAAACCTAAAGCTAGAATATTAAGCTAAACTAAGTATATTTGCATGATTAATTAAAATAAATTATATCTTGTAATCAATCTTACTTATTTAATGTCCCGGTAATATTCCCCAAGTAAGTAGGACTTAGGTGAGTTATTGTCAGGTGACAGTTGGCACAGCCCTAATTAATTTGTTGATTAATTGACAATATTCGAAAAAAAATTGGCTAGGGATACTTAGAATCGATAACAGAACACGTTCCAACAGTTTTTAGAATTTTTGTCTGTTTTTCTGTTTGTCTGTTTATCTGTTTATCTGTTTATCTGTTTATCTGTTTATCTGTTTATCTGTTTGTCTGTTTATCTGTTTGTCAGTTTATGTGACCGCGCATCACGTGAAAACGGCTGAACCGATTAAGATGAAATTTGGTAAAGAGATAGTTTGAGTCCTGGGGAAGGATTTAGGGTAATTTTTATCCTGGAAATCAAACCCTAAGAGGATGCAATGGGGGGTGGAAATTTGTATGGAGCTACTTACACCGCTGCACCGATTTGGATGAAATTTAGTATATGATTAGTTTGAATCCCGAAGAAGGTTAAAAGATAGGTTTCATCCCGAAAATCTTCCCTTTAGGGGGTGAAATGGGGGTGAAAATTTGGATGTAGCCCATTTAGATGAAACTCCGTATAAAGATAGTTTGAGTCCTGAAAAATGACAACAGATAGTTTTTATCCCGAAAATCATCCTCTAAGGAGGTGAAATAGGGGGTGAAAATTTGGATGGAACCCATTTACGGTATAGCGGTAGTTGGGAGTCCTGGGGAATAGGAACATTACAAAAGTAAATATATGTATGTGACGTTCCAAGGGTAAAGGTACCTTATGGCAGCCTTAGTTTTGAAGATGTTTTCTAAAACGGGGTAAAAAAGACTTTTTATTATGGCTATTTTGAAAACTGTTAGATGTAACATTTTGTTCAAGTATTTTTATTTTTAATATAAAATGTTTAAATTACAAGTCAGTTAATTTAATCCTACGGTTTAGTAGAAAAGGTCCTTACGGCCGTGTGATATGAAAGATGCAAAATAATACTGAAAAAAGCCTACATGCATCTATACCCTTTCCTTCATACAATCCATACTAATATTACAAATGCGAAAGTAACTCTGTTTGTCTGTTACCTTTTCATGCTTAAACCGCTGAATCGATTGAGATGAAATTTGGTATAGATATACTTTGAATTTCGGGGCCTTCCCAAAGAGTCCTTTCTAAAAATAGTTTTTATCTGGAAATTCATCACCTAAGGGGGTGAAAAGGGGGCAGAAAGTTACGATATAAACGAGTTCCGCGCGGACGAAGTCGCTGGCAAAAGCTAGTCTTGAATATGTTATATACGGTATTTCATAATATGTAGTAGAGGGTAGATTTTAGTCGCGTAATAAATGCTTGTCAAGAAACACGTCTTTGATTCAACAGTGGCGGCGTAGGGTAAATTATTGAATTATACAGTGTATAGATCATTAATTCATTACAGTTATGGCAGGAAAATTCTCGGAATTTGACGTGAAAAGTGGAAATTGGACTTTGTATTGCGACCGGTTGGACATGTACTTTTTGCCCGACGACGGCAGAGCCGAACGGAAGGGATATGTTTTTAGCAGTCTATGTTTGTATGTTTGTATGTTCCACTGTAGCGTTTTAAATACTGAACCGATTTTAATAAATGGGGTGTCAATCGATTCGAAATTACGCTCCGGGTAACAAAGGCTACCTTTTGTATGAAAAAGAGAAATATGATGGCTGTCACATACAAATAAGTGACTGACTTTGAAAAAAATAATTTGCTATCATAGCGTGTGGGGAATCAGATGAAAGAGGAGAAATTTTCGAGTTCAAATACCTATATTAAAACATTATAAAACTTAAATATAAAAGCGATAGGAAGACGATTAAAGTTTATATTAGCCTGAAAGAATACTACTAGCGCTATCTATCGGCAATTCTGCAAATCACTTTGTTTGACAGGCGTTTTGTTTGAATATGATCGAAATCGCTGCGGAAGAAGTAAATACTGAGACTCATTACCATGAAATATCGAACTCATCTCCAATTCTCTTCATTCTCACAGGTTCTTTCTATCAAGGCAGTGATATTTTCAGTTCGACTACCAGAGGCAAGCAATGCACAGCCAACGCAACATCCGAAATCGCACATGCATCCTCAAATCCCCTACAGGGCTGGAAATCTTCAGATATTGACCGTGTGTTGATGTTTGGTGACAAATATCATAAGGTTTGCCTCGAAAATCTAGATATACGCACCAGGGATGTACATCGCTTGCGAATAGTAGTGTGGAAACAGTCCACCCTCGCCTCTGCGAACATCCCTGACGCGCTGCAATATCGGGGCAGCCCCATCAGCATCTTGAATGCGTCATTAAATTGAACACGAAGAGCACTGTATTGTGTCTGAGTATAGTTCGCCCACAGGCCGCTGGTATATAAGGACGTGCAGTAGGCCCTGAAAAGGGTTACCTTGACCTGTCTCAAGCATCCAGCAAACCTGCTAATATGTCAAAACATTTATGATAATGACACCGTCTTACCGATCCGTGAAATACAGCGCAAAACCGCACCACCAGTCAGTGTTCTCATAGAGCGGAGGGCCGAAGAGCTAGCCAGGCTTGAACTATTTCCGGATATGAAAAATGGGCTAAATGAAATTAGACCTGTCCATTAGACTATTTTCAATCACGTGTGATGGGAAGTAACAAACGATTTCAGAGCACAGAATATATATTTTACGCTCTCTCAGTGGTAGAGCTTCTGAAAGCGAGACAAAATGTTTCCGTTTGCGGAAGATTGCGGCAAGATGGCGTCCACCTTAGTGATTTATTCCAAAACATACACCTATGCATGAGAAATATTCGAGGCACTTCCTCATACTGTCACAGGGCGTATTCTGAGCTAATGGACATGGTGCGTAACCTTGGACCAGCACACTGGTACGTTACTCTGTCATGCAATGACCTGAATTGGCCAGATATGCTACACGCGCTATTAGTGGCGGATGGAAGACCTTATGTTCGTGTGGAAGATCTCAGTTTTGATGAAAAAGTACAGTTAGTGGAGTCGTATCGTGTTACTTTATCGCGGCAATTCATGTTCCGGTTCAATGCTGAAAACCCCATCAGCCGATCCCATCTTAGGGTGTGATATAGAAGACTTTTGCTGGCGAATTGAGTTCCAACTCGCTGATAGAGTTCTTGTGTGCGCTGCGAGGTTCAGAAGGAACAGTGATAAGTAGATACCTAATTGTCCTCTATACATTTGATAGTAATTTTGTAATATAAATAACAAGATTGTATGTAAACAGTTTTATAATATATACATATCAAGATTGTAACATGATTAAAAAAATGAAAAATATGAAATAAATAGTCAATTAAGTTTGATATTTATTTAAATTACCATATTGTTACCCTCACATATCAGTCATATCACCAATATTTTTTAAATAAAATAGGATTTCAAATAATACCCGACTACAGAACACATCTAAAGAGTATAAAATAAAATAAAATTTTAAAAAATAATACTCGACTCCGGACATGCGATCTGAAAAGTATTAAATAAGAAAACAATTTACTTCTGAAATCAAAACCTGACATTCAACTCTCTCATATTTGGATGAAGCCGTGGTCGCATGCATCAACATATATTCAGGCACCAAAGGCATGCGACCACGGCTTCATCCAAATATGAGAGAGTTGAATGTCAGGTTTTGATTTCAGAAGTAAATTGTTTTCTTATTTAATACTTTTCAGATCGCATGTCCGGAGTCGGGTATTATTTTTTAAAATTTTATTTTATTTTTAGCGAACGGGGTTGAGGATAAATTAAAGTTACCGACCTTGATAGCGAACGTGGGTGAGAGTGCATACGAGTTAATAGTGAACCTGTGTAGTCCGGACAAGCCATCAACATTATCGTATACGAAGATAGTGAGTCTGGTCAAAGATCACTTAGAACCCGTACCATCAGCTTTAGCAGAACGGTATAAGTTTCGACAATGTAGGCAACAAAATGGCCAATCTATAGCTGACTATGTGGCCACTTTAAAACAGATGTCGAGATTTTGCGATTTCGGAAGCGGGTTGCAGGAGAACTTGCGTGACCAGCTAGTATGTGGAATAACGAGTGACGCGATGCGACAAAGGTTATTTTCAGAAAAAAAACTAGAATACAGTAATGCGGTACGCATCGCGACTACAATGGAATCGGCGGAGAAGGATTCGAGTATAATGGTAGAATCTACAACGATCGGAATGCACTACTATGCCGGCCATAACGGGAAAAAGCGATGTACTGCTTGTGGCGATATGAGTCATGAGAGACTCGAGTGTAAATTCAAGGATTACGCGTGTGACATATGTTCACGGGTCGGTCACCTAAGACGTGTTTGTCCCGAAGGGGACGGGCAAGGGTTTCGAGAGAGATCAGAGGCGACTAGAAACTGGGGGATCGGATCAAGTCGAGGCTACGGAAGCGGTTCGAGGGGCCGCGGTTCGACCGGCCGCGGAAGCGGCGCGGGCAAGCGGCGGCGCGGAGCTAGCGCGCGGAGGCGCGGCGCACGCGCGCCAGCATTGTATCATGGAGGAAAATTTCGTGAACTTTGTTATTTGTATTTTTTCAGTATTGCTGGAAATAAGGGTGAAGGTGTTATATACGGTATTTCATAATATGTAGTAGAGGGTAGATTTTAGTCGCGTAATAAATGCTTGTCAAGAAACACGTCTTTGATTCAACAGAATAAATGACCATTTTGCACCGCGATAACAAACATCACCGTAATTATTGTGTAATCTTTATCATTTGACCTTTGATGTGTCCATGGCCTAGCACCGTTTGTTTATTGGCAACGACCAGTTGATCATGTTTAAGACCGTAATGTATTCAAGAAGCTACTTTAAGGTCCAAGCTAGAGGATTCACAATCCAATAACAGTTTTATAAAATATCGGCTAACAAAACCAACATCTTTAAGCGGTTACTGAGCATTTTCAAGCTTATTAAACCGTCAATTTTAGCTGTCCGCAATAACATGCATTAAGTTTCTTCAAAATCCGGTGCGTGTTGGGCCACGCATACAAAAATCAGCAACATAAATTTATATCTTAATCAAAAATATTTACTTAACTTTTTAAGGAAGGCAGTTCTCGTGTGTTTATTCCTTCGAGCAACACTGCCTTCCTAGCGGAAGGGAGTCGCCTTAACTATGAATATATATTACAGTTAAATAATTCTCTCATTTCTTGGGAGCTTGGGGGTGGGGGGGGGGGGGGGGGGGGGGGGGGATTTGCTGTAATGATGACACTAATACACCAAAAAACTTGCACACCTTCGTTCATACATTTTCGTGTGGGAACCATGCCTACTTGGGCTTGTACTTTATCAGAGGGGAAAAGGTGCGAATGCCTACTCCCTTCCGTGTTGCTCGAAGGTTTACTCATAATCTTTTAACCTAACATGTTTACGCAAATTATGCAATATAATACATCACCACTTTGATCTCGTTCATATCATTATAATAAATTAAATATAACTAAGGAATTATATAAATACGTGACGACAATCAATGATAACATAACTTAACCGTATAGATAACCTTTGGGTTAGCTTGGGCTACTGCATAATTTATAATGTGTTTACTTCCAACTTGGCATTCAGTGTGTATCTGACTTTACTAGCACGCAGTTATGTCGCAAAAAGTTGCAGTCGTCACTGGATCCAATAAGGGAATTGGATTTGCTGTCGTCAAGGCTCTATGCAAGCGGTTTGATGGAGTCGTTTACTTAACATCCAGGGACGAAGGCAGAGGAAAAGCGGCAGTAGCAAAACTCACCAAATTGGGACTCAAACCTGCATACCACCAGATAGATGTCATCGATAGAAGCAGCATCGAGAAATTCAGAGATCACATTAAGAAGAACCACGGTGGTATTGATATTTTGATTAACAACGCGGCCGTTGCAAACTCTGTAGATTTTTACAACGGCTACGAAGAATGTAAAACTATAGTTGACATTAATTATAGAGCCTTGCTTACAATTCAAGAATTACTCTTTCCATTGATGAGAAACAATGGAAGGGTTGTCAATATTTCCAGTGACTGTGGGCATTTGTCCAACGTGAGAAACAAATTCTGGATTGAAAGACTGTCACGAAAGGACTTGACAGTTAAGGATATCAACGAATTCGTTGATTGGTTCTTGGATTCTGTGAAGAATGGCACTTTTAACAAAGATGACTTTGCCGATAAGGGGACAGTGGCTGCTTATAGAGTCGCTAAGGTTGGCGTGAGTGCTTTGACTGTGCTTCAGCAGAAGGAGCTGGAAGGGAGGAATATTTCAGTGAACTCAATGCATCCAGGTCTCGTTAGAACTGACATGACTGTCGGAGTTGGGTTCTACAATACTGATGAAGCAGCGGAGACGCCTGTGTACTTGGCTCTGGATGCTCCACAGACTCTGAAGGGTGCGTATGTGTGGTACGACAAGAGAGTATTGGACTGGTACGATGACAACGCGGATTGGTTCTTCAAGACAAGCACTTTAAAGGCATAATAAAGCAAAGGAAGTTTATCATACATTTATAACTTTGATAATAAAACGGTGATCTACTGAACAATTGGAAATTAAAAACTTGATGTCCCAACAGTTCCGTACCCTAAGGCTAAAACTCTGCTGTCCGTCTGTTTGTCCGTCTGTCACCAGGCTGTATCTCATGAGCCGTGATAGTTAGACTGTTATAATGTTTCCAGATGATGTATGCCTGTTGCCGCTATAAATAACAACTCTGTCCTGTTTTTTTTTTGTTTAATATGTGTGTCCTGTGTGAATAAATGTATCTTTATTTCTTTGTCTCTTTCTAAATACTAGAAAACAGACTAAAATAAATATTGAAGGGGCTCCCATACAACAAACGTGTTTTTTTTGCCGTTTTTATAGATAATGGTGCGGAACCCTTCGTGAGCGAGTGTGACTCGCACTTGGCCGGTTTTTTAATTTATAATAAATATATAAATAAATATTTGCGGACAATTTTACACCAATCGACCTAGTCCCAAACTAAGCAAAGCTTGTACCATGGGTACTAGACGAAGATAAACATACTTATATAGATAAATAAATACTTAAATACATAGAAAATATCCTTGACTCAGGAACAAATATTCGTGCCCATCACACAAACAAATGCCCTTACCGGGATTCAAACCCAGGACCTCTTGCTTCGTAGGCAGCGTCACTACCAATAAGGCTAAAGTGGGCGTCTAATTTATGTTTAACTACACTAGCTGCCTGTGCAGCTTCACCCGCGTATTGCACGCATGCAGGCAAACCTACAGGATCAAATATAGCTTAAATCCATCCAAAAAATCCATTCTAAAGGCAGGTGAAATATTATTTTAAATAGAATAAGTTGTTCCGGAGATTACCCAAAGTTTACAAAGTTACAATCTCATCGACATTTCCTCTTTATAATATTAATAGTACCTATAGGTAGATAAATATGTGCAAACAATTTTTTTAGTTTTATTAGGTAAACACATACATTATAAGTAGCCCGTTTTGTCCAACGATTAAGTTATATGCTTAGGACTAAACGAAAAAAAATAATCCGTTTAGTCCTACGATCATAGAACTCAATCTCGGAAAACTGTTATCTTTTTTCGTAGAACTAAACCACTTCCATTATTTAAACCCAATTTTGTTTTTTTTTTTATATGAGGAGACAATCTTTCACAAATCAAACTAACATAACTCAGTAGGTCTTGTGTTATAGGGACTAGATGACGATATATTAAATAGATATAAATATTTAAATACATAGAAAACATGTATCGAAGACTCAGAAACAGATGTCAAAAAAATTAATGCTCATCACACGAATATTTCCCTTAACGGGATTCGAACCCAGTGCATTCAATCGTCGTGAAAACACCGATATTTGATCAAAGAATAAATAAAAATACTAATGGAATATGCATTCTTTAAAGTATTAAATTCAGACAGTTATGTATAACACTTAGTTTTAAGTAATAAATACATGACACCCAGTTACCTATCTTGAGGAAAAATACAAAAACATTCAAGCCGCAAATGTGTTTCCTGCTAAGTTTAACTAGGTTTTTACAACATGTTTATTTAAATATTAAGTAAAAATAAAAAAAAAAAAACAAAGCATTTACTTATAACTGTAGCGTTTTAATAAACGCGCTATAAACGCCGGCAACACGGAATAATGTCTGACGGCCAATAAATAAATAAAATAAAAATAAAAAGCATTTACTTCAGATAAAAAAATCCAAAAAGGTTAGTATAGATAAATTTAACGAGCGCAGCATGGAATTGCATATGTAGTAGTATTGTATGTTTACAGGCATTCTATATTTGAAATTTCTATTTTCTCGTACTATTAGCATAAAAAGAGGTTTGTTACATATTGTAAAAATAAATACCAAAATAATGTCAGTGTCAAATTGTGAAGAAAAATTAAGAGAAAATTATTTTCCTTTGGTTGCAAACGGTACATCCACTACAAATGCAATTCCATGTTCTCGATAATTCATCTATGTATATTACAATAAACTTAAATAACTATGTTAGTAATAATAGTAATAAAATCTTTATTTCGGAATACAAAATACTCCAATACCTACCTTACCTTACTTTAGTACCTAAACTGGAAGTTCTGTGAGGAAGTAAACAACACGCCTCATGGAGCAAGACTCCACAGACTGCTCTCCAAGGCAAAGCCTAATCAAATTGGACTCCTAAGAAGCCAAGATGGCACCTTAACAACCAACGAATCGGAGACTACTGGTCAGCACTCACTTCCCGGGGTCCACTGAGTTAAGGGGACCCAATGCCGAGTATGTTCGGCACAGGCCTCGCTCGGAGGACTGGAGGCAAGCAGCCTTGGTTATCAGACCAGGTATAGTGAGAAGGGCCATAAAGTCCTTTAAGCCAAACAAGACAGCGGGACTGGACGGAGTAAGCCCCGTACTACTGCAACGTGGTGCTGACGTCCTCATCCCTCATCTGGTAAAAAAATTCAGGGCAAGCTACGCCTGGGGATCTTTACCTGAGATGTGGAGCAAGGTTAAAATTCTATTCATTCCAAAGGCAGGGAAGAAGAACTATGTACGCCCACGCTAAGTCCTTCAGATCCATTAGCCTTTTATCGTTCTTGTTGAAGACCATGGAAAAGGTTCTGGACAAGTACATTAGGGAGAGCTGCCCCAGAATTACGCCTATCCATGACTGTCAACACGCCTATCGGAGCGGCAGGTCTACAGAAACCGCCTTGTTTGAGCTTGTTGACAGGGTGGAAAAGGCGTTAGAGGATAGGGAAGTAGCCCTTTCAGCCTTCCTAGATATCAAGGGTGCTTTCGATAACACGCCCATCAGGACACTGGTAGGGGGACTCCGGTCAAAGGGAGTGGACCCTACCACCGTGCGATGGGTGCAAAGCATGCTCTCGAATAAAGTGGCTAAGCTCGTGACGTAACCACTGCCAGAGGCTGCCCTCAGGGGGGGGGGGTGTACTCTCCCCTCTGTTATGGACTCTCGCAGTGGATGAATTACTGCATAAAATGGCGGAACTACGCATCGACACCCAGGGGTACGCAGACGACGTTGTCGTGACGGTGCGGGGTAACTGCCAAAGTACACTATCGCACCAAATGCAGAGAGCCCTAGACACTATTAACATGTGGTGCAGGAAAAATTAATTATCCATTAACGCGGACAAGACGTTTGTTGTGCCGTTCACAAACAAGAGAAATCTCGATGGTCTGAGACCTCTGTCTATGAACGGCAGAACAATTCCGTTCTCCTCCGAGGTCAAGTATCTGGGCGTTACAATCGACTAGAAACTGACCTGGATTCCGCACGTTTACGAAATTTTGCAGAAGGCTAAATTAGCCCTCTCAATCTGCTGTCGTTTAGCGGGGAATAGATAGGGTCTAAAACCCAAAATTGCCCTGTGGCTATACACGTCCATCGTAAGGCCGATGGTGTCATACGCCTCTGTGGTCTGGTATAGGAAAACGACACAGAAAACAACAATAGCTATGCTCAGCAGTCTGCAAAAGACGCCTTTTTCCTAAAGGCTCTAATAAGTGGCTTGTAATGTTTCAGTCCTGGGATAGCTCTCCAGGCTTGAATGGTCTTGTAGAAACAAAAGTCTTTTAGAGTGAGCTTGGTTTGACTTTTGGGGATACCACAGAACGGCTGTGTCCCCTTCGCCCCCGCTCGTGCAAGCTCATCAGCCTTTTCATTTCCCTGCATGCCCTGGGACCCAACGTAAAATGACCTTGTTTTTGGCACCCAGGTCATTCAATAGTTCCCGGCAGTTTTCGACCAGCCTCGACGTTGTGACGTTAGAGGTAAGAGCCAAGAGAACCGCCTGGCTATCCGAGTGGATATAAATAGTATGATCTAAAATATTTGAGAATTGCTTAGCTACTAGATTAGAAAGTCACTTTGAAAAGAATAATCTGTTCACTTCACATCAGTACGGTTTCAGAAAAGGCAAAAATACATCAAAAGCTGTAATAGACTTAGACACCGAAGTTATGCGTAATCTGAATAACGGTCACAGGTGCGGGGGAGTGTTTTGTGATCTGACTAAAGCATTTGACTGTGTCAGCCACAGAATACTCCTCAACAAACTTGAATACTACGGTATACGCGGCATAGCCCTCAAACTCTTTGAATCGTATTTGACAGGTCGCACTCAATACGTGGAAATAGCTTGTAGTGATCCTGATCGAGCCACTCGTTCCGAGGAGGGTACGGTAAAAAATATTTCATATTTTAATCAATAAACGTAAATATGTAAATAAAATATTTAAATATAGCATACCAGTATATTGTCAGTTTTATTTATTTCTGGGAATGTTCTCATATCCCGCACCAGACAGGATATTTTCAGTTTGGCCTAAAGGTTGACTGGTAGAGATAGCCTTATGGAAATAAGTTGGTCATTAGTAACTTGTTACAGAGCAATACAGTTTTAAATAAAACAAATGAATTAATCTGACAACGACAAATATAAGCCACTCTTTAAAATACCTACTTACCTTTAGGTACGATTCACCAGCATGAAACATAAACGCAACAGGACAATTGATATTTTAAATGGAATTTACCTACAAATAACACTTCAATTATTCATCAAATTTACCCGTCGCATATTCCTCAATGCAATTAGTTTGGGTGTGTAGCCAAAGATGGCTGGTCGTCTAATTCGTTTTTTCCTGGTGGTGGTGGGCTTCCAGACTGTTCTCTGTCAGCGACTGTGCGACTGGAAAACATGTAGAGAGTGCATCAGAGATCCGAATGTGTGCATGTGGTGTGCCACCGAGGTAAGCTTTCATTTAATATAAAGTAGGTACCTACTACGCCAACATATTTCTACGCGTAAATCCACATTTATAGTTAGGATTATTTAAGTTGACCGAATTGTAGAAAAATAGTCCATTGAAAACGCAACTCTACCGTCCAAGAAAAAATATTCAAATTCCAATGACAGTTTTATAAAAAAGTCGTAGTCGTAGAAAGGTAGGGTACAACGGAATGTAACTTTGTTCAAATTTGGAGCAGCCCAACTTTAAAAACCACCTTTTTTTATACGACGTCGGTGGCAAACAAGCTCACGGCCCACCTGATGGTAAGTGGTTACCGTAGCCTATCATCATTATATCAGCCGAAAGACGTCCACTGCTGGACATAGGCCTCTCCCAATGAGTGCCATAATGGCCGGTCCTGCCCAACCCGCATCCAGCGGACTCGCGTGACCTTTACCAGGTCATCAGTCGTAGCTCTAACTCCAGGGGTGTTACATACATTGCAGACCCTTTAACAATTTATATACTCCTTTTTTGAAGAACCCCATATTGTAGCCCCACCTAACTAAAGACTCATAATAACACCACTACCTACTTATACGGTAAGTATGTGGTGTTGAGTTCCTGGCGGTGAGTGTCTTCAGAGCTCCAGAGGGTACGCCGCTGTGTTGAAAATATGGGACCTACATTTGCCACAACAAATATGACGCTGTGACTATAACTGATTTACGCTTACCCTTATAGGGATGAGATAGCCCTCGTGCTAACAACGCAAGGTGATCAGTAAATAGTTTTATAACTGAATTTAAGTATTCAAGTTTTTCAATACAGCTATTTTTTGAGAGAAGCACTATACATACTTATGCCAGAACTAGGGATTGCCTGCCTTGCTCCACTCGGCGGTCTAGTAATGTACTATTTTTGCGTTTTTACATCCAGGAATTCAATGGCACCAGCAGGTGCAAGCCAGTGACTCATGCGGAAAATAATTGGTGTCCACCAGAAGAAATACATAACCCTCTGAAAAATATTACAGAGGCCCCACCAAAGGACTTCAGTTCAGAAATTGGTAATGTGGTCCAAATAAAACCACAGCGTTACCACATAGCCTTAAGAGTTGGCCAAAAACAAAAATTCTCCTTTTCTTTTAAGGCGTCTGAAAATTTTCCTGTTGACGTCTACTTCCTCCTTGACGCATCAGAATCTATGAAAATGATTAGAGCTAACCTACTGAGCCAGACGCATCATATATATTATACGATGAGAAACTTGACTCTCGATGTTAATATGGGGTTTGGCACATTCATTGACAAGAATCTGGTGCCTTTTAGCAAGTAAGTGTCTTCTTTTATTAAATAGCTTTAGCCTGCAACTTTGTCCGCTAGAATTGTCATGAAATTTTCGACTGCCATTTTTATCAACTCGAAAATGAAATCCTTGATAAAATATTACGTACCGCATATTTGAATCCGTTTCGTTAGATATTTTTATGTCTATATATTAGTATGAAAATCGAATCAAATGTAGCTTTCTGAATCAAACTATGAATTAAAAAGTCTGATTTTAAGAGTTTTGAAATTATAGACCAAGATTTTTGTCGAGTACGCAATCTGGTCTGTCATTAGCAGGCATCGGAGTATTTTTAGCACGGTAAGACTCAAGTCACTATATCAGTCCGACTCCAGGATCGGAGCTCGAAGCCTATTCCGCTGCAGCGGGGTGTCAAGTAAGGGGATGTAATCTATCTAAAACTGTTCAGCGCTGCACTGGAAGATGTTTTCAAGACTCTGTACTGGAGAAGGCTAGGCTTCAACATTAACGGCGAGTACATCTCTCACTTTCGGTTTGCTGATGATATAGTAGTCTTGGCTGAGACCATGGAGAACTTGAGTACTATGCTCGATGACCTCAGTAAAGCCTCCGAGCGAGTTGGTCTAAGGATGAACATGGATAAGACGAAAATCATGTCAAACGTCCATGTAGTACCAACTCCCATTTCAATCGGACACTTTACGCTCGAAGTTGTAGACGATTATAGGACAGACTGTCCAGTTAGGTAGGTCCAACTTTGAGAAAGAGGTCAATCGTCGAATCCGACTCGGCTGGGCAGCATTCGGCAAGCTACGGCACATCTTTTCGTCCAATATTCCGCAGTGTCTCAAGAAGAGAGTCTTTGACCAGTGTGTGTTGCCAGTGATGACATATGGAACGGAAATGTGGTCGCTTACTATGGGCCTCATAAGAAGGCTCAAAGTCACTCAAAGGGCGATGGAGAGGGCTATGCTGGGAGTTTCTCTACGCGATCGCATCAGAAATGAGGCTATCCGCAGCAGAACCAAGGTAACCGATATAGCCCTCCAAATCGCTAAACTTAAGTGGCAGTGGGCGTTAGAACCGATGGCCGTTGGGGCGGAAAGGTTCTCGAGTGGCGACCACGTACCGGAAGGCGTGGCGTTGGTAGGCCTCCTACAAGGTGGACCTGGTAAAGGTCGCGGGAGTCCGCTGGATGCGGGTGGCACAGGACCGGCTATTGTGGCACTCTTTGGGGGAGGCCTTTGTTAAGCAGTGGACGTCTTTCGGCTGATATGATGAAGACTAAAGTGAGGTATGGAGTCGTTGTAAGCATTCAAATTAATTTTTTACTCATACTCATCCTCATTAATTTAATTCATTAAATAAATAATAACTATAAAATAATACACCACCATGTTCATTGACGAATAACAAATTATATGAAGGGTTCACGGAAAAAATATGTCTAGTTACTTTTTTTTCAAAATGAGATTTTAATGTCACGCAATAGTTTATCATAACGAGCGCAACATTTTGACATCAAAATCTCATTTTGAAAAAAAAAAGTGACTAGACATCTTTCCGTGGACCCTTTATATTATTTGTTATTCTTCAATGAAGAGGGTGGTGTATTTTTTATAGTTTTATTTATTTTATGAATTAAATTAATGAGGATGAGTATAAGTAAAAATTTAATTATATTGCTTACAACGACTCCATAAGTTCACTTTAGTCTTACCGTGCTAGAAATACTCCGATGCCTGGTCATTAGTTGTAGTTACCTTCCACTACCTGCATAATGTAGTGAAAGAGTCATATTTAATAAAAACACTTTTATACAGGGTGGAAAGTTAAAACGGGGCAGTAAGGGCAGCTACTAGATCCCTTGCCGCCACGCAAAAATGGCATAAGGATTTCATTCCTAACTTTTTAAGTGATGACAATCTACATTCACAGATTTTTGAAAAAAAGTACAGTCAGCGAGAAAATCATCACTTTTGACGAATTTTTTTTTAAATGCTATCCCAAAGTGCAAGTAGTACTTTAGTTAGACGATCATCAAATTGTATAATCTCCGTCTCCATACAATCTAGACGATCACTACTACTATAACGCTACTTGCACTTTGGGATTCCCTTACTGACTGTATGGAAAAAGTTTTCTTTGATTTCTGGGCGTTCTAGTAGTCAAACCTTAATCGGTCCCAAAGAGTATTTTGATCCTTAATATGAATGGGATCGAAAGGCATTAAAAAAAATTGCACTTCGGGATTCCCATACTAACTGTATAGAAAAAGTTTTCTTTGATTTCTGAACGTTCTAGTAGTCAAACCTTAGTCGGTCCCGAAGAGTATTTTGATCCTTAATAGGAATGGGATCGAATGGCGTTAAAAAAAAATTCGTCAAAAAAGATGATTTTCTCGCTGACTGTACCTTTTTTCAAAAATCTGTGAATGTAGATTGTCATCACTTAAAAAGTTAGGAATGAAATCCTTATGCCATTTTTGCGTGGCGGCAAGGGATCTAGTAGCTGCCCTTACTGCCCCGTTTTAACTTTCCACCCTGAATAATAAAACACAATAGTAGGGTGATTTGCGTAGATAATTTCAAAGTATACAATAAAATCAATTTTATCTTATGATTGCATTCCAGCAACGTTGCCGCCAACGCATCGTATTCGTTCAAGCATCAACTTAGCCTTACAAATAATATGACAGACTTCGAGCATTTTCTCCACAATTTGACATTTGGAAGGAACTCGGACCCTCCTGAAAGCGGACTCGAAGGGATAGCACAGGCGATCGCATGCAAAACTGAAATCAACTGGAGGAACCAATCTAGAAAAATCCTAGTTTACATGACAGACAACGTTTACCACTCTGCAGGGGATGGCAAAGCGGCAGGTATCGTCAAACCCTATGACGGAGGGTGCTATTTAGATAAGTTCGGATTTTACTCTAAAGAAAAAGAGATGGACTATCCCTCAGTAGGAATAATCAACTATCTGGCGAAGAGAGAAGAAGTGAAACTACTTTTTGTGTCGGATTACGCTGATCAACGAGTGTATAGTAAATTGAGCGGAGCTGTAAGTGACTCCAAATCTGTTGAGTACAGATCAACACATATTTCCAGTCAGTTGGAGGAAATTTATCAGGTTTGTACATTGTCGAATTAATTATGAATGACGGCCCAAGCCCGACCCGCACTTGTTGATTTTATAATGTATTTAATTCACAATCAGAACACGGAATTTAAGTTCAATTTAAATAATTTCCTATATTTTTCAGGAAATAACCAAAAGTGTTATTTTATCAGTAAATGTCGAAAAACAGCGGTTTCTAGAAAACAACAACCATTTGGACATTGATTTTGAACCAAATTGTGACAAAATAGATTGCAAGGTGACTGCTGGTGAAGCGATAAACTTTACGGGAACGATTAAACTAAAGCAGTACTTTAAAAAAGATCGACTCACTATCGATATCAACCCTAAAGGTTTGAAAGAAAAGATAGTTCTGGACGTGGATGTTATTTCGGATTGCGGTTGTTCCAAAAATGTAGAGGTCAACTCAGCACGTTGTCACAACATTGGAAAATGGAGCTGTGGCGTTTGCGAATGCCCCGATGCCAAGTAAATAAGTGTGAAATTGTATCTAATATTTTCCAAAACACACTAAAATCACGGTACCTAAATATAATTATAGGCAGTATCTTTTTTTTTCTCAAATTTAAGGAAATATTGAAAAAAATTGGCTCCAAGCCGGATTGATGTGTTCATGTATGCCTGTGGTCGCCGGTTTGAATCCGGCTCGGCGCCTATTTTTTTTCAATTTCTCCTTTTATTTGAAATTTATAAATTTCGTTAGCAGCGTAACTGTTCTATACAAAATTTATAAAACAGTATCTCAGGTAATGTCGCTTAGGTCCTTTCTACGCTTGCGCACGTTTCAAAACTAGTTCTATGAGGCGCATGGGCGGCACGAGGGCTGATGTACGTCGGCTACCCCGACTTGCGCTTTAGTTTCCTGTATCTTATGCCTATGATAATCATATTTACAGGTTGTTACAAAAATACTCGTAATAGTAGGGCAGTTTCAGGTGATAATGTGGACACGCTGCACAAAAGCACCAAATTTTTTTCAGGTACTAGTTAGGTAAGTAGCTTTAAGTTTTTGATAAGAACCAACTCCTCCGTCGGCCATCTTTTTTTTATGGGGGTCATTTTGAATTATAGGTATATTATTACTATCTCGGGCTCTAAATCACTTAGAATCACAAATTTGGTGTCTAAATATACATATTTTGGGTCAGGGAATTCAACTAGATATTTTTTAGAGTCGAGTTTCCAAAGAATACCATGCGGAACCCGTTACCAAGCCTACGCTGTGGGTCCGTCTTTTTGCGTGTCAGGAATAGCTAGACTGTTAACCTTATTATTCTTTTATTATTTGTAATGATAGTAGATATAGTTATACATAGTCTGCGGATATTTCAAGTGTCTATCTATGTATTACGGTTCTAAAGATATACCGTTTGTAATGGGCGAGAAAAAAAACGCCTTAAAATGACTTTCAATGTATGGGAGCACTGTTTAATTTTTAATATATTTTTATTTAAATTAATTTTAGTTATAATAGCAATAAAAATACAAACTCTGTGAAAATTTTAACAGTCTAGCTATTACTGACATGCAGATAGACGGACCCACAGCGGAGGCTTAGTAACAGGGTTCCGTTTTCTATCCTTTGGGAATTCGACCTTAAAAAATATCTAGTTGAATTCCCTGACCCCAAATATGTATACTTAGACACCAAGTTTGTGATTCTAAGTGATTTAGAACCCAAGATATTAATAATATACCTATAATTCAAAATGACCCCCATAAAAAAAAGATGGCCGTCAGAGGAGCTGGTTCCTATCAAAAACTTAAAGCTATGTACCTAACATGTCGCCCTTAATGACAATTAATAAGTAAGTTTACCCGTTATTATTATAAAATAATTTATGGGGTCTTTTTCAGATTTGGTCCAACCTGTGAGTGCCAAGGGAACTCCTCTCACTGTTTCCCTCCTCACTCGGATCGAGTCTGCAGTGACCACGGACAGTGTAATTCTTGCGGCAATTGCGATTGTGTAGATGGGTAAGTTTCCTATATCACAAACTGTAATAGTTTTCTTTAATTAAGTTCATTAATAACAAGCATTATGTCAATCAGAACCTTTGGGCGTGTATTGGAAAATATCGCGATTTTTGAAACGTCGCTCTGACCATTATTAAGAATTAATAAAAACAGATTGTTGGTCTGAGTTTACCGAAAAATGATTGCTTAAAATTTCCTGGATAAAAAGTAACAAAATTGAGTTTTTATTTTCCTTCTTTACTTTGATCTACTCGGCAACAAACGAGTTTAAATAGTATTTTACCTCATATAAACCCACATTTAGGGAAACACGAACCAAACTCTACAAAGTAGGGTATTTATCGAAATTGATCCAAAAATGCCATTTTCGAAGAGTGTTACATCTCGTTTACCTAATTTTATTGTTTATTGTTTTATTGCTTCAAACTATACATTTAAGTTTTTGGATGCCTATATCCCGGTAAGGGCATTTATTTGTGTGATGAGAACGAATATTTGTTTCCGAGTAATGGATGTTTTCTAAGTATTTAAGTAATTATTTAAATATATAAGTAGGTATATTTATCGTCGTCTAGTGCCAGTTTGGGACAAGGTCGATTTGTGTTAGATTGTCCCCAAAATATTTATTTATAATTTGAGCACAAGCCGCTAAAAACTTTCGGAACAACCATCGTCTGATGCACGTTAACCACCCTTTATTGTCTATTAAAAGGTCGGGTAAAGGTCTCGCGAGTCCGCTGGATGCGGGTGGCGCAGGACCCGTCACTTCGGCAGTCTTTGGAGGAGGCCTATGTCCAGCAGTGGACGTCTTGATGATGATGATGATTGAGGATTTGCTGTGTTGTCGTCTAGTGTCGAAAGCAAGTTCATCTCTCAATCTATGCTAATTCTTGTATAAGATTTTTTTTTTAACTCGTTTTCCAAAATTCAAAGAGGTAAATTCTCATAGTCCCGATACCCTTAAAATGGCTTCAGTAACACCAATCCACAAAACAGGAAGCAGAGCTGAAGTTACCAACTATAGGCCGATTTCGCTACTTTGCGTTATTGGAAAGCTCATTGAAAAAGGTCACAAATCACCAACTCCTGAATTGACGACGTGGATTGCGGAGTGCCGCAGGGAAGCGTTCTTGGGCCGACTATTTTCTTGATCTACATAAATGGACTTTGTAACCTCAAATTAGCAAATGCTACAACCATTTCTTTCGCAGATGACACAGCTATCTTGATACGTGGAAAAGACTGGTCTGAAGCTCAAAGTGTTGCAGAGTCTAACTTAAGATAAGTTGTGGAATGGCTGGATAGCAATTTACTATCATTAAATGTCCAAAAAACAAAATAGTTTTTCTATAAATGCTAAAGGCCAGCCTGACGACATGTTTAGTATTAAAGTGGGACACCAGATTGATTCTACGTCTAACTACAGTTTTGATAACCGATTAAGCTTTATTGAGCGTTCAAGCACAATACGCTATCTTGGTGTAATACTAGACGTTCACCTCACGTGGCGGCAGCATATTGAGTCACTCAAGAGTCGTGTTCGAAAGCTCATGTTTGTTTTTCGCACCTTAAGGCATATGACGTACCCTGAATTGCTGAGAACCGTATATATTCATCATCATCATCATATAAGCCGAAAGACGTCCACTGCTGGACAAAGGCCTCCCCCAAAGAGTGCCGCAATGGCCGGTCCTGCGCCACCCGCACCCAGCGGACTCCCGCGACCTTTACCAGGTCATCATTCCACCTGGGGGGCCTACCCACGCCGCACCTTCCGGTACGTGGTCGCCATTCGAGAACCTTTCCGCCCCAACGGCCATCGGTTCTACGTGCAATGTGCCCCGCCCACTATATTTTCGCCCGTATATTTTGCCCACTGTGAATCTCTTTTGGGCTACTGCAACGCGGTCTGGGGAGGAGCGGCAAAGACATATTTAATTGGCTTAGAGAGGGCACAGCGATCTCTTCTTAAAATTATTTTTAGAAAACCATCACGCTTCAGCACCAAAAAACTCTACAAGGTCTCTAATGTTCTCACTGTTCGTCAGCTGTTCCTAAGAAAAGTGATATACAATTATAGCAAACTGCACGACAAAATGTTCTTAGCGGACACAAGACGACGTCAGCGACACAACATTTGCCAAAAAATTCCACGCTTTAATTTCCCCATTAGTCCTGAAAACTTTAAGTAAGCTCCACCATGTCACAAGGCCCCCCAGTAAATCTTTCCTGACAAAGTGGCTCATGCAACTAGATTACCACGAAACAGAACTGCTACTACTCGTGACAAAATAAGTATTGTTACAGTAATAAATTATAAATATATTATAACCCTTAATGCACGTATATATGTATATATAACCTTAACACACTCGCTCACTATTACTCTCACTCTCACACATACACACACACACACACACACACACACACACACACACACACACACACACACGCACACACACACACACACACACACACACACACACACACACACACACACACACACACACACACACACACACACACACACACGCACACACACACACACGCGCGCACACACACGCACGCACGCACGCACGCACGCACGCACACATACACACAATGTAAACAAAATGTTAAGCAAAATTGTAAGGAATATTAAAATAAGTAAAGTTAATGTAACTTAAGATACTGAATGCTCTGTACCACTTTATAATGAATACCTATAACTAACTATACTTGTGTAAACACTTTGATACGAAACTGAGTCCTGTAACACAGGGTTTCCTAGCTCAGGACACAGGGTCGTGATTAGCATATTGTGTTTCTTTTTTTTATCCAATAAACTTTAAATAGTGGACGTATCTGTAGGCCATGTAGTGAAATGACATTCATTATGTTATGACGGAATGTGTCTGACACTTGGTCGATGAAGCAGATACTGATAACTTAAGCAAAAACAGATTTTAAGGTGGTCATCAACCTTTTCATTCCGCGACTGTACCTCGGGGTTGAAATTTAATATAATTATGAATAGTTAAATTATGGTGCTTTACAAGAATGGTGCGTGCAAGAATAAAAGCAAAAAGTTTTCTTATTTTAATTACAGTATTTATAACTTCTCATTTATTTTAAAGATCGATAACGATAACCACATGCGATAGGAAGTGTCCAAAAGATTTTACAGAACTCTAAAATATCATATTTTTAATACGTTTTCAGATACGAAGGCACATACTGTGAAGATCAAAATAATAACTGTCCACGCGGTGACCACGACATTCTCTGTTCCGGCCACGGCGGGTGTTTGAACGGAAAATGCTCCTGTATCGGTGGCTGGACGGGACCCGCCTGCGGATGCACAACGTCAAACAAAAACTGCATGAAAGACGGAATGGTAAGATTCTCGGTGCAGTATAAATAGGAATCTGACGGATTCTTTACGTACGTAATTGGCACGAGATGCGCGGAATGTTACTCCTGCGCAAATATAATGCGGACAGGTATCTAGCGGATAGGTAAATCAGGAGCCCAATTTTCGGGCCGATTGAGATAATGTCGCATAGAGATGATCTCTATTGACGTAATTTCTACGGAAAATCTCACCCAAATCTCGAAGACAGCAATATTTCTTATTCTAAGGGCATGATAGAGATCATGTCGAGCGACAATATCAATGTCTATTGTAAAGGGTTCTTTCGAGAGAATCATCACCCTCCTAGCGTTATTCCTGGTTGTGCCCCAAAAGGAGCCCGGGGTCCGCTTTGACAGTTCTTTCGAGATAATTTTTTTTTAATTCAAAACTACATTGTTCACTTTTCTGAAATAATGGTTTATACTCGTAAATACAGATTTTAGGTTTCTATGCACGGGCAAAACTTTTGGGTTTATATAATTTGCCTTACCAGTTTCGAAGGCGTTATTTTTTGTGTAATTGGGCCATTTTACAGAATGTTGAACTCTCCATTTTTTTGTTGATAAAATTGGGTCTTTTCTACTCAGAATCCAAAGCACTTTCGACCCTAATAGTAGAAAAAAGTGTCCAAAATGTTTCATACAATTTTCGGTTTTTCGTTCCGTTACTATCATACGAGCTTAGTATGCAAACGGTAACGGAATGGAATAAAACATCTTGGGACACTTTTTTTCTCCTATACCATTCGTAAGTGCTTTCGATTCTGAGTAGAAAAACCCGATTTTATCAAAATAAAAAAAGGCGAGTGTACAACTTTCCTTAAATTGGCCCAATTAAGCATAAATTTAGGTTCTGCCCATTCCCTCTCACCCAAGAAAAGAAGGTTGTACCTAGCAGCAGTCGTACGTAGGCTAATGATGACGATGATGACTAGTATCACTGTGAGAAGTACCGGAAGTTCGAATATGCGAAAAAAAACTTTATTTTCAAAAACTGATTCAACAAAATAAAACCATATAATTATTGATCCTGCTCACAAAAAATTCAGGAAATGTATATCAGTAGAGGAAAACAACCGGACATTGGGACATCCGGCCATACTTACATATAATCATATATTATACAAAAACATTTTTGCCCAAGCTGGAACGGAGAGATCGCTTTGTTCGCTCTTTCAAAGAGAGACTATAATAGAATCATTATTTTTCAGGAATGCACTAACCGTGGCCACTGCGTATGTGGAATCTGCAAATGCGACGCTCCAGCCAAATGGGATGCTCGGCTTTTTGACAATTACAATTACTGCAGCCAAACCCATTGCTACGACTGCCACAGCCTGCAGTGCAGACACCTCATTCCTTGTGTCAAATGCCTTCATGACGGCGGTTCGTGTACTGAAAAATGTGGCGACACATTGATTCATCTGCAAGACACAGTAGTCGCTGAGGACGATTACGGCAAATGGGGGAATTGCACGCATATACAAGTGACATTTGGATGCTATTATGATTTCAAATACATATACAACGACAACAATACTATGTCGCTTGTGGTGCTGAGTAAGAATTGCTCTCAAAATCAATTATGTAAGTAATGTAGTGGTGAAGTACCTAGGTTTTCAGTCTAGCCAATTGACGATTGAAACTCCTTCCCTGACACGTAACAGTCATAGACGATATAGCACCAGAAGAAGTTGAGTGATTTTTAAGCAATTACAGAAATAGTGAAAAAGCTTTTCCCACAAGCTATATAAAATGAAATCCTATGTCAGTTTGGTAAAGATTTTAACAGGGAAACAAAACCTCACTGTACCTATTTGTGACATGGTTGGCTGGCCCGACTTCTTACATAAAAAACCTTACGTGGCTATTAGATAATTGAATTACACTTACATAATAATATCAGATGTATAATTAATGTAGCGCTACATGAAGGTTTCTTTCAGGAACGCTAGTTGAACCCGCTAGATTCAATGACAGTTGCCTTTGTCATGCTTTATTCTCCAACCCCATATTAGCCATAGTATAAGTGTTTCGAATTTACAATATCTTCTATCTAGAGATAGTTTTCATATACTACTTTTTGTTAACCTTGAGCTACTAAACACTAAACACAATCTAGAGGGAACTCACACCAGTTTAATTTAATCAGAAACATGTTGTTTAACTTATCAGATATTGGCCTCATATCGGTGCTAGTGCTGGTAGCAATTGGCCTGGCGACGCTCCTAGCTTGGAAGCTGCTCACGAACGCCAGGGATCGACGCGAGTACGAGGCGTTCCTGAAATCTAGCCAGGTATTATAATTATTGGATTAACATAAGAATCAAAATTGATTTTTTATACTCGGTGCTGGCAAACAATACCTTCCTGATGGTATTTATTATTTGTTTGCGGCCTTTAATATGCCACTTTGACCAGCAAGTGATCTATTGTGGCTGCCCTTATTTAGAGTTCACCGTTAAGGCCAGTTGCCTCCAGGAAAGCCAGATTCGTTGGGCGGTGATATGTTGTACCTCTTCCGGGTGCATGATGTGCCGCCCTGGATAGGTACTTCTTTTGTGCATGAGTGGTCCGCATTAGCAGAGAATGTGCATTTTTGTATCCTCTGTTTCCTGGAAAAACCTGCAAGTTGCGTCCTGTTCAATTTGCAATGTCCTATCAGGATTCTCGTCGCTGCGCTGGTTTTGTGTCTTTTTAGTTGTAATAGCTCTTTAAACAGCTTATTATTTATTGAACCCTTAGAGTAAGACTTTAGCCCGTCTTTGTCCTGGGGCAAACTTCCACAGCTTGATTGCCTCTGATTTTACTGTGTTGTTTAGCAGAGAATATCCTTCCCATTTTGTGATACCACATAACAGTTCGGGGCCGACCAGGGTTGTGTCTGCGCCCTTCCTCGCCAGTTCATCTGCTTTTTCATTTCCTACAATGTCGGAATGCCGTTTAGATTGTTTTTACAATTCTGGACTAGTTATGAGTAGGACTCTAGGGATTCTAGTGCCAGCTTGGCTGTCTGAGATGATGTAGATGTGTTGGTTCCTTAGGTTTCTTTCAAGATTGATCTTCACGCATTTATTTATTGCGAAGACTTAAGCCTGAAAGATTATGTCCTCTTTCCCCATGCTGACGCTTCTTTTGAGCGTTGGCCTCTCACCGTAGATACAGCATCCAACATCATCACCTTTTTTAGATCTATCTGTATCCCAAACGTGGATTTCCACCTTGAAATCCATTTGGTTGTTTGTCCATTTGTCTCTCCGAGTTATTTCCACTGTATAGAGTTTGGTGAATTTGCATTCCACGTATGTGTCGTTAGTGGGCATGCTTAGGTTTTTGTTATCAAAAGAGAGGCCTTTTGCTAACAAATGGCCTTTTTTTGGCCTTGCTAGTGTGCATATCCTGTAAATGCACTGCTTCGTCTCGTTTTGCACTAACAGGTGGAGTGCCTGGTGGTAAGCATACACCGTAGTTTATAGGTGATTGCGACTTCAGAAGAATCACAAACGCGTCGTCGACCCTTAATTGATTTGACGATGCTTTGTGACGAATGCGGGAAAATCACTCTCAACGCAACACAAACATCCTCGGGAGCTCTGGCAACCTTACTTACCAGGAACACAACACCACACCTACAGAGCAATAAATGGCCTTATATTTTTCTTCTTCCGTCTTCTCAAACTTCTCTGTCTTCTGAAAAAAAAATATTTTCAAAAGTCTTACTGGGTTAAGTGGGAGGCACAATGTACCTTTTGAACATTGTTACTCGTAACTACTGCCTTACCTTTTCACTGTACCTGTTACACCACCGCTCTGTAACCTAGGTTTACAAGTAAAACATTTACTTACTTACCTTTATTTTCACTACTTGATTTTTTGTTTGTCAGAAACACCTTTGTTTCAATAGTTGACGTCCTGTTGTTCACCTGAATTGTTTGGATTGAGACTCAAGTAGCCGACTTAATGAATGAATGAATGAATGAATATGGGTCAGTGTCGAGTACGTTTATTTTAGTTTGTGATTATGGTTGATGTGGTAATGGAACGCCATGGATCTTAATTATACGAAGTATTGTATTATATTAACTATATTATAAGCTTTGCTCGCATATTGCAAAAAACAGGAAAACCCGCGGGATAATATAACGACGGAATTTATAAAATCAGATAAATGGTTGCGGAGATTACTATAGGAGGTACAATCTCATAGATAAGAATCTTAAAATTAAGTGGGTAGGTAGTATTTAATGTAATGTTTTCTATTTTATATTACAGGGAGGCGACAGCATACGCATTAATCCAACATACACAGAACCATGCACTACATATAACAATCCTGCGTTCCAGAAAACCTAAATTGAAGTCATTATTGTTTTCTGGCCCCGTAGCATGGATTTTATCACGCGATAAGTGACATGATAGAGCATGCGTCCCTGGCTGACACCGTTCGATAGAACGAGACGACGCTGTTATATTGTCACTAAACTTATCGCGTGATAAGGCTGTTCCAAAATATTAGTTGGTACAGTACACTTATAAGAAAAATAGCGAACTAAGTAAATTGTAAGTAGTAGTGTGTAATGTTGTATGAAACATATTGTCATTTTAACTTGTAATTAATACGAGTATTTTTATAATTTTTTGCATGTCTACATGGCGGAACATTTATGCACCTTTTTATTTAATATAAATTAAATATATTAAATGTAAGATCAATGTATCACTTGCGTTCTTGCAAATAAATATTTTGAATCTAAGTTACTACTTATTGCCGAATAGGTACTTCTTTTAGAAAAGTACAATTATACAACTACTATGTCTGTCCACCGTATTAATCATGAAACAAGCTTGATCGTATCATAATATCAAATTATCGGAATTATCAATACCAAGACTAACCATAAGCGTACAAAATCGTCAAAATCCCTACTCAATTGACCTTATTTGACTTCCAAAATTTGATCAAAACTATTAAAATAAATTAATTTACACGTCAATATTAAAAGAAATGCTTTAAGGTTACTCAATCACCCATCATTTTATTACGTAGGCACCTACAATCATTATTAAATATTACATACACGCAACTAAGACGAATTTTAAATATTGCCAGCCGTGCCAAGCGCAACCGACATTAGCCGAACGCGACGCGAAAGTACGATGTTGTAAGTTTCGGCGCGCCGAAAGGTTCGGCTATTTTTTGGCTGAAACCGAAACTTTGACCGAAACATGATTTTTAGGCCGAAGCCGAACCTTCGGTCGGACACTAAAAATAATACAAAAATCACCAGAATATAAAGTAAAATATAACCACAAAGTCCAATTCTAAGTGCAGAGGGGTAATCAATCACGTAACGTTTCTTGCGAGCGTTAGTACAATAACTGTCATTTTTCCATATAAAAAGTGACATTCAGTCACCGGCATCAATATAATGGTGAATCAAAGGCCGCAAGAATATCTGACACGCTCTTACGGCTGCTCTATGAATAGAGTTGTGATCAGATATTTTTGCGGCCTTTGTTGCATCATATATTTATGCCGGTGACTGTACTGTAGCCTGTGAAATATACTTATTCTTAACCACATATGCTAGAAAAACATAACCTCTTTCTGAGGCAGTCAGACATTTGTCTAGTTTTGTTTTATTTCTATACCTATCTATTCTAGGTATTCTAATTCAAACATCAGAGCTGTAACATCCATTTGTTCAGCAATCAGGTTGCATTAGAAGTAGCTCGCATTTGAACCAGCTTCGGAGAACGCTCCGCGTTACGCGTGTTTACTCGCATATGAATAAAGCATGGAGTTAAGGCTGTTCCCTCACATGTTAATACTTCGAAACCGAACAGTCTAGTGTAGAAAATCTTTAAATCTTTTCAAATATTTGAGTGAGAATCCCACCTATATCACAGAATAGGTAATAGTACAAGTACAGAAGTTGCACTCCCTAGCAAAAAACGGCGTTTAGGCATAAGAAACGTGCTCTCTCCTTCTCTGTCTATCGTATAACTTGTATTCATTTACGCACGGCACGTGTAACGCTAGGGCTGTCACGCCAAGAAAACAGCAATGAGGGCCAAATTTTGTGATTGAGAAAGAAGTTTATTACCATTTTGGTTTGTATTTACACATTACAAGCCCCATAGTAGGTACATATATATACGAGCATTTTTCGACGACGTAAGCATTTTTCCCTGTCACACTTGCCTGCTGGCAAAAAAGTGATGAAGCCCTGCACCGACTTACCTATGTGTATATGTATGTATTGTTGTATTTTGTTATAAGCACGTTCTCATTTAATTAAAATAGGACAGGACAACCATTATACCTAGCTAAGTAAAATACATTTTCAAACCCGTGCTTCATTTTGAAGAAAATTACTGTAGGTATCCCGTTAAAAGTAATAAGTAAGTAAGTACCTAACCAGCCGGTTCGTATTGTAACATGTATTTACGTATTGTTGTTGTACATTGTAGGTATCTTGCAACTTCATAATATTAAGTACCTAAGTTATACTAAATAAGTATTTACTTAATAAATAAATAATTAAAAAAGAAACTTACCGTTCACAATTTGTCGGCAGGTTAAAAAAAGATAAACCATTGTTCTTCTCTAAAATGATTAAAATGTGTGACAAAAAAATTTACAGAACAAAAAAAAGAAATATTAGAATACTAGATGTTGCCCGCGACTTCGTCCGCGTAGAATTTATACTTAGAAAATATAATGCAAACAAACTTCTACTTACCATCTTAAGGGATGATTTCCGAGGCAAAAACTATTCTATATCCTTCGAAGGGTCTCAAATTATCTCTATACCAAATTTCATCTAGGTACATGGATTTTGGGTATATAAACATACAGAACACCAGCGGCTATTTTTAGTTTTCATCGTGGCCATCGAACTCCGTAAAAACTAACAGAACAAATTAACAATAAGTACGCGCGGTTCGTCACGTTCAAGTCGGAGGCGGCGGTGGATCACGGCACGACGCACGTGTGCTCGCTCGAGCGGGGCCGGCCCAAGACTGACTGGCTCCCCGAGGTATCGCGAGCGCTAGGTATCTAACGCGACGCGCTCCACCCACTGCAAGCCCCTTGACCATATAAGCATAGGTACTGTCTGCAAGAATAAGAAAATCTATTTTTATCTTTACAATGCTTCGCCACTCTGCATCCTACGATCTGCTAGAATGGTACCGCACTGTGCCAATCAGTGATCACCTACTGCATCGCAGCTTGGGGTAGTGCGGGAAAGACTGCTATGTTGGACATCAAGAGAGCGCAACGCTCAGTTTTAAAAGTAATGTTTAAAAGAACGTTTCGATACCCAATAGCAGCTCTCTACGCTCAAGCGCAAGTCCTAACTGTTCGTCAACTTTTCCTTAACAAAATCTTACTAGTCACACATAAATAAAGTCAATAAGGCTACAGTGCATTGATAAAAAAACGTGTTTTCAACCTTCCTTATCCAAGCGTTCGTTCCGCTTTTGGGAAGCGCTTCGGAGGTCACATCACCGCATCTGCGTACAATACTGTCTCTTAAAAGTGTAATCTGAGGGGTGCAACCTTAAACGAGACAAAGAGGATAATCTCAAACTTTCTTCGTAATATTTCATATGATGAGACAGAGGCAATTTTAGGCTAACTTATAACTATAATTGTAATAACTATAACTTTAATTGTTTTTTATGTAAATAACACCATGTAGTATTAAGTCAAGAGCGTTAACTGTAATTTAATGTTTATAGTTGTCACTATTAAAAATGTATTGTCTACCTCATTGTAAAATGGTTCTCCGCGATACAGGCGAAGCCTAGTGCGGGGACCCCTGGGAATTATCCACAACTTTTCTTTGAGTAATAAATGTATTTTTATTTTATAAATATTTTTTTTATTTTTTTTTCTAATGTCTATAAAAAAATGGAATGCGAATAACCGAAAAAACTGGTATTAAAAACTGTATTGTAAAGATTTGAGCAAAAGTAACTCTATCCGAACTAATTTTTTATTATCTCTTTGATTAATGTTAAACCCAGTTTTGTCACCTTGCCGCTTAGTCCACAATCTCGTGTCATTCACATACAAATGGCAAATTGTTAACCTTAGTGGTCACAATCAAAAAATTAAAAAGCAAAAAAAAATTTTTTTTTATGTTTTGTGTCTGAAACAGAGTCTGTTGTTACTCAATCACGCTTAAACGGCTCAACCGATCGGGATGAAATTTTCCACGAAGATAGTTCATAGCCTGGATCAAAATATAAAATAGTTTTCATCCCAGGTCCACGCAGACAAAGTCGCGGGCGGAAGCTAGTGTAATATAAGTCTACTTTGAAACCAAAGAGTTAAGCGTAGGAAATTTTAGAAAACGAAGTATTTAGGTAATATATTTTTTGCAAATAGTCGAGTAGTTGGACTGTTATATAAAAAATACTACTGTAATATTAAAAAATGGAATGCAATAGACCAGGTACGTAACGTTGATCTATATGTAATTTTTTGTATGGGAAAATGACCGCTGATTTGTCATAATTGAAGAGATTGGTATTCAGCAGGATAAAAATAGAGTTCTCCTTCCCACATTTAAATCACATTGTCATGTCGTTCGCTAAAGCGAAAGATGGCTCACCGACAAGAGCCTTTAGTATTTTATCTAATTATTTCTTGAGTATGATACGACACGATAAACTGCGGGCGTAATATTTATAACATTGATGTAAATATCTATACGGAAATATATTTTGTAAAAAGATTTTTTCGATTCTATGGCCAACTCAGCTCACAACTCACTGAGCACGTGGGCCGAAATGCCCACTATGAAATTTATTAATATTTTTTTGTGATCATCTTAGCCCGCGGGCTGTAAGGAACACTATCAGAAAAAAAAAAATCATTATTCTCATTACGTTACAAATATAAAAAATTGCTATTTATTGTTACAATATTATCATTGTGAGTGCCTTCTGGGTCGTAGGGTAGGTACAGGTACACCGACTTGCCTTAGAGTAAAATAGGCTGGTAGCAGGGGCTGGCAATGTCCTTGAGTACGGGAGCTGAGTAAGGTCAGGGCTTAGTTAACATTTTTGTAGTGGGCATTTCGGCCCGCGGGCTCAGTGAGGTGGTTGACCATTAGGCCATTTTTTCTATTTCATATAACCAATAAACAATGAAAAATAAAATTATTTCTAAGTTATAAAACACAAATAGCAATAGCATTGTTATCTGGCGGGGGAATTAGGGATTTAAAAATACCTTCGTTTAAATAACTCACATTAGTGTGGGAGCGCCATTAAACCAGTGTAAAAGGAGCAAAGTGCATCTTCCCTTTTGAACGGAATACATTTCAGCGAATATTCCGAGTTCGACGAAGCTAATATTTATCGAACAGTAGAGGTGCATCGTATTGTACATACGGCTGAGTGCTTCAAATACAAATATATAAGTACTACTACTTGCTTAGCATTTCCAGTGCCTTTTACGAAACCTTTGCTCGTAGGCGCTTCCCGCTGCATACGGTTTTGAGCACGAGAGTAGCGCTACGAAACCGTTGGCAATCTGTTTGTAAATGTGCCAACTTCTTTACCGTTGTCGATATTTTTTTTGTCAGTATTGGACAAAATTGGTACGTTGGAAGAACTCGTTATTCCATACAATGTCCGCACAATTTCCTATAGTGTCCTACAATCTTTTTCCATTGAGTGACAACGTTTTGGATTTTCGTCAACTCAATGGGGTTTTTCATAAATTAGGGACATACTTATTTCAATATTATATTTGCATAGAATCATGAGCTCTTCAAATCTACCAAATGTTATCCAAAAATTAAAATTGACAACAATAAATCAGATACCGCTTTCCTAATATGTAACAGTGTCTTTTGTGTACTAAAGTATAAAAAAGGTTCGACAACGTTGTCCGAAATGTTGGATGACGTGGAATTTTAATTCCTTCTTGTCCGACTGATGTCAGACTGTCAGGAATTTTAATTTCCACTGAGTTCAACCATCGAACCAAACGGCTTTTTAAAATTCCACTTGGTTTGGTGCTCGAACTACGGGAGCTAACGGAAATTTCGTATATTCCTCACCTACTAACCGGACATTCCAACCAGTTTGACGGTTAGTATTTTTTTTTCAAAGGCGTCTATCTGGTTTGTCATATGTTCCTGACGCACAACCTGGGCGTCACAACAGGTTATTTTTGTAAACTAACCACTCCAGTTGGCACTTAGTTGGCGGTTGGTAACATTTTGTTATCATCCACTTGAGTTACCAACCAGGTGATCGGTGAGTAGGTATTGTTGGCAATACCAAGTTCCGTCGGTTTTTAGCGCCACCTCGTAACCGCCTTATCGATACAATACGTTTTCGAACGCGTTTGCGTTTAGTTTCAATTTGTATGGCGACGCGAACAGCGCCTCTGGTGGTAACTATTAGGAACTACGCGTCGCCATACAAATTGAAACTAAACGCAAACGCGTTTGAAAACGTATATGTATCGATAAAACTTATACTAGAGCAACAGATCACTTTGCCATCGGCCGCCGTCGAGTTCACGTGAGCCATTCTAGTATCGTGCGATCTGTTCCTTTAAAATAAGCGTAGCATTCCTTTGTTTGTATAATTCAAGTTAATTAAATCGTAATTATTGATCATTTTGTTGTTTAAGTGCTACTATCCCTTTTGTTATCTTATAGTATATTATTCCTTACATAACAACCAATCACACCGTCTGGTTGGTAGGTTAATCTATTTTTCTCAACAGACCGACTAGCTTCTCCAGAGGCCCTAGCACACTAGGTTTTATCGCCACGTTTTACGGCGATTATGTACTGAAATGTCACGTACAACGTGACATAAAACCTATCGAGTTAGGGCCTCAGAGCGCGCTATATGTCACCCCCGCCGCTGATCCGCATATAGTAATTTGAAATTTTACATACATACTACCTTTTCATAACAGACAAAATATAGACTTGTGAAGAGAAAATAATATAGAGCTTTATATTTTTAACTAAACTGAGGTCACTAAGTTATTTTTTTTTCCTAACTTATCGTTTTTAGAGATCCGTACTCAAAGAGTAAAACGGGACCCCATTACTAAGACTTCACTGTCCGTCCGTCTGTCTGTCACCAGGCTGTATCTCACTGATACCGTGATAGTTCCAGTTGAAATTTTCACAGATGATGTATTTCTGTTGCCGCTATAACAACAAATACTAAAAACAGAATGAAATAAATATTTTTATTGATAATGGTACGGAACCCTTCGTGCGCGAGTCCGACTTGCACTTGGCCAGTTTTTATATTCGTTTAACCTGTGGCAGTGTAAATAATTAAATACTAGGTACCTTGCTAGTTTTATCTATCTTACTTTAAGTAGCACTGCTTTTATATTATATAATCAATAATCAAAGTAGCCCCCCCATTTTTTTTCAAAGCTACGTCAGTTTACGGTACATACTCGTACAAGTGATACGGGATCACCGCAACCATTTTGAGACGAATGCATTCATGCAATCTGCAATATTGCATTCTGTTTGAGTCAGCTGGGAGTCGACCTCACTGCATACGTCGCATACCAATATGGTTTCAGAGTAATTTTAAACGAAAATGTTTTTCAGTTACCTGTAGACAATACGAAGGTTAACAGTAAAGTTTACTAACTTACGATAAAATGCTTTAAATAAAAGCTTGTAAAATAAACCTTGAAATATTGGATGTTTACACAAGATAGCTAAAACGCTCCTTGAGACAGCGGGTAGTTGCGGGGTTTAACAGAATAGAATACAACATTCATTTGTTCTGTCAAAGAATCATTTTTGGTGGGTACAAGCTTTTATTGCTGACTGTACTTTTCCGTATACCGTCATCAACTACTCATTGACGAGCCCAAACTTAACAGTGTTAGATTGGTTAAGTACTGAACTCCCATTGCCACCTTCAGTATCCATCATCAGATCAGCTTGATGATACCATAATATTATATTGAATTGTCATCCAAACAATTACCCAAAATTTCAGCTCAATCGGTTGAAGATATCTGCTTCAAAATTTAGTTGCAAGATTCCACCCAAGCAAACATAGTTAAATATGTACCTACCTAGTTAGTTAGGTACCATTACATTGCAAGTTAATAGAAAGCTTGTGAAAAGGGACATGACGTGAGAGCTACGGTGAAAAAGGATTAAATAAGGAGCCACTCAAGATGAGAACGGAAATAGGAATCCGATCATACTAGTTTTCGCGTCACGTAATTTTATATTGAATAGGTGCGAATGTATTTTATTTTGTGTTTGGTTTTCCGAGACCTCTTTTAAGAGAGTTCTTCCCTTTGAATCAACAGTTTTTCTTTTAATCTTTAAATAAAGATGTATTATATTAAGTAAGCAGTTACTACTTTAAAGTCACGCAAAATTGAAAAATAAAAATAAAAATGCATTTAATTCTAGTATCATCGACACATAATAATAATACAATCAAATCAACACAATTATACAAGACAATTTTTTTTCAAGACCTACCTAGCAACGGATAAACACGTATCCATTTTGATATTCTCCGTAATAATATTTATTTACGATACTATTGGCCATGATTTATTAAAATATTTTACGCCAATAATAACTTTAAATACAGACAAAGTGCACACAGGCATTTTTCTCCACGGAGACCGGAGCCAGGGACAGTTTATTGCGCCTCTGCGTGCCCGGACTGGCATGACATGCATCTGTCAATACAACAGAAAATGCAACAATATAAATATTTACAATGAACAGTTTTTTTCAAGAAATTATGCAGTTGCCTTAGTTGATAGTATAGTGCTCGCAGTGCTAGTGAGTGATAAATTATTAAATACTACTGATTCGATAATATGCAGCGAGTCTACGAACATTTTGTTGACGATTTCTTTCTAAATAAGTAAGATTTGTGCAGTGGTGTAATTTTTGTTGCATTCTTTGTCTTTTTTTTGTATTGTAATCGTAAGTTTGTGCATTATGTTTGTTTTTTAACGAGTGTGGATGCAACCCGCGACTCAACCCGTTATTAACGCGCCGGTGTGTATATGCCAGTTTTGTAATAAGACGTTTAAAAGTATTAGAGGACTTAACATACATACAACCAAAGTCCACAGACAGTTTCTCAGCCAGAATGACTTACCTCTTAATAACAACCCTTTACCTCCGCCCTCTTCCCTCCCTGCTGCCAACCTACCAGCCACTCCGTTCCATCTTCACCTAAGCCAACTTAAAAACAATGTTTCCGTGGTGAAAAGAATCCCTCGCGGTGCTAGAATATCTGTCGCCGCACATTTATCTCAGCTCGTAGATAATTGCACCGAACAGAATAATATCACAGACTGGCATAAACTTTTTCTTTTTCCATTTAACATACTCCATGTACAAGAAGATGATTCTAAAGTTTCTCTCACCCAGAAAATAAAAAATAACTGTACTTATTATCAAGGGCTTCCCCAACTAAAGAAAAATATCACCTCGACTTTCAATCGCCAAAAAAATATAGAGGCCAAGATAAGCGATGGTGACCTGAAAGGTGCCGCGCGCCTTCTTTTCTCTAACGACGTTTTATCCCCGGACACTCCAGACACCCTCTCGGCCTTACAGACTAAACATCCCCCAGGCCCTTCTAACCCTTACTTTTTGGACCCCCCACTAACAAACCAGGCTTGCCTTGAAATTAAAAATAGAGACGTCCTTGAAGCGATTCTATCATTCAAAACCGGTTCCGCGGCGGGCCTGGACGGACTTTCACCCCAACATTTGAAAGATTTAACGTCTCATTCTGTAGGCGATGCAGGCGAGCGACTGGTTTGCTCCATCACTAAATTAATTAATTGTATGTATACAGGCAACACCAATCCCGATATAGTCCCGATACTGTATGGAGCAAACCTAATCGCCCTCACCAAAAAGGACGGAGGGGTAAGACCAATCGCCGTCGGTTCAACACTTAGACGCCTCGCCTCCAAAATTGCAGTTAGATACATAGTTTCCAAATTACAACCCCTGTTTGAACCTGTCCAGCTCGGCTTTGGCATAAAAGGAGGGTGTGAGGCAGCCGTCCATGCCTTACGCACTTTCCTTTCCAACGGCCCATGCGACGTCCTGGTCAAAATTGACGTTAAAAATGCTTTTAACTCGGTTAACAGGGACACCTTGCTGACAGAAATTAAAACTAATGTACCGGAAATATACAACTACCTACTCCATTGTTACGCTGAACCCACGAAATTGATCTACCGCAATACTGTTATTTCGTCGGAAGTAGGCTGCCAGCAAGGTGATCCTCTCGGGCCGGCAATTTTTAGTTTGGCAATTAACCCTATTATTCAAAATTTAAAATCTAAATTCAACGTCTGGTACCTTGACGATGGAACCCTAGGAGGCGATCTGGAGTCCGTACTTTCAGATCTTTCGACCATAAAATCGAAATTCCAGTCCATCGGCTTAGAACTCAACTATTCCAAATGCGAACTTTTTATTCAGAACTCTTCTGTAAATTGTTTCAATATTAAACAAAAATTTGATACCCTAACTCCGAATATAAAATTAGTAGACAAAAAATCTCTGAGCCTCCTAGGATCTCCTATTTTTGAAGAATCCTTTTCAGGTTTCATTTCAAATTCCATTTCCGAATTTCAAAAGTACGAAAGTCGTCTTCGCGAATTAAGTCCTCATTTTGCAATTACTATTTTAAGGTTTTGTCTATTTGTTCCAAAATTAACTTATGTACTTCGCTGCTGCCCCTTCAATAATTTTCTTAATTTATTAACACCCTTGGACGACTTATTGAAAGACAATTTGGAATCTATTTTAAACCTGCAGCTCAGTGAAAATTCTTGGACCCAAGCATCCCTACCCATTCGTTACGGTGGGTTAGGGTTACGTAAAATTTCCAGTGTTTCTGTACCGGCTTTTTTGTCTTCCGTTCACAGCTCGGCAAATCTTATAGGTAAAATCTTAAGGGCTTTCCCTGTAAACTATGAGACTGCCGGCTTGACGGAGGCCAAACACGCCTGGTCTATTGCCTGCCCGGATAAGGATCCCCCCCAAAATTTTAAATCACAAAGGGCCTGGGACGACATATTGTCAAAAATAACATACGACTCTCTCCTAGATCAAAGTACAGGTACCGATCGCGCCAGAATCTTGGCTGTGGGGACCAGAGAAGCCGGCTCCTGGTTACACGCATTCCCGTCGGTGCATACCGGCACCTTTATAGAACCCCACACCCTGCGTGTGGCTACCTGTCTGCGGCTTGGAGTCCGGGTATGTGCTCCACACACGTGTCCCTGCGGCAGTGAGGTCGACGCGCTGGGACATCACGGTCTTTCGTGCCAAAAGAGTGCGGGCCGCTTTTCCAGACACGCCGCACTCAACGACATTCTACGCCGCTCTCTTGCCAGCGTCAATGTGCCGGCCCTGTTAGAGCCACCCGGCATTCTCAGAGACGATGGCAAGAGACCGGATGGAATGTCGTTAATTCCGTGGAAGATGGGTCAGGTGTTGGTGTGGGACGCCACCTGCGTCGACACAGTGGCCCCTTCCCATCTCCACGGAACTTCCTCCAGAGCCGGTGCGGCTGCAGAGGCCGCGGAAAAGGCAAAAACTAACAAATATAGGGGTCTCGGCGCCGAATACTGCTTTGTTCCGTTCGGCGTCGAGACCCTTGGTCCGTGGGGTCCCAGCGCCCTCAATCTTTACAAAGAACTGTCTAAAAAATTAGCCGACACCACCGGGGACCGAAGAGCTGGCAGCTTCCTCGCTCAACGCATTAGTATTGCAATACAGCGGGGAAATGCTGCCAGCATCTTCGGCACCATGCCGCGGGGAGACCCTTTATTTTAGTTATAAAATAGGTTTTTTACATTCTTTTGTTTTTAATCTTATTTAGTTTAAGTTTTTGTATTTTGTCAATAAACTCTTTGTAAATTTTTATGTAATAAATAATTGTATTATACAATAAAATAAAATTGGAACTAAATTAAAATTAAAATGTGCTTACAGTTGTAATAAAGGTACTTAAATAAATATCACGTTAGACCCGTGAAAAACAATAAAAATATGAGTACTGTTAGCGGCATTTCCGAACGTGCCTCAGTTGACAGGGCAGTTGGCAATACTGCGAGATTAATAATGGCGGCCCGTGCGTGATAGAAAATTTTTAACCCATTGTATTCCAGCGATCGGGTGATCGAAGGCCTGGTATTCCAACGACTTACATGTATGTCGGCATGTGTGGTCCCATTTGTCCAGCAGTCAGACCTCGATAATGAACCCTGGTGTATTTTGTATATAAGGATCAAATTAAAAAAAAAAACATGACACACATGTGGGTCATTGGGATTCCAGGGTAATAAAAATGACCCACATGTGGGACCTGCCGGACGACTCACATGTGAGTCGTTGGGAGACAAAGGGGGGTCGATGGCTTGTAATTTATTGTGGAATATAATCATAATCTAAGGAACCAGTGCTTCTACTCGTATTGTTAAAAGTACTTATTAAAAATAAATATTGTTTCCACTTAATAAGAAGCACCAAAATAATATCCAATTTTCAAAATTAAAGGTACGAAACTTTCACTTCATTTCGAGCCACGTGATAGGCTGTTCACAAATTTTGATAATAGGTACGTTAGACTGGTGGATACTAAGGGCACAATATTAATATTAAATTGATAAGCGATGTGTCAAGCTGGACAGACCTCTTACACTAGCGGTAACCGTAAGGGACAGTGTCACGACTCACGAACATCAATCTAAAACGTGCACTATATTGCTGAGTTGAGACAAGATGAAGCTTAAGTGTCTGCTACCCGGTCGCCAACACGCCCCTCCGATCGAGCGACCTTGGTCCGCACCGACCGTGTAGACAGTTGTTTGGAGCTAAATTTCATACTACAGCGGTCGGTGCCGACCAAGTTCGCTCGGTCGGAGGGGCGTGTTATAGTTGGCGTCCTTGGCGACCGTCTAGACATTAGCAGACACTTAAGTTTTATAACGTAGCTACCAAAATATTAGTAGGTATAAATAAAATAAATTAATAAATATTTGCGGACAATCTTACACAAATCAACCTAGTCCCAAACTAAGCAAAGCTTGTACTATGGGTACTAGACGACGATATACGGGTTGACTGGTAATTCGACCTATTCCTTGAAAGGGGTTATACTAGAGCTAATTTGCAACAATTTATGTCCAGTCAACCAGGGGTCGAAACTCGCTGGTTTCCGAGATATTCGAGTTTTTAGTTTGTATGAAAAAAAATCTCCTTGCAGCCTTAAGCTGGTGATTGTGACAAAAGTACTTCCATTTGGATGGTAAAAAAACATTTTTGTCACAATCAGCACTTTAAGGCTGCAAGAGGATTTTTTTTCAAACAAACTAATAACTCGAAAAATTAAAAAAAAATCGTGTTTTGACCCCTGGTTGACTGGACATAAATTGTTGCAAATTAGCTCTGGTATAACCCCTTTCAAGGAATAGGTCGAATTACCAGTCACCCTGTATAGATAAATAAATACTTGAATACATAGAAAACATCCATGACTCAGGAACGAATATTCGTGCTCATCACACAAATAAATGCCCTTACCGGGATTCGAATCCAGGACCTCTTGCTTCGTAGGCAGGTTCACTACCAACTAGGCTAAAGCGGTCGCCTGTATGTGTAGGTATGAGTTAGTTAACGTTATTTATTTGAACAAATCTGGTGTTTATTCCACCGACAAACGTTTCACCGAATGCAGTGTTTTGCCGAATTTTCATGTCGTTGAATCTGTAGAACCCATTAGGTTAGGTTAGGTTTGTTTTATAATATAACAATCGTGAAAAGTTTACTGATTCTGAAAACAATGGTTTTCGATGAAATGCAAATTTTGCGAAACATACAATTAATGGAACATTTGTCGGTAAATCAAAGCCACAGAACAACCAGAACAAAGGAAAAAAAATCACATACAGACGAATTGAGAACCTAATCCTTTTTTGAAGTCGGTTAAAAATAAACCGTGATCGTCGCCTCGAACCTGCCCAACTGTATTGCCGGTACAGTGCCCTACCAACTAGGCTAGGCTAATTTGATCGTGGTATAGTCTGTCCGCCAGCGTTAGAGTAAAGAGCAATAAAACTTGTAACAATAACATTTTTATTTTAAAAGGTGATAAGTCGTAATACATATGAGTGAATTTCAACCTAAACATAGTTTCAATTAAAGCCTAAAATGCCTTTTATGTTTCAATAATAGGATAGACTTAGGAGTTTTATTAGATAGTAAAATGTTAATGTCTGATCATATTGATAATGTTATAAACAAAGCTTATAAAAACTTAAGTTTTGTAATGAGAGTCTGTAAAGCATTTAATGACCCTGTTTGCATCATGTAAAGCATTTAATGACCCTGTTATTTATTTTACTTACGTACGTAGTGTCTTGGAGTATGCGTCTAATACATGGTCCCCTCATTACATTACCTACAAATCTCGACTTGAAAGACTACAGCAGAGGTTTCTAAGATACCTTAATTACCGAACCAAACGTACATCTATTAGTTATAGTGATAGTTGTAAGCGGCATAATATGATGAGTCTGGAGGATAGGAGAGACATGCTCGATATGGGTTTGCTTTATGACATTATCAGAGGTTGTGTAGATTGCCCTAACCTTATAGCAGCCATCAATTACTTCACACCGAAAACAAACACCAGGTACCCACGCCTTCTTAGTTTACCTAATCATCAAACAAATTACGGTAGGAATTCTGTAATATATAGAATATCAAGGACATACAACAATCAGTTTAGTGACATCGACCCATTTGTGTACATAATAATATTGAGGAGGGCTGAACACACACACACACACACACACACACACACACACGCATGCATAAAGAAGATAAAAGATTGTAATATTTGTAATATTTACTCATTAACCTAACATATTTTAAGCAACTCCGTTTCTTCCTGTATCTGTTAGGGAGACATGTCATTGGCTCGACAATTGTATCTTAAATGTAAGCCTATATTGAATGTTAAAAGCTGTTGGTCTTCTAATAAATAAAAAAAAAATAAAAAATAACAAACGTTACATTTCTACGTTAAATTTACACGAAACAAAAAATATTTAATAAAATAATTCGTTTGGTTAAGAAGTGTAACAACTGGTAAAATACTGGTAAATAAAACCGGAACGTACAAAAAGCAAAAAGTACCCGCAAATTGTACAAATCGCAAATTTGTGCACTACTCGCAAATCGTACAATACGCAAATAGTCCTTCACGGAAAATGTACGATAGTTTGAATCACGGGAAAGGACGTAGGATAGGTTGTGATCCCGGAAATTATCCAATGAGTGGGTGAAATGGGGGGCGGAAGTTTATATGGGGGGTACCACAAAGTCTCAAAAATATGTACATATACCCTATTTTTGCAACAATAAGGTTGTAGTATACATCATCATCATCAGTCCACATTGTGGGGGGCCACGCTGCGCCTTTCGGTGCGTGGTCGCCACTCGAGAACCTTTCCGCCCCAACGGCCATCGGTTCTACGTGTAATGAGGTTGTCGTATACATATTTATGAAACTTTGAGTGAATACATATTGTTGCCCTTGGTTGTACGATATAAACGAGTTCCACGCGGACGAAGTCGCGGGAAAAAGCTAGTTGAAATAATCAGTTTGTCCGAACCAACAAACGGTCTACTCATTCAAGGCGTCTCTCCATGCAAACGTAGTTTAATTTAAATTTTAAAATGACTTGCGAGTATAACATGAAACTTTGTTTATACACAATGAGATCCGCCATGTCTAGGCCGAAAACCAGTTTCTGTTTCTTTAAATTACATACATTTGTGTTCGTATGTATTCGTAACAAAAATTTGCAAACTTTTTTCTTTGCATCTTTCATAAATCTCTGGTTAGCCCAATGGTTAGCTGGTAGAGAATGCCATTTGGCATTAAGCTCGCCATTTGTGCATTTGTGTATAATGCATAAAAATTTCACGTTATTCTAGCATGCCGCTTTAAAATCAGATCTAAACTACGTTTATATGGAGAATCAAGCGTCTTGGCGACCCTTAAACAATGTTTGATTCGACGAAGAATAACAACTTGCGACAACATTGACCTATCCAATAAAAACATTTCCACGGAGAAATACATAATTCATAGAAAGGGTAACAAAAGAACTAAGGCGTTGCTACACGGGCAAACATTGGCACACAGGTCATTAGTTGCGAAGATTCGTGTGTAAGCGCTCTTACAATACAGCGAGCCGAGCGGAAAAGTGGGGGGTGAAGGTTGTTAGGGTTAGCAAAAATACGGTTGTTTACTTGAGATTATTTGAATTGGCCAAATGGCATTAAAGTTGTCTATTCAAAAACTGGCAAAGTTCCGTACCATTATCTATAAAAACTGCAAAAAAATCACGTTTGTTGTATGGGAGCCCCCTGTTGCCTAGTTGGTAGTGACCCTGCCTACGAAGCCGGAGGTCACGGGTTCGAATCCCGGTAAGGGCATATATTTGTGTGATGAGCACAAATATTTGTTCCTGAGTCATGGATGTTTTATATGTACTTAAGTATATATTTATCTACATAAGTACGTTTATCTTCGTCTAGTACCCATATTATCAACCTTTGCTTAGTTTGGGACTAGGTCAATTTGTGTAAGATTGTAAAAAAAAAAGGAAAAAAAAATCTTTATTTAATCTGTTCTTTAGTATTAGTTGTTATGGCGGCAACATACATCATCAGTGAAAATTTCAACTGTCTTACTATTACGGTTCATGAAATACATCCTGGTGACAAACGGACAGACAGACAAACAGACAGACAGACAGACGGAGAGCGAAGTCTTAGTAATAGGGTCCCGTTTTACTCTTTGAGTACGGAACCCTAAAAAACACAAATCTAACGCTCAATGTATAAGATTCCAATTACAATAACAGTTTTATAAAAAAAATAACACATTAAATATTTAATTCCCATCAATTAAATTATGCGTTTTTGACAATTTCAGTTAATTGCAAGGGGGCATAGTCTAGATCAAATAAAGTTAATTTCAGTCAGTTTTGCAGATTTAACCTGTGTAAGTGGCTCTTATTTGTGACGACATATCAGCTTTTTAAATTTTGTATGGTTCCTAACTTTCTATACACTACAAGAAGGTTTACAAAATGAGTTCGTTCGATATTAAATATTTTTTTACCTACATACTTTTTTATTTCATGTGTTCCAAGACCCTTGAACAATAATTAAGACAATAGCCGTTAATGTTACTTATACATAAATTATTTTGTACAAAAATCTAAAAAAATATTTGTAAATCCAGAAGTATGACGTGCGCTTTGCCAACCCTAAACTCGTATTTCCCGTAACGTATAGTATGAAATTAAGCCAATATAAAAAAAAATATTACGTTGAATTCAAATTCATAATCATTAAATTTAAACGTCTGTGATTGTCCTTTTTGACGAGATAACGTCTTATAAATAGATGAACGCAATGAAGGCAGCACGCACGAAAAAGTATGACTCATTGTCCCATTCCGCCTGAGCCGAGCGTTCGGATTTATGAGGTCATCATCACGTTAAAATTTCGTCCGTAAACCGACTTCACAGAAAACCATTTTTTTTTTTTTCAAACTGAGTCCACAAAAAAAAAATTGTGAACTTGCTCACATCATTTCACGAGAACCATCCGGACATCCAAAAACAACACTCAACGATCTAATTTATTTACCTGCGTTGCATTGGTAAGTACTCGTAAGGCTGTCAGTGCGCTGCGAGTCCAATACAACAACATTTTTAGGATGTTGATGCAGCTGCCCCGCTTTTGTAGCGCATCGGGAATGTTTGCGGAGGAGCGCACGGATGGGTTCCACGCGATCATCCGCAAGAAAGTGGCCCTGTCTGCTCTGGCGCGCTCGGAGCAGCAGCAACAGCATCCTGATAATGTTGTCAAATAAATTTGACTGCTCCAGTGGAGGCAGATAATGCTTGGCATATAAATATAAATTTAATTAAATTTTATTTAATATAATTTAATGTAAAATACTATTTCTAATGTAATAATTCATACTAACATAGTTTAATGATGAGTAATTGTACTGTACTAACAACTTTATGGGCTCCTGGCCTGAAATTAATAAACAATAGTAATAATAATAATAAGCCCGCAGGGCAGCTTGTGGCAAGCTGTTGGGGAGTAACGACCCCACGGACCCGAGTGCTCCCGAGAGTCGGTCAGGGCCTCCGTCTCCGGCGTGTCTTCGTCGGTCAGAGTGGAACCCCAAGGGGGCCCGTAGGACTCTCAGCTCTGGCTTGCCTTCATTGGCCGTCCAGAGAGGAGTCGTAAGAGCTATATGCTCCAGGGGTGGAAGTGTTAAAGGGCATAACGCCGCGAGTAACTTCGGAGAAAGCGCAGCACCACCTCTCGACACCCCTGAGCCGCTCACCCGGTGTTGCTCCTGGCCGTCTGTACGAAGACGCTTTCAGGGGCCCATCTAGCGAGTGGCTAGTCACCGCCTGCCTCGATAGCATCTCACAATGTTATGGCAGGTGTCCGGAACTCTTGCAATAGCTCATTCATTTGTCCATCCAAATTTCATCCATAGCCCGTTACTCTTTCCTCTCAACCTACAATAGCCCCAACGCCTGTTGGAACCGGTTCACGGGTATCTACCGATGTACCCGTGAATGGGTTCTAGCAGGTGTATTACATCACATTAAACTTCGTCTCCAAAGGGCCTCTACGTGTTGGATCTATATCCCCACGCACGCCTTCCAAAGGACCGGGCTTTGTCCCGTGAATTTAAACAGGAGATACATAATAATAATAAGCCCGCAGGGCAGCTTGTGGCGAGCTGTTGGGGAGTAACGACCCCACGGACCCGAGTGCTCCCGAGAGTCGGTCAGGGCCTCCGTCTCCGGCGTGTCTTCGTCGGTCGGAGTGGAACCCCAAGGGGGCCCGCAGGACTCTCAGCTCTGGCTTGCCTTCATTGGCCGTCCAGAGAGGAGTCGTTAGAGCTATATACTCCAGGGGTGGAAGTGTTAAAGGGCATAACGCCGCGAGAATACCCTGCCGATGGCGAGCGGTGCGGTGGTGAAATGCAGCCGTAGGCATCATGTCGGAACAGTTCTTCGGAGCACAACCCGTTATACAAGCGATAGAACACGCACAAGGATGGTGAAGTCTCTCATTAGATTCAACGGTTCGATACCGCTTGTAAGTTTGGGATCGTGCCGTTGGGTTAAATATCCCTTAGGTAAACCAATATTTAGCTAAGAGTAATATTTAGCTTTAATATTTAAAATATTACGTTTGCGCAAACACGCGAAGTTTGCGTGTTGCTAATAATTTACTTACCTTGTTTATAGTCGGGGCTCTTTTATTTGTATGCTAGTAAGTATTCAAGATGTTTGTTTATTTATTTTTTGCTTGAGGAAACAAAGGCCCGTATAAATATACCTTACAGACTAACATACACGTCGATATAAAAACCGGCCAAGTGCAAGTTGGACTCGCGCACGAAGGGTTCCGAACCATTATCTATAAAAACGGCAAAAAAATCACGTTTGTTGTAAGGAGCCCCTTTAAATATTTATTATATTCTGTTTTTTATATAGTATTTGTTGTTATAGCGGCAACAGAAATACATCATCTGTGAAAATTTCAACTGTGTAACTATCACGGTTCATGAGATACAGCCTGGTGACAGGCGGTCAGACAGACAGACAGGCAGGCAGACAGACAGACAGACAGACAGACAGACAGACAGACAGACAGACAGACAGACGGCCGGACCGCGTAGTCTAAACTAAAAAAAAAAATAGGTACACCACCCGCTCTCAGCGAACTCTTGCCACCTTTACCAGACCATCAGTCTACCTTGCGAGGAATCGACCCACGTTGCGTCAGGATTCGGGTGGTGCAGGACCGGTCACTTTGGAACTCTTTGTGGGAGGCCGATGTCCAGCTGTGGACGTCTTTCGGCTTATATGATGATGATGATGCCACAACAACACGTTAAGACGACCAACTTACAATGTGTGTTTGTTCGGGTCAAATACAGCAAGTAAAACTTGATCTAATTCCTGAAAGTCATGTTGATATCAGTAAAATGACAATGAACTGATGATGTAAACGAAAAGCTGCCATGGGCAACGGGCCTTAACGGTGAAATCTAAAGAAAGGGCTGCCGCAATAGATCACTTGCTGGTCGAAGCGGCATATTAAGGCCCACAAATCAAATAATAAAATAAATGGGAACCGGTTATGTTTCTCATTTCAGAGAGAACAAGTTTTCCGTTTTTTGCTGCCAAAAAATGTTGTTCGTGTATGTTTATAGGCCTCCACACACCGGTCGCGTGCGCGGGCCCGCGGCGGGCCCGCGCACGCGACCGGTGTGTGGAGGCCTTATTAAGAAATAGCAACTGGTTACCCTGAAACGTGTTTAACCAATCCCTTTTTGTCGCAAGGGTCGCGAGTAAATAATTCTTGTACACAAACATGTCACAAACGGATGACAGGAACGACGTGACAGGAGAAACCACGGGCCTTTATTATAGTCATGCTCTTCCAAAACCGTGTATAGGTTAAGTAAATTATCTATATTATCCCGACCTAGCTAAGAATGCACGCTCGCTCCGTGTAACTTATTCGACGCGAGGTGCATTCTTAACTTGGTCGATTCTATTTAATATTTGAAAAACGGTCGTACAAGGACCGGAAAACCCTTTTTCAGGCTTAAGCCTATCGATTTGGTAGCCCTATCAATTCGGTAACTTTATGATAAGGTTACCTTACTGATAGGGTAACCCTATTGTTATGGTAAGCATATCGGATGTGGTAACCATAAAGTAACCGTAACAAAACCCTATCCAGATAGGGTTTTGTAAGGGTTTTATTAAGGTTACTTTATGGTTACCACATCCGATATGATTACCATAACAATAGGGTTAAAAACAACTTCTAAAATAACCCTATGGAAAACCCCAATAAAGATAACCGGTTCCGGTCCCGTAACTTTGGGATTAATAAGGGTGGGTTGCACCAAACCGTCCGTAAACTTAAGCGGTGTTCGATAAAATCGGAATGTTTGCAAAGTTTGACAAGTCTCCATATTAGAATGACAGCTGCCAGCGCCATGTTTAACGTCGGTCGGCCAGTAATTATAAGTTGGTGCAACCCGCCCTGAGGCCACACTATTATTTTTCACGCTGCCAACGTTAATAAGTAGTACATTACTTACCTAGGGCGGTAAAACAAAAAAATGTCTCAGTTCGCAGGTATTTGACGCCCGAGACGAAGGCAAGGGCGATAAATATGCGATCTGAGGCTTTCTTTATTACCGCCCGTGGTGAGTACACAATTTTACGTCTCTCCCTGACCAGGAAGTGGGATTTTCCGCACGTGCAGTATGCGGTAATTGCTGCTTTATGGCCAGGTATGACGTAAAATAAATTATGGAAATAGTTTGGGTCCCTGCGATCTACATAATATCTCCAACTATCATCTCCTTATGAGTTATGATGCATCGCGCCTTTTTTTTTGGGGGTAGGTAGTTTGTTGTATTTATTTGTGTACTTGTTCGAGCGGCGTGGGTGGGTTAGTGTGGGAACATTGACTTAAAGCAAAAATACTTAATTACGTGTGTGCATTCTTATTCGTATTCTTATATTTATGCCCCCCATAATTATAAATGTTCTCCTTGCAGCTAGCTATTATTATTTTGTAACCCGCGACGTAAATGGGTGCGGGCTGAAAAACAGTGCTGTAGAGCCGACAGGCTAGCAGCAAACGCTGAGCCCCGAGCCTATTGTCGCAGTAATTTATTTTCTGTTTTGTATTCTTTTAGCGTTCGATTTTGTAGTTTTGAGTTTTTTATTTTTCTGCGACTATACATTTTTTTTGTCAACATACCTAATGTCATTAACAGTAACATACCAAACATGACATAGAAATTCAAATACATTCGATTTTGAGTAACGACATATACAGACAGTACCTACATAAGTATTTGCACTAGTTCACACTAATTGACCTACAATATTTAGCGGATTAGTGAAAGTATAATTGTTCTGGTAACTTATGCTTAATGCCCTGATTCAATCAATTACTGTCCCAGGTTTGAATCCCGATGTAGGCAAATACTTATTTGAGTATCACATTATTTGGTTCCTTAAGTTATCAATGGTTTCTTTGCATATCAAACAGCGGCCGGTATTACCAACTATACCTTGTTCCGTACACCAATATATTTTTGGACAAATTCGTCTACTTTTTTTAGTTTATCTAAGAATAAATAGAGTTAATATTGTCCGTACTAAGTAGCTTTATTTCTTTCCATCGTCAATTTATTTTCAAATCACTACATACTTACGAATCACTTCACTTTTTAAAATATTTTTTTCTTGAAATGCCAGGACAATTTTTAATGTCATACAAAATAAAATATAGGCAAATAATTATACAAAATACAAACTCATTAAGACCCATTACGACTCTTTAAAGTCGCCAAATGAGACGCTTTCTGCAGCCGGGTTTAAAGTCACATTCATTAGATAATGAATTAATGAGGGATCATACAGAGACTAACATTATTTCAAGCTATTCACAATCCGTCTCGATTCATAGTCGTCTTTACTTGAACAAGCGAGCGCAGCGAAGGAAGTTCTCCGTTTCAATTTGGGAGAAAATTATATAGAATTTTATTTGTCGTTTTTTATTATACACGGTATAAAAATGTCGTATAATGTTTGCTGGATTCAGCTTGGTTTTTGAGATATTAGCATTTTTGTTTAAAAAAGTTGTACTGAAATCTCCAGTATTGATTTATTATGTATGAAAACATTAAAAAAAATATATCATATTTCGACCTAGGTTAATATAACATTTTTTGCTTACGACCTCAGGAATACACTGTTAAAATTATTCAGTTTCCTCATGTTACACCGTGTACAGTTATACTTTTTCTAAATTTATACTTATTTGATTTAAAAGACTTGCTTGCTTGTTCTTGGTTCGATTGACATACAAAGCGTTTTTTGACATTTGCGGGCTAACGGCGTGATATTTTAAGAAACTTATGTAACAAACTTTCATCAATTGGCTTCCCATTTGCGCCAAATTCCCCCTTTCCTAGAATAAACTTGCATAAAGTAGATTAATTTGAGAAAAATAGTTTTCCCAAAATATCACGTCCAAAACCAATTTCTCAGTTTATTCTAGGAAAGGGGGAATTTGGCGCAAATGGGAAGCCAATCGATGAAAGTTTGTTACATAACTTTCTTAAAATATCACGCCGGTAGCCTGCGAATGTCAAATAACGCTTTGTAATGGCAATCGAACCACCTTAAGCTCACAGTGCCACTATTATAATCTTGTCCTTACAGAATTACCTCTATCTAATAAAAAAAGTGAGCAGGTTTAATAATTATACAGATTTTTGTAAATTCAGTTTTTCGAAAAAAAAAACGTTTTTTTTAAACCATACTCCCTTTTTTGCAGCTTACGGATCGGTTCTCCTACAGCGAGTGAGTAAGAGTTGTGAATACTTACTACCTACGAGTATTTCATTACACTAAGGGTACCTAATCGTCGAACAACAGCCAATGGCGTCAATTTAAAAATCTCGGGAGATTCCCGGCCTAATTAAGAGCAGGCTCAGCAGGGATAATTCTAATATCAGTCCCGGGAATCCCGCTATTACCTCGGAACTTTTATCAATTCTTTCTAATTAACTTGGGAGTGTTTTTAATTAGATTTTGCGCTAATTGGGATTTTAAGGCAAACATTTTTATGAGATTATGGGCCTTTGATGGAATTTTTGATGTTGAGGTTTGTTCTGATGAAAACCATTTTTCTTTTAAATATGATGTTTATAACAAATTGTTTCAAGTAGGATTGAGTTGTTCAAAATTTTTGGTTTTAGATTTATAAATAATTACTGTCTGCGCGTATTGCAAATAACGTAGGCAAATCCACGGGATGAAAACGGAATCCCTATGACTATCCCGAAAATCCATTCTGTACACAGGAGAGGTGACATAATTTTTGAAATTGGACAGGTGTACCGACCTCCTACATAAAAACATACCTACTCACGGAAAAAAATTAATAAAACACCATTTACCTAAGCAACATAATTATTATGTAAGTTTCTTATTAAGAAATAAACAGTTTTTTTTGTACAGGCTTTTTCTCTTTATCACACTAGTAAAGATAACATTAATAATTGTTGTTCAAGAGAAATATCTCAAATAGGATGCAAGTAGTAACCTACGACACGAGTTCATTGCACATTTCCAGAAGTAAAAAAAAGGCGCACACACTGACACTATATTTGTACAGATTGTTTTACTAATTTTTGTGTGCGTGGACTTGTAACTGCCGCTATATGTGTGCGTGCCACTGCCACACAATCAAACCTGCATAATTCAAAACACATGCAATTCAGTCGTTTTTTTAAAGAAAATTATTCACGTATTTCTTTTCATACTAGTGCAACCGGTTATTTCTATTCATATTCTAGCTTGGCTCCACAATAGTAGATAAATAAATAACCAAAGCACAGCAGAAAGCCAGCAAATAGAATAGAAGCAATATGCTCGGTTGTGGCGTAAAGGCCGTCACGTCGCCATCTGCATTTAAATGCACTTCAAATATAAACGGAAATAATACAGCTTCCCATATCAAATGCACTGCGGACTTGCAGATATAATTTTCAAAGGGAAATTTACATTTTATTCGCTACTGCTCTTTATAGTTAATGCTATAGCTTAAACGCGGCTGAAACATAACCATCCTGAAAGCTTATTTATTCTACACGCAGGTGAAGGAATTTTTGAAATCGGATAAGCGGTTCCGGAGTTTACCCGTTACATACAAAGTTACAAAGCTCCAATCTCAAAGGCTTTTCTTCTTAACCCTTTATTTGGTATACACATTTTTTGATGTGCTTTTTGTATTTTTTAATGACATTTTTTTTGCTCTTCAAGGCGCAAACGAGGCTTAACCTCACGATTTTTTTTTTTATTTGCCAAATAAAGGGTTAATGATATTAATATAGACTAGCTCGCGCTCCTCGCATATTACAGACAGCCAACAAAGCCACGGGTTAAAGCATAGTTTCATTCCATTCTTAACGGCCATTAGTGTTTTATACTAGTGTTTTTTTTTAAGCCGAATAAGTAGTTCCGGATTAACAACGTGTACAAATGGTTGACCGTGCCTGACGACAGGGCCGAAGATGAAGCTCACTGGTTCATTATCATTAATATTCACTCTTGCTTTATGTATTTATATACTGCACAAAGAAGGTACAAATGGCAGATTTAATGCCAAATGGCATTCTCTACCAGTCTTTTTTTTCGTGGAGATAACTTGCGAACCGAATGATAAATGGGTTATATGTGGTAATTCTCTACCAGTCTATTTACCACCTTTTAAAATACTGCCCGAAATTCACAAACTTGAGATTTAACCACGAAATCACCTGCCATAATCTCCATATAGAACCAACCTGCAGGAAATCATTCGTAAAGAAACTACAATAGCCTCATTTCGCAAACTCGCCTCCTCCATAGTTAATAACCTGAAAAAGGTCAATGGCACATAGTTCACTCTCCATTTCACCCATCATCCATTACAACCATCACTCATCGTCATCATTGATACACAGAATCACTAATTACATTAGAAATCATTTATCATAAAGTAAGCGCGGATTCAGTCGCCCGTATCCTTCACTAAAACTGTTTCTGGTTATATCAGTGATTAAAAAAAAAAAAAAGTGGCCAAGTGCGAGTCGGACTCGTCCATGAAGGGTTCCGTAAAATAAATTGCGGTTTACGATTTATGACGTATTAAAAAAAACTACTCACTAGATCTCGTTCAAATCAACTTTCGGTGGAAGTTTGCATGGTAATGTACATCATAGATTGTTTTTAGTTTTATCATTCTCTTATTTCAGAAGTTACAGGGGGGGGGGGGGGGGGGGGTGACACTCATTTTACCACTTTGGAAGTGTCTCTCGCGCACACTATTCAGTTCAGAAAAAAAAAATATTAGAAACCTCAACATCATTTTTGAAGACCTATCCATAGATACCCGACACGTATAGGTTTTATGAAAAAAAAAAATTGTGAGTTTCAGTTCTAAGTATGGGGAACCCCCAAAATTTATTGGTTTTTTTTTCCTATTTTTCTGTGAAAATCCTAATGCGGTTTACAGAATACATCTACTTACCAAGTTTCAACAGTATAGCTCTTATAGTTTCGGACAAAAGTGACTGTGACATACGGACGGACAGACAGACAGACAGACAGACATGAGGAATCTATAAGGGTTCCGATTTTTGCCATTTGGCTACGGAACTCTAAAAACCACTAGGCTGCTTTAAAGGCATTTCGATCGTAATTAATCACGTACAAAGTAAAAGAAAATTCCGACCTATGACCTGGATACCTTTTAACAGCCCCCGAAAACCAAAGTTATTTTATTGCTGAACATGTTCAAAGCAGTCACTCCCAGTCCTGTATCGGTTTTATGCTCGTGGTCAAAGCGTTGTAGCCTTTTTGGCAACTTTGTCGTTGACCCTTTGTTGACGCGGTTGGGTTAAAATGTCAGTGTTCTTAGTTGATACCTGTGGTTATTTGCTAGGCAAAATTCAAATAATTGACCGCTGAAAGCTGGATGAGCAAAGGCATCGATTTCGTCATTAATGTGCCTCGCGTCGATAGAGAAATTAATAGAATATTTTTCTTTAGTCTTACGATCTGCAACTATACTCACTGATACAGTAGACGGCAAACTTCGTGCGCAAATGAGGGGAAGTGGGGGGGCAGCTTGCACGTACAATTCGCCTTTGCGCAGGCAAGGTCATTTGCGCACGAAGTTTGCCGTCTACTGTACATTCGTTAAACTTTACATCGCAAATACAAAATTTATGGTAGAGATTTCTATAAGTATAAAATAAATGAACTATAATAAAATATAAAAGTAATTTCTTTTCAGATTCCTTAGATCCAAGCATTGCAGTTACAAAACACTTATATATATATTAAATGGCCACATAAACTACTTATTTTTAAGTACGTACAACATGAAGGTTGGTGTATTGGCGGAGTATGTCCAAGTCCGACCTCTCTGCTATAATTTTCAGGATGCAATTTTAGCTCCCCTCGTCTGCATCACCACAAATGCCGTCTTATTCCGTATTATAGTGAAACGAGTTACAGCTTGCTATTTTTTTTATGGGGACGCAAATTCTTGACTTGGCGGGATCGGTATGCAGTATTTCGTACTTTGACGTGAGTTTATTGATATTGATGTCGCACAGATTTCATCACTTGCCTGTATTACGTTTGAGCAGTAATAAATTACACGTGCGGAAATGGGATGGTGCGCTTGCGGTAAGGCATTCGTACCGACCGCTTCCGCGCATTTCACGCCAGTCAGTAAGCACTCATTTAAATGTAGGTGCGCAGTAAAAATCAGTACCTACTGACTCGAATGGCATTGACATTGATTGTGCCGCCTCCGCACTGACTAATCATTGGGGCGATTTTTGATTTTCGAGCACTCGACTCTTCAGTCGAAAACTGTTAAAAACTATGTAATAGTATTTTAAAACAGCGATACAAAATTTAAAAACAAGTGGTAGGTATTTTCCATTTGTATTCAATTCTATCAGAAGAAAGTAAGTGCCTACAATTTTGACACTACTATCGTATTTA